>CM075862.1:42918923-43403923 GCA_037975125.1 Latrodectus hesperus
ATAGATAGATATAGATAGATAGATTAGATAGATTAGATAGATATAGAAGATAAAACATGAAAAACATTAAAACTAGAAAGACAAAATTTGAAAATTACTAAAATATACAATACAAAGAATAGGAGGAAATTATAGGGACCACTTCTTCATCAGGAGGAAGATGGTCAACTATGCAAAATAAGCACACTTTTCTGGCATGTCTAAAATTCTTCAAGCAATTCCCCCGAAGAATCCACAGTAGAAAGAACAACGGGTATAATACCAACACCAGAAATTCAGAATGAATTTATATATTAGAATAAAGGTAAAGTTGCCAAAAGTAAATTTGAAATTGGAATAAAGAAATAGTTGCCAAGAATAATTAAATTCAAATAGTTAAAGTAATTTAGAATATTTTAATTCTAAACTACTTTAAATTTATATATATATATATATGTATATATATATATACATTAAAGTCAAACATAAGATTTTAAACATGTTTTTTGTGCACTGACTTTTGAGGAAAAAATAATTGCTGAGTTGAATTGATAGTTGAAAAATATATGAGAAAAAATAATTAAGATTCTAAACGAAAAATTGAGTACATGAAGAGGATTATAAGAAAGAAAGCTCATTATATTTTAGAAGGCTTGGTTGCCCTTATATTTGCGAGTTCAAAGGGTGTGCAGGCGTCTTTTTATTGTCGAACAGGGTGTTTAATAGAGAAATAAGCTTACTCAGAGGTCACGACATTTTTACATGAGTTCAAGAGAACAGCGTTATTTAGCAGAGTGTTCTATTGTTAAATAAAAAAAGATTAGTGATATTGTCTTCAATTTCATACATTATGCTTTTGTGGTAAATGAAATTTTACTAAAATCTAGAATTTTTTCGCTTGCTCCAACGTTTTTTGTTAATGTTTGTTTCATAAATGATATTGCAAATAAACTACTGAACCAAAATGAAAGTCGATTAAAATCAGAAGAAATTTTAAGCCCAAAAAATATAGTGAGTTTCTCAATCATGAAATGTAATTTTTTTTTAAAAATACTATAATGCGAATGTTATATTTTATCGACTGGTCTCAATTTTAAACACAGGAAAACAATGGCCAATTTAAATAAAGTGCAGCACAGTCTGTTTCACAAGATACTACCTTATTTTTCTTTCTCGAATTTTCTAGCAATAAACTCATGTGGAAAAAAAAATGAATTATATTTTGATACAATGAAATAGTCCTTTCCAATTTCATCGTTTTTAAAGAAAATTGGATGTAAAAAGATTTAAGGTGAAGACTTGTGTGATGTGATAGAAAGCAGAGAAAATGCCTTTATAGAAGGCCCGAAATTTTACATAGATATATATTGGATTCACTTTTTGTATATACGAGAAAATTTTTCACATAATTTAACATAGTGGTAAAAAATATAAATTATGTATTTTAGGAAATAAAATATCTCACTTAAAATTAAAAAAAAAAACATAAATGAATCATTTTTTTCTTTAAGAAGACTAAATTTTTATATCTTCTTTTTCACTTATATTAAATTTCGATTTTACTCTTTTTATTTTATGATTTGTAAAGTTGAATTTCTGTCCAGTTTATCACATCGTAGAAAGAGCTCACCAATTGGATAGAAAAAAAAAATGTGACCTGTAGATACTTTTCATAAGAGTGCAACAGAAATACGAAAATTATAAATAGAAACTTAAAAATGAAATACTTTAAATATTTTTCATACTGCAATTCATATAGATAATAAGAATACAGAAGTATTCCTTAATATTTTTACAGAAGTATTAATGAATAATTTTAGTTTATTTTTCTCATGGAAAGTTTCTTTTTAAATATACCTTTACTCTCTTATACCATTGAACAGGACAAGTTTTTATATTTATCAACAATCTGTCGCCGTTTTTGTGTATTTAAATAAGTTGATTGTCATCTTTTTTCTTGGCACGTTTTTTATATTCTCAGCCAGAATACCAATGCATCTGGGATTTTTTTTTTGGCGCGGTATTCTCCTTCACAACTGGATCCAGATGTAAATAAAATCTCAATATTTGGCGAAAAATTCGAAATATGCGAATTTTAAATTCTTAATAAAAAAATTCTCTTATAAAACATTACTCTTGTAAGGAAAATTAGTGATTTCACAGGAAATCTTGGTGATTCTAGCAAAGCAATTCATGACAAATTTAGTCTCTATTGCAGTAAAGTACCACTATTTACTTTTCCGTGCCATGTCTTTGAAGAGAAGAAATGACATAATTCTTAAACGTAGTTATTTCTCCTAAATTCTAAGAGAGGCGAAACTAAATATGACTCCAATTAAGAAATAATTAGAAGATAGAGCACTTGCTTTTCGAATAGTTCATTGGTTTCCTTATCGAATGAAAACAATATCAAAAAGAAAGTTCTCTAAAAACACAAAAACAATATAAAAACTAAAGTAAGCATTTGCTAAACTTATAACACATTTTCCAATTATTTTAGGAGTCATAACATGAATTTATGAATTCCTATTGAAAGTTGAAATGAAATAGAAATTATTATTTATGGAATTATTTCTTTTCTTCTGTTATGCTATTTTCTTAAATTACGTAACTTGAATTATTTAATTTTTTAAGGTGAATATTTATAAAAATCCCAAAGTATTCTAATGGCCTTCAGATTTTTGTAGATAATGTATAGCAACCTCCCTAAAAACATACAACTTTTCCAATGAATTTTAGTCAAACATTTTAATAACGCGCAAATGAGTTCATTCACATGCATTAATAATAAAATAAGTTTTAATTCAGTGTGGTCAAATCCAACACTCTGCAAAAAGCTCATGAAATGTGTTTTTAGAAGCAATTTTTGTTCTCTGGTAAATTTTATTTTCATGGTCTTTAATTTTTTTATCTGTTTGAAATATTCAAAAAGTTTCCTTCGCACAAAAAAAGCTTTAGGAAGATTTACTTATTTAATAGATGTAGGATTAAAAAATGTTTCCTGTTTCAAACTGGTGGATTATTTTTTTACAAAAATGAATCAATCACGCTTTCTTTTTCTCAATCGTTTATTTACCTTCTTCCTGTCGATAAAAAAACACATTCGAACAATTCCCATATCTGTTGCAAAGTAATGCGATCACTTGAAATAAAGCTCTGAAACAGTCTATTGTTTATGGAACAAACACTGTATGTTAACCGAAAAATCTCACGAAGACTTTCACTTCGCACCCACAGAATAGATTGAAAAGTCGAAATAGAAAGGATGAACTAATTTGATCATCACGTAGTATTGTCAGTTAATTTACACGTAACTTTGTATTTAATTTTTATTCATTTAAGCATTACAAAAATGCTTCAAAAGAAAACTATTTACGTTTAGAAAGTATTCATCGGTTTTGATTTCATGAACTATAGGCTGCAAATATTCAAAGTGAAATCATCCGAATTTCAGTTCTTTTTGTATCGTAATTTAAAAAAAGTGACAGAAAATGAAGAGAAAGCGATATTCTTCTACGTCCGGATACAAAAAGAACAGAAATTAGTTTGCCTGTCACTGCAAGGAAGGATTAAGCTGTCATTCACTTTCAGAAGTGACTGAATCTTCAAATCGTTTTTTATTCTATTTGAATGCTTGAAACAGAAATATAGAGTTAGATTAATTTAAAGCTATTATTCAAAGTTGCATGTTTAATTAAGATTACGGTATAATATCCACCACATTTAAACATTATTTCATTTATAACACTTTTATGTCCTACCAAATAATATTATTAGGTGGAATAAGAATTATTTGCATTCAGTTTTCTTCCATTTAACATACTTATCTCTCATTTAGTGTCATAATAAATGGAAATTTCTCTCGTTAACTTACTGATTTGTCACCTGTTAATAAGGCGATTTATCATATTAAAAGTTTCGAGTAGGAAATAGAAACGGCGTGGTATGGTAAAAAGAAATTATTTCGCATGTATCTTATGTAATTAAAAAGGATAAAAATTTGTATTTAATTTTTATTCATTTTTACCTCATGAGAATTGGTTTCATTTTGAGAATGCATTTTGTTTGGTACACAAATAAACAAATGCAAAACTTTTTTTTTAATAAACATTAAATGTAAATAATCGAACAGATTCTTTATCAATCTCAACGAAAAATAAGATATATCTAGAATGAATTGTCAATAGTTTGAAAATTAAAAAAGCTCAAGGAAACAATGAATGATTCTCATAATCAAAATTATATAAAGTAATAGTTACACCACAATTTAAAAAATGTTCTTTAAAGAGGTCAAAATACATACTTCTAATTAATTTATTTTTGTAATAAATCTATTTTCTTTGTACTTTAAAGAATTTAGGGAACAGTAAAGAGGCTCAAAGCTCCTTTATCAAAAGTTCCAGGATAAATCTGCTGTCACTTATCGAGTTGAAGGCACTGAAATTTATTGAATAGGAACCCTTCTCTTCAAAATGAAGAATCTACTACAATAGTTGATCAAAGGAAGATGTGTGTTAAATTTCTGCTTTTTGCACGTCATTTATTGGTATGAGTGCTTGGGAATTTTCTGGGTATCTTTTCTTTGCAATTCATGAATGCTTAAGAATTTTCTGAGTATCTTTTCTTTGTGATTCATGAATGCTTGGGAATTTTCTGAGTTTCTTTGTGATTCATGAATGAAGATCATTATCAAAGAGTCACCCGTTCCGAAGGTGGACAAACTCTGGATTCTCAAGTGCCTTACAACGGCATTTGGTTGTTTGGTATTGGGTTATTGGCGCCACAGTGTCAAAAACTAATTTCTTAATTATTATTTATGGTTCCAAACTTAACATGTTGTATAAACACACAAAACAAGTTATCTTTAAATATTTATAAATGCAATTGTAGTTTTAAAATCACAGTTAATTGAGTATTTCTTAGATATTTTGCAGAAAGTATGGTGACAATTTTTTAAATTGTAAGTTTCCGTTCCAATTTTTTACTCTTTTTCTTTCTTCAATTCCACACACATAAGCAGTTTATTTTGTAACGATTTTGACCTATTTTATAATCTATCTATATATAATTTTTTATGTATTACTTGAGTTTATTTAAAATTATTCTAAATACAAAAGAATTCTAAAAATTGAAAATAATAGTAGAGAAATTTTTTTATAAGAGAGAGAGAGAGAGAGAGAGTGCAATGTAATAATTGACTTGACACAAATAGCTAAAAACAATTAAAAATGTAAAACAACAATAACAAAATGACTTTATACATAAAACAGGATATAATTAAGAGATAACTCAAATTCTTTAAAATACCACAAATTGAGATTAAATCCACTTTTTAAAAGAAATCAAAAGGATTTCTTAAGAAATCACAACTCTTTTCTTTTTTATTAGTAATTATATACATCAAAATCAATTTTTTGTGCAATATATATAAAAGGATAAATGTTATCATGAAATTTAAAAATTTATAAAGGAAAACTTTAGTAACAAGGTAACGTGTTTCTAATAAAGAATTGACATTTCTATAGTTTTTGGGAAATAAATAAATTTAAATGTTACAAAATGTGATGATACTATTTTAATTTAATTTTTAATGTTTTACAGAATCTCTCTCAGAAGCATCACACATATCAAATATTGTTTTCTTTATCCAATGGCGGGCACACAAGAGTGACTAAACCCTATGCGACAACAAGGCCAGAAACTGCTACACATTTATCGTTGCCCAGCGGGCATCTGTGAACCAAGGTACGGAGGCGAGTAGCGTTACCAGCGCCATACCACCACAAACACGTTTATAGGGTGGGTCACATTCATACCACAACATACACACATCACAGAAGAGAGGACAGAGAAACACAAAGAAGGAAAGAAATATCCATGCCTTAACCGGGATTCGAACCCGGGACCAACAGCTCAGGAGTCAAGAACGCTTACCACTCAGCCAATCGTTCGGCATATCAAATATTGTAAAGAGACCGAATTAGGGCAACATTAAGTTTTTAAAATTAATATTGAATTAGAGATAGAAGGCATCTAAAAATTGCATTTCTTTTAATAATACTATCACGTGATTGCTCAAGCCGTGACACTTTTTCCATTTCATTTATATATTTTATTAATAAAACTAAAAATCTGAGAAAAAGATAATCCTTTATAGTATACTTTTTCAGAACTATTGTCTAACATAACACCTCACTAAAACACGAATCGGACACCAAATGACTGGAAATAGCACATGCCGGTTGGCTTAAAAAGTTGATTCCTATTTTTTCTGAAGAACAGACAATGGACTGCGACTCTCTTCGTATTTATAGACAATATTATTACATTATAATATAATCACTGCCAAATGCTTCGTATGTCCCAGTATTCATGATTGCCTCTAAAACTGCAAAATATGTTGGCAGAGTTTACAATATTACTTAGTTACTAAATATATCCATCTTGTTTATCTTCACTGGTAAACCTACGGCAATAACTCACGCACTTCGACACATAAATGTGTACCACAAGCTATTGTAAGTTCTTCGAGTATGCTGACACTTTGATTGTTTTAGAACTTAGATAGATTTCTAACTTTTCATGTCCTCTACTATGTCTAGATTTTAAGTTCATTTGATTCCCTTACTAGCTAGGATCTTCAACTGTATCTCTGTTGCTTCGACCCTTTTCAGCATCGACCCCAACTGCTGCCATGACAGCCTTTATACGGGAAAAGTTGAAGATGTGGCCAGGGCAGTGCTCCATGCCTTTGATCCCACATGACTTGTCTTTTTTACCTTTTATTTTTTTCATTTTGCACTTGTCACACAATAACAAGAACAACAACAACTAGCTAGGATATATAGCGCACTGTTTTATAAAATCTAAAGATTTCAGTGAGTAATCTATTCAAGCAGTTGCTAAATTTACATTGTTTCCGTGATAGCCTTTAGTATCATTTGTTGATGTGAAGAAGAGAGCGAGTAAAACGATTTATTCATCCTCTCTAGTTGAGAATATGCAATTTAACAAAATGCTACATACCATTATTTCTTTGTCAGTTTTATCACTGTGCGGTACTGATATTCGATTGACCCACTTTTATAATAGACATTCAGAAACATTTGTTTTAAAGGGACAGAAATTCTTATTGCGAAACGTATCACATAATGCACTGTTTATCAGATTTTGTTCAGATTTCAATCGCGTCATCAACTAGTATTTTTTGATAGTTCAATTGTAATAATTCATGATTGAACTGTGTATTCATCGCATTCCAATGTATTTGCGACTTAATGGAAATAAGTTGTTACATTTTCTTTAAAGTTTTAAAATTTTTCATCCCTAATTTTATTTTTTTACAATTTTAAGTGACTTTTAAGAAGATTATTTTTCAAACTATATTTTACTCTCTTCTCTGGTTTTAAACCAGAATATATTCAAAAGATTTTTCCTGGCTTGTTCTTGTTCTTTTTGGACCTTGCGCCATTAAACCAAACCATTTTTATTTAATCTTGAACTCTTATGCCAGTATTTAATGTTGCAGATTCAAACTTCAGAGAGAGCAGGGTAAATCATTCGATCCTGCTTTTAGTGTTTCATAAAAGTAAATGCTAGGCAAGCTTTGGATTCACTGAGAGAAAGTTTCTTACTTTAATTCCGGTATTCTCCAACTCGGCTGATCGCTTCAGATGATAAAGTTCAGTTTAAATATTCTAGATCCGATCTTATAGCCATTGCTGAGAATCGAAGATTAATACTGCATTCGTTTTATTTGGCGAATAGTTTCAATATTCCTTGATTCATATAGGAACATTTCTGAAAGATTGTGAATTATCGAAGCGGTAACATCTGTCTTCATATAGGAATCGATTTTCAACGAAGTGCAAAAGTACTTAATTATTCAAGAATGGATTGAATTTTTCCTTTGACAGTTGTTTTAATTCTGATTAAAAAATGGGCTTTTTTAGACAGTGTAACATTTTTTGATACAAAATTGAGTCAATAACTTTCTCTTAATATATATTTTTTGTAACTTCATTAGCAGTGAAAATTTTTAATCCTTCATTATTCCTACAGTCAATGAATTCTTTTCAGTACTATGTTTCAACAAACATTGTTGTAAAATCAATCTTTCATATGCAGAAAAAAGTATTCATTTTAATCCTTATAGTGATAGATAAAAAGAGAATTGTATCAAAACAAATCCTAACTGATTGCGATATGAATTTGAAGCGGCTGTAAATGAAGTCAAGCATAGGCATAGGCATAAATAATATTCTAGCAGGTTCTGAAAGTTTTATTTGATCTTATGTAAGAAAGTTTCTTTGAAATAAAAGCGTGATTCCACCCACAACTCTTTCATGAGTCCAAGTAAAGTGGAAAAAAATAACAAATTTATGTTAAGAGAATTTCGGGAAATAACGCTTGATAAGCCCTTGAAAGCACGGAATAAAAAGAACGAAATAGTAATTTATATATTCATTAAAGTTCTTCGCTTTACCTGCAACAGTTGTAAGCATTGAAACGATTAAGACTGAAAATAAAAATTTCATTTCAAGTGGAATTCGAACGAAATTTAACCCGAACATCCGTCTCATATAGCGCACTCCCCACATAAAATAAAATGAAGTTGTTTTGGCAGAGAAGGCGGGAAAGTTTTCCCGCATATTTTCTTTTTTAGGTCAAGGTAACGAAATTGCAGTTGATTGTTCTGAACACGCCAGCGCTGCAGGACCAATTTGTTTTCCCATTGTTTCCCGCAGTCTTTGCATAGATTACGAATCAGATGCGCAAGGTGGCTTTCACTTTTTCTGCAGATAGGTGAAAAAACACACGATTCATTGTAGCCAAAACGAGATTATTTTTAGATAGCCAAGTATCTTGCGAATTAGTATATCACACTGAATGTGCTAGATTATAAAACTCGACTTGATTCGATATATATATATATATATATATATATATATATATATATATATATATATATATATATATATATATATATATATATATATATATATATATATATATATATATATATATATATATATATATATATATATATATATATATATATATATATATATAGGTTGGGGAAAAATTCATTATTTTTATTTTTTCGGAAGATGGCTGGATCGATATTTAGTAAAGTATCGCGATCAAACAATTTTAAATTTATGCTTGTTGTCAAGGTGACATTTCACACTAAAAAATTTCTTTTGCTATGTTTTGTTTAGTCCATTCAATTATTAGTTACAGGGTGTTAAAAATGGAAGTCAACAAAGAGAATATTCGGAACATTTAACAATTTTTCCTTGATAAAGGCTAAATGCAATTCAAGTGGCTGAAATTGTGAATGGTGCTTATGGTGCCGATAATGCAATAGCTAATTACGTGCAATTTTGGTTTCGCCGATTCCATTCAGGCATTTTTGATGTTAAAGATGCACGTCGAACAGACAAGCCCGTTGTCGAAAATGTCGATAAAATCACAGAAATAATCGAAGTTGACCGGAATGTCAGTGATCGTAACATCGTCCAAGAGCTAAAGATCGACAATAGAATAGTTTTGAACCATTTGTGGAAAGTTAGATTAAAAAAGAAGCTCAGTGTTTGGGATCCACACCAATTAACACCAAAAAACATGATTGATTGAATTTCCATCTGCGAAACCTTGGCCAAATGGCATGAAATCCGCTCATTTCTTACACGGATGGTGACTGGGAATGAGAAATGGCTCATATATGACAATATTGTGCGAGAACAATCGTGATCAAAGCGCGGTGAAGCAGCTCAAACGGTGGCCAAACCAGAACTAATGGCCAGGAAGGTTCTACTGTGTTTTTTTTGTGGGACTGGGAAGGAATCATTTATTATGAATTGCTTCCGTATGGCCAAACACTAAATTCAGATCTCTACTATCAACAATTGAACAGTGTGAAGCAAGTAATTGAACAGAAATGTCCAGAATTGGCCAACAAAAGAGGTGTTGTGTTCCATAAAAACAACGCAAGGTTACACACGTCTGTAGTGACTCACCAGAAACGCTGGGAGCTTGGTTGGGAAGTTTTAATGCATCCACGACATAAGCCGGATCTGGCACCAAGCGATAACCACATTTTCCTCGCATTGCAAAACATCCTGAGTGATAAGAAATTGGGATAAAAAGAAGATTGTGAAAATCGAGCGATTATTAGTTTTTCGCCAATAAGGACCAATGCTCTTCTATGAGAGAGGCATTATGAAGCTACCTTTAAAATGGCAACAAATTATACAACAAAACTGCAAATATTTGATCCAAATCGGACAATATGTTAAATAAAGTCTTGAATTCCACTAAAAAATAATGGATTTTTTCCCCAACCTATATATATATATATATATATATATATATATATATATATATATATATATATATATATATATATATATATATATATATATATATATATAGCGCTCGTTTTTACGAACTTATTTTCACGAATCTTTCATTTGCATTTACTGTTCAAAATTTCTTTTCCAATATTCTTGTCATTTATTTATTTTTATTTTATGGTTGAGAGAAATTTAGATCAATGTTTTTATCGAAGATTTGTAAATCCTTCGAACTGTAGATAGCTATCATCACTTTTGAAGTTGAAATTTCAGATTTCTTTAAGCAAATAGTGTGAAATTTTATATAAATATTAAAAATTTATATATAAAGAAATTTATAATAAATTCTATCGGGGTACATGTTTCTTCGCATTTTTATTGCATTATGAAAATAGTTGAAACAATATCTTAAAGTGATACATATAAGAGCACGGATTTATTGTGCTTTAATAATTAATACAGGCAAATTCGTTTTGTTGCCTTATGATGATGCAAAGAGAAGATAAGTGACAACTTAAAATATCTTGAAATAATCAGTTGAGATCTAGTGGGGAAAAGCATTATTTTATAGCATTCGACATGGTCAAGTACCGGTTTCTGCACTTGACCATGTCAAAAACCATAGTGTTGAGAGTCTCTGATATTAGAAATTAATTTGGAACCAATGTTTCTTAGCAGGTATCTCGTGATATGCAGAAAAGTGTACAGCAGCTCACCCGTCAATCTCTTCGATTGACCGTGGTACAAATTACAAGGTGGTTGGCTCTGTTTAGAGGCTTAAATCGGCAGAAATAAATAGGTTGGTAAGTAATGGAAACCAATTTTAGAGCTTTATGATATCTAAGTTCTTGTGGTTCACTTGAATCAACGAAGAGTTCATAATAATGGATTCAATCAGTGAAGATATTTGAAGGTGATTGAGTCTTCGTAATTTAGAAGCAACGACCTAACAGAAATACTTGATCTGCCACCCCAGAGTTATTACTTCACTTGGATGTCATTAAACCACCATCTATTAAACGCTCCCAACTGACTTCAATGAACACGACGAATATTTTTGGCTAAGTCGGGAATTGAACTCACTATCTTCCGGCAATGTGGGCTACGCCTTTTCAACTCAGGCCCAACCGCGGCAGAAATAGGAAATAAACATATTTTTATATACAAACCTGATTAATACCAACCTAAGATAACTGAAAATAATCACATGTAAAGAAAAACTGATTGGTAACCTGAGAACTTGGAAATATAATCCGGATTATTTAATAGTTTAAATATTCCAGTATATAAGAAACTTAAATATATTATGTAACTTCAGCTAATTAAACAACTTTTCTGAGGTTATTCACTGTAATATCTTAATCCAATTTTCTCGAATATATGATGAATACATGATTTCTGGGAAAAACTACGCGGGGTTCTTAAAAGCTGTGGGTAAAAAATGAAAATATTCTAATGTTATTAGAAAAGTGACAAGTGCGAGAATATTGGTGAAAATATCAATAGTATACAGATTCACAGATGCTAAAATTATATCGCCTAATAAAGAAAGAAGCTGTACAGCAAGACGTTATGTGTCGACCTGTCAGAATTGTCGACAAAATAAATTCTAAATTAGACCAAGATTTGCTAAATTTTGTTGATTCCATACTGAAAAATTAGATTTTCAATGCTTTGTGTGTAAATTATATTTTCTTGCAATTACATATATGAAAATGTACTTTCATGAAGTAAGTGTTGACAGTTTTTTCTTAAACTATATGAGAAAGTATTTTTTTAATTACTTATTTTTTACACATTTATTTTTTGCAATGAAATTTATATAAAAGTAAAATTTAAAATTTTCTTATTCAAATTAACATTACGCTATTATGACTCATTTATTACAAAAAATAATAGGAATATTATGCATAGGAATTTTTTTTTAAACATCCGTGAATGTATGTAAGTATATTTTAAAATATATCTATCTTATGATTTATATTAAGCATTTTTTTACTTAATACGCTCTTTTTCATAAAAAAAATAAATAAATAAAAAAAAAAAAAAAAACGTAAAACATTATATTGTAACGATGATATTTATGGCAATAACAATCGCAATTTAACATAAAATGCGGCGTTTCTTTGCAACGGTAAAACTTTTAAAGACATTTTCCAGAAGTATGAGTTTTATATACGGCATTTCTTCCGGAAATTATGGTGCTTTATTCTGCGAAGATAATAAGAAAGAAAAAAACGGCGATTTTTTGCTTACACATGCATGTGCACATATATGCTTAGTCTCTCTATGTGGAATCCAATTTTTTATGTTCCTTTCATTAAATGTAGTGTAAAATATTGTTTATTATTTTAAATGGGATACATTAAAAGCAACAATTTTAATTGTTCAGAAAAATAACGTTTCAGGCTAGAAAACCGGGGTGAATCTAAAATACTTTATTCAAAAATGCTTTTTGAAAATTTTTGAAAAGCCATGAAAACATGTTACAAAAATGTATAAAAGTTTGTTAAATTCATACATATAAAATATATGCATTATATATGTATAAAAATTAAAACTAACATTTAGTTTCCTTATGACTACTGCTTGAAAAATGAAAAGGTTTAATTTCTAGAACATTTAGTTGCAGTTGAAGGGAGATCCTATATTTTATAAGAACTTTCTCTCTTTTTTTTCACATATTAAGGGCTTATTTTAAATGCCCGTACTGTACACAAGAAAAAAAAGTCATAGAAGTTTTTTAATTGCTTAAAAATGTTTAATTATAACGAGAAAAGGAAAAAAATTACTGCATTCTAGATATTTCTCATTTTTAGTCTCCCAATGGATTCTAATTACAAATTTTTCCCACCGAATAAAATCTACAAAGATCTCCTCTACTAAGAAATGACTATACCACATTTTATGAGTATACAATTTTATTGAATTAACCCAATATGTTCTTTTAAACACTTCTGAGTAGCAATTTTAAAATAAGTCATTTATATTTTGTTTCTCGGTACAAGCTCTTATATTTTAAAAATATAATAAGAAAGAAGGAAATTATTTCCTCACGACTTCTTTTCTCATATAATATTTCAATCATTCCTTTAAATTTACTGTCGGCAAGAAGGAAATGAAGTGAGTTAAGTAAAGGAAAACGATTTTTTGATAACAAAGCTTCTCTGACGTGACTAAGTGTGTAAAGAACGGTCATCAAATCATGGAAAGTACTTAAATGCAATCAAGTAAACAACCGAAATGTTCGTAGTCCCACCATTGACCATTGGTCACGAAAATGGCCGAGATTTTTATAGAAGAAAAGAAGCTAACAACCAGTGGACTGTATTGTAAATAAAGGAACAAAGAAAAATTCGTGGCCAATACTGGGGAATGTCAAAACTTTTCTCAGCAGTGTAGGCATTTGGGCGCAACGATTTTACGCCCTCAGCAAGGGCGTGCGGTAGAAAAGGATGAATCTAGATGTAGACAAAGGTTGAAAGGGAAATGGAGGTGAAAAAGAAAACATTGCCTGCTAATTAACAGCGAACGTGAACTCAGATAGAATGCAGGGTGGAATGCTTGTCCTAGAATTTCCCACTTCAGATAATAGAATCAGTAGAGGTTAAGTTTACTCTAGTAGATGTATCAAGACTGCTGTGCAGTATATATTTTGTGAGTTACAAATTCATTAGCGTATATTTTTTTTTTATTTTAAATCAAACCTATATAAAAAAAAACATTGCGATTTTAAAAGGAATACAGTGATAACACACAATAACAAAAAAGGAGCACAATTTCCAAAGTATGCTTTCTCATACAATAGGAGATTTCATAGAAGCCTTTAGACAAATTTTAGCAAAAGGGCTGGCAACTAATCTGATCCCAATAACAAAAGATACCAACAAATTTGTAAGCATTTGGTGAGGGTTTTCGACTGACTAATTCAGTTTTTTGAATGCAAGAATTAATTCACAAAAGTGATATAACCGAAATCTAAAATAATATTTTCTAAATGAAAAATACCTTAATTCAACCATAAGATTGTGAAAATACTCCTCTCAGATTTTTACTTCATTTAATCGATTTTTTACAGGATCATTATAAAATTTTTATCCGTTATATAAAATTACTTACTGATATATTAAATGCTTATATATATGTATTTGTTTACAATTTGCAGTTAATTTTTTAGAGAAAGCACCGTGGTTTTATAAATACAGATATTCCTCAATTTTAGAGCTACATTAATTCCTTAAAGTGTGTGCGCATATTGAATGTCCGAAAATATAAAGATGTAAAATATATTGACAAAAAACACTTCAATGTAATAAATTTAAGTGAACTTTATTTTATTGAAGTGTTTGGTACCATATATTTTACATCCTTCTATTTCATACGAATTTTTTTTTAAATTCGTATTTTATTAATAAATTTAAGAGAAATTTATTTATTAATATGTATATATTGTGAAATTAAGGTATTTTTAAGTGTTTTAGGGTAATATTTTCCCAAAAAACTTAACAATATGTAGTTGAATATTACATTTTCGTTTTCTGGATAAATATTTCTGAAACAAACTGTATTGTCGTTCATTCACCCAGCGTACTTGTGATATAAGTTATCCATTTAGAATGCAGTCCACTATGATACTACAAAATTTGTCAAAGCACTAGAAAGATTTTTTTGTTTCGATTTTGAATTCTTAAAATCTGGGCGTTATAAGTAGATTATACTTCACTTTTATTATGGAACTTTTGATTATTGCTCTGCTAAATGTTCATTTGATAGCAATACTAAGTGAAATTCAATAGATCTTGCTTATATATACATAGAAATATAAACGTCCATTCAATAGTAACTATAAAACTGAGAAAATAAGAGTTTACTAAGTCGTAAGTCTACCAGTTTCGACACAGTAAACTGGATTGAAACCCTTAAAATCCCGGAAGAATGATATTCAATATTGTAGAAATGGAGATGAATCGAACTTTTATCTGTCTGTACATTCAGCAAAATCTATCAAAGGATTTTTTAGGGGGGAGGGTTGGAATATTTTCGTTAATAAACTTTTCTGAATTAAAAAATTGCGAAAAGTTCATTCATCAAATATATTTATTTATCATTTGTACTTAAAATATTTTTGAATTACGTACTGATTTTAAAAGCATTTTAGCTTTCAAATTTTGTTTTTACTGTCGTAACATTGTAAAAGTGAAAAAAAATTATATACATGAAGCTTTATTATTCTCTTATTTTAGCGTTATAAAACAAGAATTAAAAAAAATTTATTTCATATTTCCTCATTAAGTTTTAATGTCATGTATGCAATTGAATTAGTGAGTTTTTGCAGTAAATATATACATACATATATACTCTTATAGAAACTTGCTATATAAATGTACACAAATTTCTCACGCCTCTATCATTTATGGATTACAAACATTCATTATTTTAATAATGAATATTCAGAAAGGTATCTGAAAGGAAATTGTTTGAACTGCGGGGCTAAAAGCAAATTCAGAATTTATAGTAAAAACCCCTTTTAGAGGACCTGAAATTTACTTTAAGATGTATGTTCCAATCAAATTAGCTTTTATGTCCAAAAGTGACATTATAGTGACAAACAATCATTAAAACCACAAGGGCAGTTTAATATTTCTATTTTTATAGTTTAGGTAAAAATTTCAAATATATTAGAGTTTAAGGATTGCTTATAGAATATACATTACATATATTATATTCTAAGCAAATACTGCAAAGTTTTAAATCTTTAAAAAATTTTTCTATTCCTCTTTAAGTTTTAATGTTTTACAAAAATCTTTCATCGCGATTCCGAGCTATTAAAGTTAAATTTGTGAGTAAAATTATGCATTTCCAACATATTTATTGTTGCATAGCATTTTCTTTCGCTATATAAGAAATAATGTAAAAGCATAATGTCAACGTTTAGTTTAATAAAAATAAACTTATTATCTGGAACACGTACTATCATGTAAAAAAGTTTCCGATTACAAAAATTTTAGAATTTCAAACACAATAAAGTCAAAAAAGCATAAAAATAAGAAAAAGCAATTTAAAGTTTTAAATTACAGTAAATTGAAGAATATAATTTGTTAATCAATATTATTAAGACTTAGAAAATTTGCACAAGCATATAAAGTAATTATTTGATTGCTTTGTACAGACATGTAAGATAATTAGTAATGAGTAGCATAAGCAAAAATGCACGATAATTATGCGAGTGGTTGTCCCTAGTTGAAGAAATTTGTCGTAAATTTTTTAAGGTATTCTTTTAAAAATGAATTTAAACTTGCTAAATTAAATTTTCTTATGAAATATTTGTTTAATGTTAAACACAGTTCGTTAAAAAAAAGAAATTCCCAATATCAGGATTTTTTTCTAAAATATATAAAAATCTGTTATATTGCATGCATTGCACATAGATTAATATAATAAATTATACTTTTTCACACACAATGTGCAAAAGCAAACGCTCATGTTCTCTGACTGTATCTATTTGTTCATTATCTAAACGATGGTTGTCCCTAGTGCAAGATCACCGCCACATCAATTTATCCGAACTATAATCAGATAGAAATATTTATCAAATTGTTGAGAACGAGGTCAAGTAATTGCAAGAAACGAAATGGCTCATACGCACGCAGCTGATCAATATCGTCTGACAACCATGTAAAATCTCTTTGGGATTATTAATTGGGATCAGATCAAGAAATTGAAAACGACGCCATCACGGTGCACCCATATTTACTCGAAATTACTCTCATTTTTCTGGCATCAGAGATCATTTCGATGGAAATGGACCACGGAAAACTCATTCGAACCCCCTTAAATCATAAATTCTTCTATCCACAGAAGGGAATTCGAACTCAATTGGAAGTCGCTTCAGGTCCATAACGGTTTAGCGACTCGTATGAGGTCAGAATTCAACTGGAAGGCGTATGTTGACCTTTGGCGATGGGGTCAAACTTTCGAAACTGCTTTTTAAGAAACAGCCAAGAAGCGATTGAGCTGAAATACAGGATAGGAAAAAAAAGAATTCAATTTTTTTTCATTTATTTTGTTCTCAATGTTCGATTTTCGACGCTAGTTCTATCTTAGTGAACACGGCCATTTCGAGCATTTTCTGAATACCAGTCCGAATTGTTATTGTCGTAAGCAATGGCCTAGTTTAAGCGGTTTGAAATAGAATTAGATGGAAACGCGGAAAAGAAAAAAAATTTCAGCTTTCTGAAAAACATTATATTATAATAACATATAATCAAAACTATTGATTGTGAAATACAATGTAAAAAAAATATGAAAAGATCATAATATTTTTTCTATTTAACAAATAAATGATTTTAAGGTTATAAATTTCTTGAGTAAATATTTTAATAATAAGTATTATTTCATTAAATACTAAATAATATTTGTTCAAGTTCAGCAGTTGGTGAGGTTGAGTAAAAAAAGAAATAGTATCTGGTTAATAATTTCCAAAGTGTTAAGAATCTTAAAAGGAAGGAAAATATATACTCAAAAAGATTGAATATTAAAAGTTCTTGGCATATAATAGGAAAATAAACAGTTAATACTATCTATATTTTGCAGTTAATTTTTTTAAACAATTTCATACGTTCTCATTTTATAAATAAATTATTATTCCAGTCAACAAATTAATTATAATACTACTTATTTTTAAAAACCTAAACAGTGAATAATTCATCTTCAAATATTTTTAATATATCATTCTCAAATATTTTTTTTCGCTTATACCTACATATAAGCGAAAAATGTACATTTATATACAAAACTAACATTTAAATTTGAGTTCGTTTCAAAATAGTTCTTTAAAAATTGCTAAATAATCGCTTATTATTTCTAGTATTCAATAATTGTTATAGATATTTATTATAGACAGAATATTTTTCCATAAATATTAGTGAGATAATTGATATTTGTAAACAGAAAAAAATATGTGCGCTTTTCTAAATACCAAAACATTCGTTTCTCATTACAAGTAAATAAAATCAATTGTGTAACTTCAGATTATATCTTTTCTAATGAAACTATTTTTCTTAATAACGAGATTTTAAATAATTCATATGCTGAAATTTTTGGAGAAATTGACATACTTCTATTGTTATATCATAACGATCAGGAATTAAGTATTAGCTTAGAATTTCCATAATTTTTTAAGAAATTATAAGAAATTTAAAGGAATATGTTCGAGAGAAGAGATCAGAACATAAATTATATTAAATGCAAATTTAATAATTTATATATGTATTCATATATTTGTGTGTGTGTGTGCTACTAACTGAAATGTTTATGGTTGAAAATCGCACTCGTAATATAAAAATCTAAAATAATTTATTATATTTTGAGATTTCAGATTACTTAAGATTTAATGAATTTTGTGGTAAAAAAATTTCCTTTCTAAATAAAATAATAACGGATATAATATTAAAAATATTTATGAAAGAATGAGTGAGAGATACATTTTATCTCAATTATCTATTTGATTATTTATAATTACGTATCTAGATTACAAATTCTTTGAGGAGATAAAATGAAGAACTTGTTACCACACAAGCAATATATTTTACTTATGCAGGCCATTAAAGAAGGGGGGCGATGTCCAACAAAACTTGCTGAATGTATTTTAATAAAGAATTAAATAAAAGATTTAAAATAATTTAGAAATTACTATATCAAAAGCAATAAAAGTAAAGAATCAGTTTTCAAGAATACTTTTTTTGGATTTTTATCTAAGAAATATATTAGTACTTATGACGAAAAAACATATTTAAGCAAATTTAAAACACCAGTATGATTTAACTAATGAAGTATGGTAACATTTAAATAAATTACTCATCAAATTCAAAGAGTGTTTACTATTTTTTTTTAGGAATTGTAAAAAATTATAAAAGGAAACAATTTATTTTCAGCGAATGGAAACTCGAGAAATAGTGGTAAATTTGTGTTCTACACTATTAAGCAAACATGTTCTTCCTATTTAATATCAAAATATCATTATAATTATTAAGAATTTTCACCTGCTTGTATATTCTTTTACGTTAGCATGCTTCGTGGAAACATTTTAAGTATAACTCTGGAATCTAAAAATTTTCAAATTTTGTGAGTTTTGAAAAATATTTTCAGATTTTGAAATTCGAACCCTAATACGCTTTTCTTTACTTTGAATCATTCCACTTATCGATTCCACATTTCTTGAAATAATTTACTTTATTTCTTTTTTTATTTTTACTTTCTTGAAATAATTTACTCTCTTTGTGATGGTTTTTCATTCTGCTAACACGTATGAGAAAATAGTTGACTAGAAATTAAACGGAACTTAATTTCTAAAAGCCATAAGCTTATGAATAATGTACCAAAAATTAGAAAATAAATTATAACAACTGTTTAACCAAAAATTAGAAAATAAATTATAACAACTGTTTAACAAATTGATCATACACATAATTTAAAATAAGTTTTCTATAATATTTTGAGAAATATTGATAGCTTTCTTGAATTTTAATCTATTTGACACAAATATGTAATGCATTTGTTGTGTCTTATAAATATTGTTTTACTGCCACAAAGTTCGACAAAATTTTATAAAACTTCGATACAATTAAAATTTTTAGTTCTAATTAATAAATGAAAAAAATTTAGAGATTATGTAAAATCTATCTCACTACTAAATAATCCGCCACTCTCATTTCTTTTGAAGATGAAAAATTAGAAATGAAACAAACAACAAATACTGTCATAAACTACAGTAGTAACACCAAATATAATGCATTTTGCGTTAATACTACTTTAAGCTACATATTTCGTTTTAGAAGTCTGATTAGTTCCTTGCATACTGAAGATAAACTTTAGTTGTGGATTAACATAAAAAGTAATGACTACGGAGAGGAGGATCAGCACTATAATTAACCAACTTCCGGGACATCATTGTTATAAATAGATATAAAACTAATATAATGAGCATTTATATTCAAATATGTCGTAAAAATCTTAATAATTTTCTTGCATAAACTCACAAGATTTGGTGGAAATTAAAGTTATATATAATGGCATCAAAAGTAGTTGAACGAAAGCGATTTCATTTTGAAGAGAATGGAAAATCATCAATTAATTTTCCAAGGTTTAATTGAATCCTGATTCATTATTAATGAAAAATTATGAAAGAATAATTTATATAGTACTTACTGTCACGTAAAACGTGTCTGCCATTCTCAATGACTGAATTATTTAACTAGAGAGAAAGAGATTTCTGGTTTTTATACTTTCTTAACTATTAGGCGTTCGTTAAAATACAATTAGGGCTTATCAAATTGAAAATATGTAGCAGAATTATTCAGAATATTGCTTAAGCTATCTACAAGTCACTGTAAATAAAACGACTCTTATAAATCTTTTGATCAGTTCTTAGATTATTTTTTGGAAAATGAATATCGCCTTTGTTCATCGTTTAGTTATTTGTCGGTTTAACAAGACAGCCATTTCAAATAGATTTCTCAAATCAAAAAGCTACGATGTTCCCTTTTATTTCTCAAATAAATAGTATTCCTGACACGATTTAAAAGTCAAATTTACGATGTGTCTCATTAGTGAAATCACATGACCTTACTACGCACTTCGTAGCTGGCAAGATTGGCTCCTGAGTTGGCACAATCGCTATAAATCAGTCTTCTCGGAGAGCTTTATGACTCTCGATTCCTTATAAATCACGCCAAGTGTGGTACAAGGCGACTGTCTGGACTGTGAAAGAATTCCGAAGATGTAATACTTGAAGTTCGAAAAAGAAGGAATTTATAATCCGGGCAAGTCCAACGGAACTTGTGATTCTATGGTCAAACACGTGTCCTCACATAGTGTTTCCATTGTAAACGCATGCTCAGTTGCGCAAAAATGTTATTATTTTGCATTCAAAGTAATAAAAAATGTCTTCTTTAAAACATTAATTTGTATAAGTTATTTAATGAAATTATGAAATTTTTTTTCTCAGGAACCTTGCTTGAAGCACAATTCTTTAAACTAAGTGTGCAAGTGTATATTTAATGCAATTATCCTTGGTAAGTTCAAATTTTATTTGTAAAAAAATTCTCAAAAAATTAATTTTGTTTTAAAAAATTAAAGTACGTATAAATATTTAATTTTGTGTAAATTTTTTGACATTTTTCTAACTTTTTAATTTGAATTCAATCTGAGGGTTTTTGAGAAAAGATACAAATTGTGACCAGCATTATATTTATGTAATGTCTAAAAAATGTATCGGATGCCAGGTCTGCAGTCTAACAAGGCAATGCAGAATTTAAAAATAAATAAATTCTACTAGTTTTTAAGTATATATATATATATGTGTGTGTGTGTGTGTGTGTGTTTAGCATATTATTTTTAATTAATATCCATCATCTACATTTCTACTTAAATATTATACAAATGACTAATATTGGATTATAGCAAAAACTTTAAGGTTAAATCTTAAATTTTTTGCTATAATCCAATCGAATTTGATACATTAAAGGGAAAAAGCAACCAACAATTTGTCTCAGGGTGTGCATCATGTATATACATGAAAATATATAGTAATTACATAAGATGTTACAGAAATCTCTGAAAAATTTTTTAGACGATCTTAACTTCTTGAAAATTTGCAATCTTGATAATTTGCAAATCTTTATGCTATCTTTAATTAAATTTTATGCAACACACTTCATTACATGTGAAGATTGCGAAATTTTTGAGAGTGGTTTTTGTAAGAAAAGTGAATTTACCTAGGTGTCTTATGGAATTATGAATCTCGTAAGTTTAGTCATAACTAAGGAAGTTTTTGAAAATGGGGGTGACCACCTTGAGTACAATCTTGAAAAGCATCCCAAATCTTTACAATTGCATTTACTCCTATGAATTGAATTAACGAAATGTAAAACTCATTGCCCATGAGACGTGAACCACATTTCTACTTTATCATATCCCATCGCATTTAATTTATCAGGCTAAGTCACTCATCTTAAAATCTGCGATCAACCATAATGATTTGTGCTTCTCAGTTGTCTCAGAACTATCATGAAACTATGACTTTTATAATACAAATGAAAAAGAAATGTTCTGGGTAATGTAAATATTGGTTTGCATTGTTGCACAATTGTGAAACTCAGAGTAATGTATAAAGTGTTTAGTTCTTATAACTTACATTACCATATGAGTTGGTCGAAATTAATGTCGCTTGAGCCACACTTTCTGCCCATGAAAAATAATAATGTTATGAATTATTTTACTAACAGACTCGCGATAAAAATATAAACACGATGTGGAATGTAATAATTTCTGATTGACTTCGGATGTAAAATAATTATATATCAGGTTTAAAAAATTATTCATGATCAAATATTTTTAAATCATAAATTTTTCATATCTTGCACACTACTGTAATGTTTTTTCATGAACATGGTGCAACATCACGTTCAACTCTGTCACCATCACCAAAGCAAGTATTTTGTATACCGTCTGCAATTGAAGTACTTCTCAGCCCATAAAAAATCAACATGAAAATTAGTATTTTTCTCTAATTCCAAGATTAGAAATTTATTTGAACTCTCAAATACTGTGTAGTTTCAAATAAAGATATAATAGGTAAAACATTGAAGTGAATATTAAATAATAATAAGAAATAAATAAAGAAACATATTTCTCTTCGAATTTTAAGCTCATGTCTCTTTGATATTTCATGCAGCAGTGCTTTCAGCGATGACCATACCTAACGTTTTATTAAGCAATAATTTTTTATAGGTGATTTTCTTGGAATTGGATGAGAAACGGGTCAATTGTTTTCGTAATCATTTGTAACAGCATCATTTGTAAAAAACACTTTATGTTTTCTTTTTAAATAAATTTATCATATATGAATGCTAGACTTTTGCAATAGAGTTTTAATGTAATTTCAGCATTAGAAACAAATAAACTTCTTTTGTTTTCTACTCTAAAAAATCTCATTACGTTTCCTAATTTTTTGAAAAATTTTCTGATGTTAAGCATTTTTGGGGTTATAAAACTAGTTGCTTCCCGAAAGGATATAGTCAATTTAAAGGCAGTTTGTGAGATAAATATTCTCTTTAGTCGTCAGCAAATCATTTCTGACAACATAATTGAGTACTTAAAACATACTAATGTCTTAGAAAAAATGTTTTCGACTGCTCTTTCATTGAAAGGTCAAAGATAAAGACGACTCCTTCACTATTTTCTCCAAAATGTGTGCAATATACAACATAATTCTAATGATATCCACTTAAAATACTTACAGATAACTCACACACAATTTGATTTAGAATATGAACTTCAATTTGAAAAAATGGCTCGTTTATTTTGTATTTTTTATACTATTTCATTTTTAATTTCACAAATATATATAAAATTTTTAGTATGATCGTTAAAATTTATATGTCGATTGTGATTGGTTTAATGACACAATATTTTATGATTGATCTGAAATTGCTCATTACCATATAGTAACAATAACTAATTAATACAGTATTGTGACTACACGATACGATTGTTTTGTGAAATTTATATTCCACAAACAATTTTATTGATTTATATGCAATTATAAATTCATCACTGATTTTTGGAATATTACTGGTGGTTAGAATTTTCATTACAACATCCAATATATTTCAATGTATATTTTCAATGAACTCTTGAAAGGCATAAAAAATAAATGGAAAACGTTGCTGATGCAAATGAATGAACTCTCTCAGATTATTTATCACTGACGTAATTAATGAAAAATCATCATAACTTAGAAATACAGTACAATGTTTTGGTTGGATCAAGACTTCAAAAAAAGATTGGGCTCTGTTTCTTGGTTTAAAAATTTACAAGACTTTAAATTAGCCATGTGCTGTGCAATTAGTATTAGAAAGACATAAAATAGAATGATTAAATTTTGTTAGGCGAAGGTAAGAAATCAACATTAAATTAAGAGAGTAGAAAAAGGAATTACAGTAATTTATACTTAGACATGTTATGTGGTACTACAACACTCCCAACTTTCATGAATTGAACTATAATTCGTACTATCTTTAAACAATAAAACTTTAATAAAAAGTATCAATGCCCAATTAGTGACAAATTTTCAACAAAATTTTTTTCCTAAAAAATGAAGTCATACAACATATTCATTCACACATCACGAAATATTTGCGTAAGGTGGAAAGTTTTCAAATTTACGTAAGAAAAAAAAGGTAGAAAAGATTAAGTTCACAAATATTTGAACCACCTTATTTTATTTCCTACATTAAACTCTCTCTGCATAAGCTCAGATTCATAAGTATATATATATATGTATACTTACATACATAGATAGATCTCCTTAACTAAAAATGTTATATCCCAAAATCATATCTAAGATTCAACATGTAAAGGGAATATCCTGCAAAGTGACTAAAAAATTGTCCCACAAAATGCTCATAATAGACATAATAGGAGTTGATATAAACAGATTCATCTAGATCCCATATATACATATTTATTAACTAAGATGGCTTACTATAAAATGAATTTATAATTCTTTGATTGTAACAGTAAATTTGCGATCTCTTAAGCTATTATCTATCACTGTCTTGAGGACGTATAGCTTCAAATAATTTTGATTTAGTTTTGATCTGTCTAACGAAGGAGATGATAGAAATTCATAAGTCACAATTTGGATTCAAATAATATCACAATTTGAATTGAGTGTAGATTCATAATTTCTTAGAATAGATACAATGGTTCATAAGTTAATACATTACTGAATAAGAAAAATTCATAAATTTATAAATTAAAAAACAGATACTCAGATTCATAAACTCATAAATTACAATATAAATACAGAGATCTATAATTCATAACACAGAATAAAAATAGAATATATAAATTTATATACCACAGAATCGATACATAAATTCTAAAATCAGAGTCTTCAACGATTCATAAAAATACGCATTACAAAATGATTACAAAGCTTCTTTATTGCTTTTCTCTTAATTTTATTTATGCATTGTTATTGATGGTATATTCGCATATATGTATATTTTTACACTAATATATTAACTATAAAAAATTCAATCAATATACTTTGTGACTATTATTCACATATATATTAAAATATTACTAAGATACTATAAAAATCTGTTTGCATAATTCCTTATTTTTTTATTCAAGCATAAATTTAATTTCAACATTCAATTTCCTATATTACGAAGTATTCTACATTTACCGCTTTCTTTTCAGTCAGACTGTATGTATTCGTACTCCCATTTTTATGTTGTAAAAATGGTCTTTTAGTTTTGTTGATGAATTCAGTTTCCACATTTACGATTTCTCTCTCATATCATACTGAAACACTTGTTTTCAATCAAAATATGGAATTTTACATGCATATCAAATAGAGTTTCTATTGTGAAAAAATAATAAAATAATGAATTAAAAGTTTATGTAAATTAAATTTTTCAAGTATATTACTTGTCATAAGGAATTCAGCCAAACGATACAAATCGTTCTCTGGTATGCTCAACAAATGGCGCCACTTCAAAGGACAAAAGGTGACGTTTCCTTGTCACCAAAAATAAAACGGCATGAGAATCGAAAAATCATTGTCCTTGTACGTGCTGAATCGGTGAGGAAATCACAGCTTTTTTTTCGTTTCGTGTCCAATCTGTTCATAATAAATGAAAAAAAAAGTTTCCTCTTCACAAGAAGAGAAGTGAAGTAAGAAGGAGCATTTGTTTCGCTCAAAGTGTATTAGTTCTGTGCCATTTGTCAAGAGAGAAATCCCAGAGCAAGGGCACGTGCTAGAGGGGATTAGGGCCGGCCAGGAAGGAAAGTAAAGTGCGAGAAAGTCTGTTCGTCCAGAACAAGAATTAATTCCATCAGTAACCCTGTTATAATTCTATTAAGAATGTGTGCGTGACGATTTCTTAAGATACCTTCTCTCTTTGCTTGTTCTTAAACAAGTGACGTAATTTATTCATTTAATGATAAACGCAGAAGTTTATCAATGTTAATCCCCTTGATTAGCAAATATCTGCTATCAATTAAACTGTTATTATTTCTGAAGTTTGCTGATTAATTTATTAATATTATTGTGAAATTCGAGACATGCAAATATAGATTAAATGGGAAGATTCTTTGGATTTTTAACTGTGGCACTGTACCAGACATTAAGTTTTAGAAATTTCTGAGGCAGATAAATAAATAAGAAGAAATGAATATATATTAGCAGTCATTTGCAATTCTAATCATTTATATTTTGAAACAAGAGAAATCTAAATTATTATTTCCCCATAACAATTACAGCTGCTTGAACATATCGCGGAATCGTAAAAGAGGAAATTTGATATTTGTTAGTGAAATTAAATTCAGTTCAAAAATATATCAGTGTCTTAACAATTTGTTGCTGCAAATACTTATAAAAAACAATCATTATTTTAACCAGATTTTATTGCTGTTCAACAGAAAGTTAATTTGGCTTTAATGAAGAAATCAAGTAAAAGCATTTCCTTTGAAAATGTGTTGAATATTATTTGCTTTAAGATTCTATCGAAATTTTGTATCATAGATCAATTATTCAGAAATAACTAAACTTCCATCCACTCGTGTATCTGTTTTGAATAGGTGATAGGGACGGCGTTGACAACCACTGATGGAATGAAATTAAATAATCTTATTTATATACGGAAAAATCTACTTTAGAGGAACCAATTACTGCTTAAATTTAGGATGTTACAAATGAAAATTCATATGTTGATAAATAATGATAGTAACAATTCTTATTTATTTTCTACATAGGAAACATCTAAAATGCTTAAATCATGAAAATGTAAAAAAATATTATTGTAAATATATATTTACGATTCATTTTCCTTTTATTGACAGTTATTAAAGCAAGCTTTAAGTTTAAATATTTATGGTTATTTCATTACAGAAATTTCCAAGTATAGCGATAAGGATAGGTATTCCTATTTGCTTGTTTGCTTTTTGAGAAAGAGGGCGAGGAGCAGGCAACGCAAAAGGTTGCAAACTGTGGCTCCAGTCCCTAGGGTTGAAGCTGTTGTACATAATGTTAATTACATGTATATATCTAGTTATATTATCTATGAGCCTTATATTTACATATTAGATTAATAAATGTGTGTCTGCAAAAATAAAGCGCCTCTTTAATGATTGCCGATGGGAAGAAATATATAGGAATGACCACAAGTATCACAGCATGATTTACAGTGAATACATCAAATTTAGACTTACTACTGTTAAAGATGTAATATCATCTATTTTATACTAATAACTTACAAAAGATAATTGTCATTTTCAAAAACATGCTTTATTTATATCAATGCAGATTTTATTGTGATTAACCGTGCGATATTGGTTTGAAAATAACCACCAATAAACTGAAAGTATTTTGTGTCTTGTATTCTCGAAGTGGCTTATAAAATCTCTTGAAATTTTAGCTTATCAATTTTTGTGGGGTACTATACTTGAAAAATAATGTTTATATATCCTTTTATTTACGTTCTACGTTGTCGCAGACATTGATTGTACTCAAATATCCATCACTGTTATGGACAGAGACATATTGGAGCGTGCGTGAGCAGAGCGTAAATATGTGTTTGTCATGTAACATGAGGACACACAAAGACATATAATAAATGTGCAAGAATTTTGAAAATGTGCATTTTCATACATTGAATCATTTAATTTTTTTTATTTTTTGAGTGGCTCATTGAAAGTAAAAGAGCATTATCTGTAATATTTTTGCGAAATATATAGGAATATTTTATAAGTGTAAGCATTCAATAACAATAAAATTTTGCTTTTCTTTGTTCATATTAAGATTCAAAATAATGCAAGGTCATTTGGTGGTTTTAAACGAATGTAACACTTGCATGAAATACATTCATTCCAAATCTAATGAACCATTTGTAATTACTTTGGACCATATAGAATTTTATTATGGTCAAGCAAATAGAGTTATACATTTAAATATCAGCAATTTTTAATTATAGTGATTATATTTTAATTCGTATTTTGGATAGGATAGTTATATTATTCAGTTAACTAAGACTGAAAGTTTAGGAAATTAAATAGTACCTACCTAATTATCTTTAATGATCTATAGAGACTTACGTATCTAATATCTATATTTCTTTGTGTTGATCATTTTTTATATAATTTTCGGAAAGATATATTCATTAAACATTAAAAGTCTATAACAATGTAATATTTGAAATCACAATCCAAATGCATAGATAAGTCAAATGACACAAAATAAAAAAATGTTGAAATTAATAACTTAGAATATGATGTCTATATGACACATTTAATAAATATTTAAAAGCAATTTTAAAATTAGAAAAATTAATAGTGGATTAAAATTATTTTATGTATCATGAGACAGAATTGGGTTCATTGCTGAGTCATAATTTTCGGAAGACAAATATACAAAAGTAATTTCATGAATTAACTTATTAGAGGAAAATTGCATCTGTGAGCAAATTGGCGCCAAGGAACATCATTATCTTTACAAAACAGCCTGAAACTAATTTCTTAGGAAGATTTGTAACAGTAAATATGAATAAATATGAAGTGATTGCCCTAAAGAAGGAAAGTAGATGAAGTCGTCGAAAGTAAACACAGGCGAGCAACTCAACCACAAGTTAACCAATAAGAAAGATAACAAAATAAATGCGCGCCAAATCAAGCAAAGAAAAACACGATCACCAGTAATTAACGGCTGTTCCAACAAAGCAGAGCAGACGTGATGGGCATACAACTGGCGAACTGACCTCTGACGTTCTTTGTTTTAAGACTGTAAATAATCGTCTGCTGGTTTCGGAATCCCGATCGAGGGTGGAGCAGTCCGGGAAGAGACCTTATTAGCAAATGAATAGAGAGGTCTTCAGAATATGTCTGGCGGATGGTCATTCGTACTTTGAGCACGAACCACATAATCGGGATTATTTACAACAAAAGAACCTCTGTTCTGTTCAGATTATAGCAATGTTTGATTGATGGGTAAGATAATCATGACAGGCATGCGGGCTAATTTCTTGCACTGCTTCAAATATATAAAGGCATACCTGGTACGTTACACTTCCGTACTAAACGAAGTATTGAACAGAATACTGAATATTCGAATTTAATTTAGTTATTTATGTCTTTCATTGAATTACTTTTACTTACATACAGAATATCAGATAAATTAGATGACGGTTAACGTGGAAATCAACGGTGTGTTTGAATGCAAATACAGAGAGTAAACATATTCAATTTCTCGTTTAGCTGTATGATTTAGTAATAATTGTTATAGATCTTTATAATTTCAATGAACAGAGGAGTGGATTGTACTGAAAGCATCGTCAAAAAGTACCGTTGTATTTAACAGTGTAAGTTATTTTATATTTGACTTTCCTGTACTTAACATTATTTTTACATTTTTTAAAAAAGGGTCTAATGATCCACTAGGATTTGAATACCAAATAAAAAGAATGACAGGAATTAGTATGGTATTTTTGCAATTGGGTTGGAAAAATTCTAGATACATCCAAGGTCATAATCCATTGCATGATTCTGATTGCCAATAAATATCCAAACTTATGAATCAAATAACTATTTTGAATAAATATCGTATGACTTCAACATATGAAAAAGAAATTCGATTGTCATCACCCTTTTAATCCATGTTTCAACAGTAAAATTTGCCATTTTCATTCCATATTATGTGCATAACTAAAAATAACTTAAACATTTTTAATTATTATTAATTTAATTAATCATTACAGTCCAGAAATTTATATGCTCTTGGATATATTTCGTCGTGATAAAAAAGAAATCGTTTAATTATATCGATAGAAAAGGCTGGAAGCAATTTTATTTTCATTTGTATAAATGTAGAAAATATATTTATATTATAAATTACTTTGCAAATTGATTTATTACGCAAAACTTCATTGAAAACAACACTTGAAGTCTTACCTTCAAATTCAAGAATAAACTCATGGAAAATGAATACACATTTAAGATAACAATATAAAATGACTGTAAAAAAATTTCAAAATATATTGTTCCATTTATATGTTAATCACAATCTTTTTTACATAAACAGCTCTGCACCACTACAAAGCAATGACGTTTGAACTTGGGATGTTAAATATAATTTGGTATCAATTTAATAATAGTTACCAATCAGGAAACCAATTCTGAATATTAAGTTACTCCGCAGGAATCAAATAAACAAGCTAACTGCCAGGAATTCAATCATATATGATATATAATCATGTATATAAAAACTGAAATCTCTGTTTGCAGCAATTTGTATCATACTGAAAGAGATATAGAAGTTTTATTATGACTTTTTAATACCATCGTTACATATATATATATATATCAAGATATAAAACTTCTCTATCTTTTTCAGCATGATTCAAATTACTGAAAACAAAGTTTTCAGTTAAGATCAGTGAACAGTTAAAAGCTTTTTTCAGACAAATGTATTGTAATTTTGCCTGACATATTCAGAATTCTTTTGAGTTAAACTTTAGGATAATAGAGATGATTCTAAGCTGTGTTTGGTAGAAAACATCTTAAGAGTAATTTAAAGTGTTTTAGACTAGTGAAATATATAATATTGAGAATGGTTAGCTAAAATCATATTTTTTATTTGCTTACATAGAAGTTTGGAAAAAATCTATGGACTTTGTTAAGAAATACATTGTAAATGTCAAAACACTTATCAGAACTTACCCAGTCTATGTAATACTAATTTTGCTTTCATTTGACAAATATATAAATTAAAATTGCTATTTCATTGTACAACAGGAAAAGTAATTTTTAATAAGCAATATAAGTTTGTCTTAGGATTTTTTCAAATTTAAATTGCTTAAGAGTTGTCTATTGGTTTATTATTGGGGGAATTTTAAATTATATAAAATCTTATTAATATATTATATTAATATAATATAATATCTTATATATATTAATATAATATTGTAGATGAAAATCAAGCCTGTACTTTTGGGAATATAAGTTTGGCATTAACGTGTCAAATTATATATATATATATATATATATATATATATATATATATATATATATATATATATATATATATATATATATATATATATGTATGTATATATATATATATATGTATATATATCTATATATATATATATCTAAAATAATCCTAAACTTAGTTAATTTAGGCGTTTACTAATTTGTAAGTCACTATATAAATTAATATATCACGTGTAGATATCAATCAATAAATGAGTTTCGAAAGTTATATGAAATAAATCCTAATATAAACCGAAATAAATCGAAATATAATCTAAAAATAAATAAATGAAATCTCCTTGAATTCTTATAGCTTTGAAGACTTCCCCAGTTAGATGAAATTATTATGCCTAAACCAACAAATATTTTTCTTTGACATTCTTTAAAGTTATAATTTATTTTGACAATAGAGAATTTTCATGCAATGAGAAAGTGAATAAATTTCTTCCCACGTTGAACGTGGTTTACCAATAAATCGATTGGCGAATTAAAGTAATTTATGAGCGAGAAAAATAACCATTTCATAAAAAAAATCTTATTGCAAGAAATTTGTTCATAATTCATTTTTGGTAGTACGGACAATAAAATCGTTAGCTTTACGCGGCGTGCCTTCTCACATCTTTATTCGCTAACAATCTCAAGGCCCCACGTGAATTCCCAGCACATGAAGTTATAATTCAAACACGAAACGTGACTGCTGGAGCTAATGATGGGAATTAAGGCCTGAATTAAGAAGAAATAAAAAGAATACAATTAATCAGAGATCAAGAGGAAAACAAGTTGAGAGAAGGATTGAAGTCTCGCGTTTCGATCTGGATCGCGATATTCTTCGTACGAAATGTGAGATCGCGCCATTCTATGGTGGTGAGGTGTTCCAGCTGCAATCCATCTTCCTGAGTGTCGAGGCCAACTACTCCCCAGCATTGCACCAGCCTTGATGCACAGACGATATCAGTTTATGACCTTCGCATTGGTCACTTCACCATCCATCAGCCGCTGAAAGGAATCTCAGATTGGTGGATGTTTGCATAAAAACGAATTGAAATGAAATGCCACATTTCAGTCAATTTATGGTTTCCGTCTCACATAGACAGCAAAAATAAATAATTCTGTAATGTTTCTAGATAAAGTGATACAACAAAGTGATAAAAAAATAAGAAATTCATCTACATAGCCTTCCATTTATTTGTGGAAGTTCACTAAATGTCTAGCGAAAGAGTAACATTTTTATGTAGCGAAAGAGAAGTGAAAAATAGATCACATAAAATTAAGGATGGATTTTTCGCTATATGGTCCGAAAAGTGAATAAGTGAAAAAATATCGATTTTCCATCGCTCGAAATCTATAGTATAATATAAAATCATCCTCAATGATCAATACACTAAATTTAAATAATTTATCAGCAAAATTTGTGTTTTTATGTTAGTTTTTATTGTTTTTACCAAAAAATTGATAATGATTAAGGGAACAGATGACACATAATTCTTTTGGCGTGATTTCGATGGCGATCAAAGCAAATGTTGACAAACTTCCGTAGTCGTACATAATATATTAACGTAACATTTTTCCAAATAAAATATTAGAAGCAACTTCTGTAAGCAATACTATTAAACTGACAACGAGTTTCTTAAGCATTTGCAATTGAATAAGTTTTAACAATTGGAAGTAAATAGTGATAAGATAAAATTGCTAACCTCAAACTGACAAAAAGAACAATGTTCTAAACAAGCTTTATATAAATAATTAAAGAAAACAAGTTAAGACACCAATTTCAAACATGGTAATTGTTAACTAAATTAGTAAGATAGTAGTAAAATAATTAAATTAAAAACACATAATAAGGGATATAATCCTTAAAACAATGATTTTATTTTATAACTTATTAGAATTATTTAATTAAAAAAATTAGAGAATAATTATATGATTTCCTATTGACTCTTAGTGGATAAAATTATTTGTAAACTTTCAATATAATATTTGATAATTCAAATCACGAAAAAGGCAAAACATAGCAGGGAAAAAAAATTGGCAGTAGGAATTTCGTTTTGTCGTAATAATACTGTAAAATATTTTCTTTGGCTAAAGAGGCCAAATGAGTGGTATTAGCCCAGAGTTTCTCAGTATAAAATATTTTTGGCTCTAATTTTTAAATTTATAAACAAAATATAAAGTAATAAGGAAATTTAAATTTTTTTTATCTATAATAATTAAATACTTCTTCGAAATTGCCATCTGATTATTTGAGAATTCTTATAAGAATAATCAACAGGATGTTAGAGAGAGAGAGAAATACTAAAAAGATATTAGATTTCCTAAAAATCAGAAACTGTGTTGTCTGTAATTTTTCCCCCATCAGAGTACTATTTTTATCTTTTGTCTTCATATACCACCTGTAAGTGTTCCCACGTACTCTGAAACCTCTTTTATTTTGAAGTATTTTTTTAGTCTTGACTCCACAAGAGAAAAAATAAATAAAACTAAAGACTTAGCGTTCTGCTTAAATGGAGATTCACATAGCGTTAAAAAAATAGGTAAAACTTAAATCATGTTGAATAGTACCTAAGCACTAGTTGTTTTTATAAAAATCTCTACAAATAATCCGAAAAATGGAGCTTAAAAACAACGGTAGGGAAAGTGAAAAAGTTCTCTTTCATCTCATAAGGGCACCATTTTCCGCAATCGTCTGCCAAAAGAATGTAATTTTCCGCATGGATGACTCCTCCACCCGCCATCTTACTTTCCTGCCCACTCTCTCATAGATCACCTTGATAACTTTCCCACGAGGATCCGTCGTCTGGTCGTGATGACGTTATCCGTAGAAGCCACTTTCTTCCCAAAACAAAACGTGCTATCTTCTTAGCATCGACGGAAGAGAACCGATTTCCCTTTGTCCCATTCTCCAGAGAATCAATGATTTCTCTCCTCACAACACTACTCACGAAGCCAGCTAATTATGCACCTATGAATGGAGGTAATAACACACTATTCTTTTTGGAGAAATGAAATCATTTTAGTAAAATAGATTCCGCAATTGTTGGATTTCTTCCATGAAAATTCAGCTGCTAATAAAATATTTGTTTATAATACATGATGATCTCGTGATTTAAAAAATTTTTTTATGTATTATCGATCACTCGAAATGGAAATACTGGATTATAAAACAAATCTTTTTCGTTAAGATATATAAAAGCTTTTTCGCGTAAAATAAAATTCTTGCCGTTGTAAGGCTATTTTATGAAAAGTCACATGCGCTTAAAAATGTGACAGCAACTCATGAAGTTCAAAGAATGATTGCTAATTTGAAGTTTTTTATCTGTATTTTCAATTATTCGAAATTAAAATGTTGAAGAAAATCAAATCGTTTCCGTAAAATAAAATTTCTATGAGCATTTTCCAGGAAAACTCGGCTATTAGTGAAAAAAATATATCGGCAACAGATGGAGCTTTAAGAGTACTTCTTGATGAAACATTTCTTGTACCTTTTCCCTCATTCGACATTGAAATGTTAAGGAAATTTTTCTTTTTAATCTTTTTTGTAAAACCGAGTTCCTGCGTTTGTTGGTCTTTTCCCATGAAAAAATATATGGGCAACATATAATATTCTACCCAATTTGAATATTCCTAGTCATACGAAATCGAAATGTTAAAAAAAATCTTTTTCACAAAATAAAGTTTATGCGTTAGATGTGCCTCTTCCATGCAACACAATTATTTGAAAATATATGTCAACAAAATATATTACTCAAAGAATACTTCCAAATTTGAAATTTGCTGTAGATTTTCAATAATTTGAAATAGAAATGCTGCAGAAAGTATCTTTTTCGTAACATAAAATACGTGTTTGTTTGGCCTCTTCCATGAAAACTCAACTGCTTGTAAGAAATATATCGGTAACGCAAACTGATCCAGGAATGTTTTCTATTTTAAAATTTCTTCTCCATTTTCAAAATTCGCAATGAAAATGTTGAGAAATAAATCTTTTTAGTAGGATAAAATTCCAGTGATGGTTGGGTCATTTTCATGAAATTTCTCTTTTCAGAACTTATTTATAAAATAACAGAAATTTAAGATTAGATGTATAAAACACACCATCACAATTTGAAAATACTACACAAAATTAGTGAAAAATAATGCGGATAAATTTTTGGCAAAAAATGAGTGCCTCCCAGACCTTTTTCATTATACAGGTCAGGGATTCCCAATGGGTCCCTTAGAGATTAATTAAAAAAGGTCTGTGTAGTATTGCATAACAATTCTTCACCTTTATTTCAGTTTGTTCTGAAACAGAGTTTTTTCTATCAAAAAAAATTAGTAAAACATTTTGTTTTATTATAAATGATGATGATTTTCGGCCAAAAATTTATGCTTCAGAAAATAGTACTTTTCTGCTATCAGGATCAAACTCGTTGCCAAATGCTTTGCTAAAATCATCAGAATTTCACATGAAATCACCATTTTTCTTTACATTCAATCGAAAATTTTGGAAAGATTTTTCAGTTTTCACAATGGATTTCTAGAAGTATAAAAAAGTACTGAAATATAAAAGAAAAAGAAGATTTAAAAAATGTTTTTGTTTATTTTTACTACAACTTTTAATGATCAACATTTCTTTAGTTGTGTAAGACAATACTTCATCACTAACTGAAAAAAGCATGAACTTAACAAAAGTACGATTTAAATTCTTATGTCATAAGATAACTGTTTTTCAGATTTTTTCCCTTACATAAACCAGGAATTCTCCCAAAATCGGCAAAAATGTGACAAAAGCTTAAAATGCTATCCTAAAATATTTTCAGCGTACATGTGTGTATAATATTTTACAATATTACATCTGATTCTAGCAGATACTTCTTGAATCGATTATTATATTATTTTTCATTTATCATGACATTTTACATCTATTACGTTTTAAGGTTTTTGTAAGGCTAACTACTAATTAAATCTATATTTAAAACTTGAATCGAGGAATCTTCTTGGAGTTTTTCGAAAATGACTCTAATTAAAATAAGCAACAATGTTTAACTCTTTTTCTTCTGTGCTTCGGCAATTATTTGCATCCTGTTTTAACTGTTTCTTTGTTAACAGACAAGTTTTTTCTGCATAGATGTAGAACGAAAATGGAATCTTTGCACGAATGGAACAATCGCCGTCGATCCCTTGTGCACAAAAACTCAGGATACGCGGAAGTGTCCGAGGCAAGGCGTGTTTTGTCCGAGTGTCACTTTGAGTAGAACTAATTTTAATCATACTTATCAAGTGTTCATTAAGCAAAGTTCGACGAACTGCAGAAAGCAATCAATACTTCTAGAAGTTGTCGAATTTACGATCACTGTGTTACCACTTTTCACTTCGTACCAGTCATAATACCTTTTTTAATCGTAATTGTTCCTACGAACAAAAGAAGATTCATTAAACAAAGTGCTCCGGGGCTTATTGCGTCATGCAATCGACGAAGAAGCAGCAGAAAAAAGAAAAATCAGGGTTAAGAGGAAGTGCGCACTGAAGGCAGTGGGTCAATTCCGCGCAAATGCCCGGCCGCGGAAACTTCACTTCTAACGTTCTCGCGTGAACTTTAGTAAAAAGCCAATGATACCATCGTCTGCTGAAATGTTCCTGTCGTAGACACGCGTCTGCGGTCAAAGCTAAAATTATCATAAAATTATAGTAAATAGCTTTTAAACTCTAGAAACAATCGCTGTTTTCAGGAATCGCAACAAAAACAAATGAAGGCTGGTCAGATAACTGCAATAGAACTGCAATTTTAAAAAGTTGAGAGTGGTCGTTTCGACATTATATATTTATATTTAGCATTCGGGAGATACAAAATTATTCTCAAAAATAATTCTTGTTAGCATACTGAATATCCTTCAAATGTACACAATGAAAGAAAAATATAGGTTATCATTTAAATTTTAAAAATATATGGAAAGTAGAAAATATATAAAAAGCGATTTTCTAACATTATGAATAATTTCACTCAATTAAATAAAAAGATATTATTTTACAATAGTTGGAGCAATTTTGATAAATGTGGACTCAACTGATTTATTTATTATTTTTTTTATATTTTTAAATCGCAACAAAAGCAATTGGTTCTGAAATACTTTTCAAAAAAGAGATTAAGTATCATTTCTCATTATACAGAATATTGCATTATATAGAAATGCCTTAACAAAGTAATAGAACCATTCTTTTATTAGTGAGTTTTTTCTTTTGAATTTTCCATTTTTTTGATTTTATTGGTTTTTGGAAATTTTTCCTATATGATAAAGAAGGCCGATGTGCAACATCCATTATCTGTTGTTTAACAATGGCTGGAGTCGAACCCGGGACTTTATTCTCCGAAGAGCGCTGTCCTACCACTACGTCTTGGTTAGAGCCGTGATGGCCTGATTTGTTAAGGCGTCATTATCGAAAGGTAGTGACTTCAAATCCCAGGTTAACCGAAGATCTATTGTGTTCAGTAAAGGTGTTTGGGGTCGTGGTCGCAATGTCTTCTAAGTGGAATGATGACTGTGTGGGTGGCAGGTCAAGTATTAGGGCTTCTTCTGGTTTATCCCTGGTTCTAAGTTACGAAGACTCTCACCTGGCTTCTTCCACTAAATGATAAAGCCCAACTCATGACTAGTTACATGGAATTATGCTTATAACAACAACAACAATGAGTCTAGGTGACCTTAAACATCTGAATCGTTGAATTAAAAAAAAGGAAACAAACCATTCTGCTAACCAACTAATCATTCATCTGGCAGCACGGTAACATAAATAACGTTGTTTATGACTACCATTGATTGTTTTTTTTCTCAAAAACGATTACTCAGAAACGCGAAAGTGAATGCAAATGGCAATTATTAAATGAAATTAAGTTGGAAATAAATTGTGCATCATTTAAGATTCAAGCTCTAATTGACTCTCACACACTAACTCAATTGTGGTTAGATTAGATGTATTTTTAGCGTAAAATTTGCATTTTGTTATGATACCAAATCACCTGTTATTTATCTAACCACGTTATTTCCTAATGATAACGAGAATGATGATGATGTCGTGTCCATGGAGTACGTGCAAAAACTCTAAATGTCCTCCAAGCTGTTGAAGATAGCCCTGGCGATCTCTACAGCTTTATCTGTAAAAAGAAGCTCCTCAGGAATAACGAGAATCGGATTAATAATTGAAAGCTATTGAAATTGTGAGCTTAAATTCAAAATAAAATTAAAGAATAGAATTCAGTTAGCTTTAAATATGTAGATTTGGAGGAGTTGGATTAATAATAAAATATTCAAATTTGAATTAGTCAGAGGTAAAAATGTTTCATCTTAAGATTTTAGAGTGAGAACTAGCTCTGTAGGTATGTTTCACGTTCATTTACACATAGCAAGATGATAACATAGGTATAAATAAATTAAGAATGTATTTTTCTGTTTCCAAAAGATATTCCTTAATGAAAGAAAAAATAAACAAATAGCTTACAAATTTCAATAATAATTTAAACAGTTATTTGTGACATTTTTTTAAAAAGCCTTTAGATATTTAAATAATAATACCGAAATTTCTCTCTCTCTCTCTCTCTCACACACACATTCTGACTATTTTTTTTTTTATTTCTTAAGATATGTAAGGAAGCAATGTTTGTTTTATTACAATATATTTCCAGTATTCAGTGTCTGTGTGTTCCTATGTTTGAAGCCACGAAATACAGCCAATTGCCTAGTCATTCTGAGCTACAATTAAGATGCTCTGGTTCGAGATTAATATGTCATCTCCAGGTCTCCTAACGTCCACAAAACACAAGCGAAAGGACGTTAGACTCAAACATTCAGGAAAATTAAACAGGCATAGATTGTTTTTGCTTGGTCATTTATCAAACTCAGCATTTTTCCAGGATAAAAGGTCGCATTTGCCGCTTCCTCTCTTCATTTAAATGATGACCTAGTAGCTAAGTAATAACGTTCTGCTCTACAATTTGTAGCTACTACAGTCATTTTTAGCATAGATGTTAGCAAGGGCGTTCTGAATCTATTAGCCTTCGAACGCAAAATACGATTGCATAACTTGACTCAGCTTTTAGATTGAAGTAATAATGTCGCAGAAGCAAACACAGCAGAGAAAGATAAGAATAAAATCTTTTCAGTTTTTCATTCAAATAAATTAAGGTTTCTTAAAGAATAAGTTTCTTTTTGAGTGGTTCTTTATTTGCAGCGAAATGTAATGAATTGAAAAATTTGTCCTTTATTTGTCATAAGGTATATATATCATAAAAACAAATCTTCCAATTCATCAGCGGGATGATCGTAGCCGGCCTCATTCCCATTCCTTTCACACTGCATCTAGAGGGAAGAAGAAAAAAAGATTTCAATTTGCTTCCCTGAAGCCGTAGAGGACCGTAATTAAGCCTGTCATTAATTCTGTCGCAATAAAATAAATCAAGCCATTAATATGATATCCATTTGTGTAAATGATATTGAAACCTCCGTGCAGCAACAGAGTTACCCACTCCACATGCAAATGAGTGGCCCTCAGGCAGCTATTGGGTGCTCTGTAATCCAGCTCAATTGGTTCCGCTCAAGATAAAAGAAAAACAACATTAACAGGAAATAAATGATGCCGTGGTCATTTTTCAAGAGACACGATTTTGCTTTTATTGACGAATTTGCATTTTTAGATGCATATTTAAAATGAATGGATATGACAGAGGTCTCGTCCTGTGAGGGAGACCCTAAATATAACCTTGTGAAAGATCTGCTATAACCTTAGTGGAAAAAATTAACAAATGTAATTAAGAATATCTTTATACGTACATATAGACTCCATCATAATAATTACAATGAAAGATATACAATCTCCATTTGATTTGTATCGAATACAATTCAATTATGTTAGCAGACGCTGACGTTTTTGTGAGATTCAAACTTGTCCGAATTTTTATAATAGTAATTGAAGGAAATAGTTAATTAACATATACTGAAAGACGATTAATAATTATTGTGTGAAATACTATTTATCCTTAAATATACAAGGATTACTAAATTATTTTGTGAAATACAAGGTTCAATTAAACTATTATCTCGCGCATCAATAAAATTTCTCTTCAGTGGGAATTTACGTTGTCCGATATTGAGAAGTTATAGTAATTCCATCTTCGTATTTCTTCCAGTAACAAGAACTTTACATGCAAAGACGAGTGACTGTATGCTTTCTTTGTCACCGCGCAGTCATTTTCTGCAGAACGGTTTTGACAGCATTTCCCCCTGCCTTCACATCTTGCGTTACATATTGTTGCGTGATTTCCTTCATTAATAAGTCCTATTGCCTTTAATATTTATTTTAACAATAACAACCTAACAAATAACAATTTTCATGATGATATTCCATAAAAATAAGTTCCACACCATAATACACTGGTGCCAATACGGTCTTCATACGACCGCATCCAAAAAGTAACTGGGCTAGATCCCCATCGGATAGGGAAGATGCGCTTCTCATTCCCCTTTAGGGATTTACTGTGGCTGAATTGTTACATCACATATAATTATCCTTCCTTAAATTTGCTACTACCATTCTGAGAATGTTGTATTCATCCAGCACACACATACGCTAGAACTTTGGGAATAAAGGAAAAGGATGACTGTTGACTAAGCCTCCTATATTAACAAACTGCAGTGGAATACTTAACAGTTGAAAGCCGTCAGTTTTAAGACGTTTCTAGAAACAGCTTAAGGCATTTGTACCCCGCTGCGTCATGTTGACTTCCGAGATTATTTTTCATTGATACAGGGTCGTATTCACATGTGGCAAAAGAGAATGTGTAGAAAATTTCTAATCAACCACCCCATTAGACAATATATTCAGAAAGTGGAAATACAACAAGAATTGGTTTCAGCAATTATTGAAATGTAATCCTCAGCTTTATCCATATGCTACGGAGTCACATCACTTTATGTATCTATACGTTATCAAAAATATAAATATTAATGTAATAGCATAAATGAGAACCATAGAATGTAAATTAAATATTCATCCTATTAAATGCTTCTAGACGGCTCTAAATAAATAATAGCAAAAATATTTCGCAAGCTTCAATAAAAAAGCTTTCCGATTAGGCATAATTTCATCTTCAGCAATCGAGTGACAGTATTTGGTCGTACTCATTTTTCTTTTCAATGATCTATCTGGCTAGTTTCAAATTTTAATGTCTTTAAAATTTTTGAAAATGTAATTTTATGGATATATTTTAATACATTATAGAAGTATTAACAGTTTCTTTTACATTTAAAATAATAGTTATTCAATAATTTGTATTCATTTATTGTCTCAAGAACAGTTATATCACACAAATAAAATTTATATCGTTAAAAGTTACATTACTTTCTTCATTCAACAGAAAATAAAAGAGAGGATTAAGTTCGGATGTAATGGTTGTTTTTCTGAATGCAAAAGAATTAATTCATTTTACTGCACAGAAAATATCTTCTCCTCGCGTTTTCAGACGAGCTATTGTCACGACAAGAAGATTGATTAGAGCTTTGGCCTTTTGTTCAACAACTCATGGATTCCATTTCTGCCTCGAGTGTGGATGTTTGTGCTTCGGTATCCACTTTAAGCTCAAAAACCAGTCGAATGAACCTTAGCGTGCCACAAAAGTGATCGTAGAAAAATGGACAAAATAAACAGATCCCTGTTATTAATAAATATTCAAATTCATATAAAATTGTAGAATGTTGAAATTTTTGTATCTAATTTTTGTAATTGTATCTAATTTTATCTCAGGTTTATCTTTTTAATTGGCATGTCATTTTATATTCATTATTTACATAGTAGAAGGATCATTTTATTAAAAATTAAAACTAAAAATGGAATTTAAGCCATTAAAACATTTATGTTCAAACTGGGATTCAAACTTTTAAATAATTGAACATTCAGGCTCTAGTTTGGGTTTCTGATTCGATAGTAATAATAAAAGAATTGTCATTATTTTATTATTACTGTCGGATTACAGTTAATTTTTATCATTAATTTTTTACGATATCACTCTTAAGAAGTCACATTTTTGAAACCTATTTAGGTAATTTTTTGTCTTTGAGATTAAATACAAATAGAGTCAAATCTGCAATAATTGAGGCAAAAATTTAAATAATGTCTAAATTATTTACGGTACATCTAAAATGAATCAAAGAAACAAGAAAAACATAACAGATATTCAAAAATTAGAAATTTTTAGAATTCAGCAATTAAGATGTAAGAAAAAATAAACTTTGGTGACCAAATTAATATTAATGCTAAAACATGCAACTGTGCGAATATTATTTAAAATGTCTGAAATCATTTACGCTTTTACATGTCGCTTTCGTCAACTAAACTGAATTAAACACCAAACAAATTAGTTACGGCAGTGTCGTATCTATTATTTGTTTCAGCATTTTATTCCCTAACATTTCAATAGTTTATTGCTCAGCAACCAGAATCTAGATCTCTGAAATTATGTTCGTGGTTTTTTTTTACTTCTTTTCATCATTTTTTAGCATAGATGATAAACTCTTCGGTGAAATTAATTTCGCAAATTGTTCTTCTGGTAATGTAAAGTGGCGATTTCATGAAAACATTTGGCAAGAGTCTGCGCTTGATAGCAGAAAAGTTCAACCATTTTTAAGTCTTGTCAGTATAAAAATTCTAGGAAATAGATATTCAACCACTACTTGTTAGGCTACCGAATTGGAAATATGCTCAAGGTCATAGATTTTAATCTAATTCATCAATTAGCATGTTGAGTCAAATGCATCACAATTTAATGAAAATTTTCTTTCAAGGAGTTTTGTACGCATCCTTACTCTGTATTGAAAAACAAATTTAATGTGCAAAAACTAAAAGATTGCTAATGATTTGAAATTGTGTTTAAATTTTACAATATGATTGTAATTTGATATTTTGCTTGACAGTCAAGTAATATTTTGAAACATATTTTTTGCACCGAATATAATAGACACGTCTTGTAACTTTGCATGCGCGAATCAGATTACAGTTAACTGCTTAACATCACAGCAAAATTAATTGCCATTAAAATGAGTTTTCCAAAAATTAATCCAAAAACAACCCTGCAAGTTGGCATGATTTCGAAGGTCGCATCACTAAATAAATTAAAGTGAAAAATGTCGCCAGAGTAATTGAGTTTTTGTGAAAAAGTATGTCTACAAGCTGCTTATTTTAATAATAATTACGAGAATAATAAATTGCCTTAATATTTTACGCTTTCATATTTCAAATTGCCATTAGAATATTTCATTATGCTTCTTAAGTGAATATTTTTGTTATCACTCATTTTCTATTTCATAAAGATGATAACGAAATCACGACAATTACTTTCCAGGGTTAAACTGAAGAAAAAATAAAATCATGCGCCAACCCGTATTTTGGCCATCAGAAACCCTCGGGCTAATATACCAACAACAACTACGCAATCCGAGAAAACTACCGTTAGAATTTCATTTTCATTCCACTGTCAAGGGCGCTGGCGGTTTACAGTTATTAATCACTCTCTCCCAATACCCTTCAATTAACGGAAAAAATAATTTCACGCATATTTCCAGATTCGTTAAGCTGTGTCCATGATCTTTCCCTGACCCAATGTAAAAAAAATATCTGTGATCAGAGAAGTTGTCAGATGAGAGCCTTTCTTTGGGTGCTTGTTGGACAAGAAAAGTGCACGCAAAGCACCTGTCTTCGCAACCTTGGAATAGTCGGCTGAAAATATTCCAAGGTGAATACTGTACACACCCCCTTATGCTCACTTGAAAACAGACGCACGTGTATGTGAACATCATAGCAAATCCCAGCTAACATGCCAACAAAGGGTGCGTTGTTTCGGGAATCGATTCAAGAAATGTTTCAAGAAAAATTTCTATTTTAACGAAGTTATAATCCATTTTTCGAATTTGAGATGTTTTACATTAGACGGCATCTCTTATGGGCGGTACCAAACGTCATATCGACTGAATTAATATATTTCCTAAACATAAACATGCATGTCTTAATGTAAAATACGACTTTTCTAGTATTTGAGGCGTTGAAATTCATGTAAAGAATGTAATTACCGAATACACGGAAAAGGCAATAAGACTTCAAAGGTCAACATAAGCAAACAAACATAAAATTCTGCGGAATAATGAAGATTACTTATAATTACGTTAAATGCAAATTTTTAAAGAATCAGTTAATATCCGGAAGAGGAAAGAAATCTTGGAAATATTTCCAAATGTGATGTAATATTTGAAATCTATTTCTTAATTGTCATAGTTATAATTAGCGAGGTGAGCCCACCAGCCTTCGCATGCCGTAGCTTCCTGTGAAAAGAAAATTAATGTTCAAAGAAAAATTGTTATTTTGAAAAATAATGATATTTACTATTTACTTAAATCTATTCAAAATAGTGTTCTGCATTTCTAATGATGTTCACTATAAATATAAGCAAAAAAAGAAATCAAATGAGGTGTGTAACTCTCAATTATTTTCGCTTACGAAGTTAATAAACATTAAAACCGGGATTCCATTCATTCACGTTTCAATCTAACATCGGTGTATTGGAACAAGCATAAACATGTGCATTGCAATGGATAAAAATATCTTTTCAAAAATCAAAATAATAGTATATTTTTTGAAAAATTAAACTATAGGAATATATAGGAACCACATAGAAAAAGAGATATATGATGTAACATATATTTTTTCTCTAACCCGAGGGCTTACGCATAAATGATTATTTTAAAACGGAAAAGAATTACACGTTTCTATTCTTGAAGCAAACAGAGCTCCGGAATAGTATTAAATCGTTTAACTTAATTGCAATGCGGAATAAATAACTTTACAGTGAATGAGCAGTTAATTAGGTTTTAAATTAGTTACAGGAGCAGCAATCAAAATTTCAAAATGAATCATCATAGCCTGTTTTAAATTATTTCGAGACCAGCATTATAATAAAAGTTTCATTCCAGTTCGAAATAAAAATTATTACATAATAAAAAATTAGTTTATTTGACAAAAATTAATTAATTTTCTTATTATCCTCCACAATTTCAGGAAATTATTGATTTGAGATATTTTGCAGGAAATCTAGTTATATTTTCATAAATGATCCGAAATAGTGACATTCAAAATTTAAATATTTATCTAAAATATAATCTGAATTATACCAAGATAATATTCAACTAGTCATATTGAGAGAGACAGAAATTGTGAATTATATATAGCAGTCTCATATTGAGTAAAATTTAAATATCGCATTACATGGATAATTTCATAGAAAGCTATCAAAGCTTCAATTGGACACAAGGAGTGATAAAGATTTTCAACCATATAAATTAAGTACATTAGATGAAATTGCAAAATTTATAAAGAAATGTATTTTTTGGTACATGTGTGTACAGAATAAGAAGTTCTATTATCTTTTACTTTTCTGAATTCATTATAAACTCATTTATTATCATCTTTTGGATGATATTTATTAAATTTTCTTAATTATTATAGTCACCTGTTGCTGATTTAAAATCCACTACCCACCATCACATAATGGGTGGGTTATTACCTTGAAGCACGTAGTAATTGGATAAAAAATAATTAGTTATTTGATTAGCGCAAAATGACAGTTACCAAATCTGCTCAGATCAAAATTTGGCCATTATGGGGAAATTAGTTGGTGCTCTCAGGTGATGGGTTCGACATCTGAGAACATCATTTTCATATTCTAAATCTAATTTTAAAATTAGAAATACGATTTTAACAAAATAAGAAACATGATTTTAATAACTCCATCTCATATTTCAGAGTGCAGAATAAAATATGGTTATCTTTCGATTTTTAGAAAAGCGAAATTAAAGGAACGGTTATAAAAAAGCAAATCCCAAATTAGAGAAACGCTTAACAGAACTTTTTCTAAATTAATCTTACATAAAATCATGTATACAAATTATTACAGTTATGATCATTATATAATTAAAAATCACAGTATCATTATGACTTACAAATTTGATGAAAAATCATCAAAATATAAAAATGAATATACAAAATTTTTGCTGCAAAAATTATTGAGCTTAAAAAAATATTTCCTAAAATATTATTTTTAAAAACTCAGATATAAAAAAAATAATTTGTAAAATTCATTTGTAAAAGCTATTTCTATTGAAATAGAGGTAATTAAACTTTATTCGTATAAATAAATGAAATCTAAAATTGATTTCTGAAAATTCATTTTTAAAATTATAAAAACATAAAAAGGGTTTCTAAAATTTTACAATCAAAAATATAATAAATAATTTACTAAAAAAATAGTTAAAATATAAAATTATTATAGAATTTTAGGATTGCATTAATAACTTCAAATACATTTTCACGGAAACCAGTGAAAAAATATTACATGTGATAATTGTTAATCACACGTTTAAACAATTGATGAAATTCAGTTTAATTAAAACAATGCTTACTAAATTGTTCAATTAAACATTAGTTGTCACAGAAAACAACTGTCAAAATTATTCAACAAATTAAGCAAGATCATTGAACTTTTGGGAATATATATATATATATATATATATATATATATATATATATATATATATATATATATATATATATATATATATATATATATATATATACACTGCTGGATAATTGCTAAGGACGAATCACAAATTTCTATGTAGCATAACATTACGCGAGACATGAGGCCTAGTAGGATAAAATATAGTTGCCACACTGTTCAGACATTAGAATAAAGAATATTTATTGTTCTGGAAAGTACAAAAGTTGTGAAACATCTGAAAGAAAAAAATGTTCATTTGATGCTGCATACGGAAAAATGCATAAAAAAGTCAGCAGGCATCTTAAAGAAAAGTATCAGTACGGGATATGTCCACAGTGGTGTGTGATGCAACATTCCACACGTCGTATCATACTTTGCACAACATTATCCAGTAGCTGTTGAGGCAACTTATCCCATTCCTCTGGGAGTGCACGGATGAGGGTGTTCTTATTTGTCGGAGGGTAGTTTTGACCAGCAACTTGCCTCCCCAAAGCATCCCACATATTTTCAGTGGGGTTTAGATCTGGAGAATGTGATGGCCATACGAGGCGTTGAATACCCTCGCTGTCTAGACAATCCTGAACAGCGAGTGTTCGATGACATGTTGCGTTGTTGTCCATAAAAACAAATTTATCACCGACAGCACCACGGAAAAGACGAACATGAGGAAGTAGAACTTCATTAATGCATCGTTGGCCTGTCATAGTCCCATTCGCAACCACATGTAGGGGCGTGCGGCCATTGATTATGATGCCGGCCCATACCATGACACTGCATTTCAGATACCTGACCCTTTCCTGGATATTTTCTGGACGATAAGCAGTACCTTTCTCGCGCCAGATCAGTTGGCGTCTACAATCCGATGACAAACTGACCTACTCTCATCTGAGAATAGTACGCATGACCAGGTCCTGTTCAGTCCAATTGCGATGCTCACGACACCATTGCAAACGGGCAGTACGATGCTGTCTGGTATATGGGACACACACAACAGGTCTGCGGGCGTATAGTCCTCTTCCCCTCAAACGTCTGGCAACAGTTTTTCTTGAGATCTGCTTTCCTGAGGCAGCAAGAAACTGATTTGCCACCTGCTGAGCTGTGGTGCACTTGTTCCTTTTTGCTGATAGGACGATATAGCTGTCTTCTGCAGGTGTCGTAATTATGTAGTTTTAAATGCAGGTGTAGTTTTAAATGACTTCCACATTCGTGAAACAACGCTGTGAGCGATGTCGAACTCCCTGGCAACATTTGTTAATTTTCACCCTTCTTCAATCTTTCCATTAATTCGACCACACATAAAATCATCTAAGTGATGTCGGGAAGACATGCCAAAAATTTCAAGTTCATCTATTAAATCTTTCCTGTAAAACTTTGACTTGAAACAACAACTGTCCATACGCGTCAAAACCCTTAAAGCTCTTATGAACGGTATCACGTGATGAACAGACAAGGAAAAAAACATTTCCATGTGCATACTTCTTATAATATCTAATTTCCCACATTTTGCTTCCTTTCATTTTGTGGTTGCTATGGATGATAGTGTTATCCGTCCTTAGCAATTGTCCAGCAGTATATATATATATATATATATATATATATATATATATATATATATATCACATAGTATTTCTATTTAAGGAATGAATAGACATTTTTGTAATCTACTGTATTTCAATTCTGAGAAATTTTTAGAGTTTTTTGAGAAATACAATGTAGATTATAATTATCGATATACCTTCTTTAAAACACTCATTCAAAAACCTTTTCTTGTATTTTTGTTGCATGACTGTTGAAACTCACGAAAGGAATGAATATTAATTTAATGGTGTAGAATTTTGTGTTTGTTAAAAGTTTATTATGCTTGTCAACTCAATTAGAGAATTTTCCCTCGTCGTGTTGTACTAAACATATTTAATTTAGGTTAAAAACACTTTTTCGGTAGTTACTATTTAGTGTGTGTGTGTGTGATAAACCATTATTATATCCTTGTTTTATAATTACTAAAATAATATATACATGCTCATTATCAGAAAAAAAGATTGGCAATCGTTATAAATTCATTAATCAAAAATATCTATTTGTCATATTGCAGTCTTTTGATAAATGATATGTAAATTCAGCAATTTATAAACAATTATCATAATGTATACGTTCGTAATTATATTATTATTAGTTATGTTAATCATAATTAGTTTCTTTAAAAATAATTACAATTATTTGTAAATGATAATTTGCTATGGATTCTTGCATTTATAAATTATGCATGGATACGTTTAGATACGCAAATACATTTTCTCGTGTAGCAAGCTAAAGATTAATAGCTTTGAAAAGTGATTTCTTGTCTCTACAATAAAATGATACATTTACAAATGAGCGAAACTAGTTATAATTATAAACGAAAATGTCAAGAACCATATGACATCGAAATAAATTTAAGTTATACGCGTCTAAATAACGAATTCCAAAATTGATTCTTGTTTTACACAATTGTCTTTTTAAAATATTTATTCCCTTCATTAAGTTCTAGACACAATTAGAAAACGTGACATACAAATAGCTATCGTTCTTCACCCAATTGGCCTTCGCTAGAAATACAGCCACTCCCCATCATAAACCTTCGAACATACCAATCGCCAATTTATTTCTTAGCACTTGGCAACAGCTAAGAATTCTTTCTGGGCATCTCATTTTCACGAATGAAATTAAAAACACGTTCTTAAAGTTAACAATTCATTTTTTAGTTAGAATATATTATCGAATAAATTATAGTACGTCAGTATTTCGAAAGAGGGCTTCAGTCCTTCACAGATTTTCTCTTCAAGAACAATGGTAGCTTGTTTATCCTTTCGGCGATCTCTTCAAAGGAGATGGTTCATGGCTAAGCTTTGAGAAATTTTGAAAGTTCAGCAACCGAAAGCAGCTGTCGCAACCCTAATCGGGTTCAAGCAGAAACTTTATAACTCTTTTAATACTTTCTTTATAATTTAGCAACTTGACTCGCACTTGCAAGGATTTCGGGTAATGATCTCAAAACAGAAAAGAATTTTCTTAGCAAAATTTAAATTATTAATTGAAATGCTAAAGTGAATGAACAAAAGTCCGAATATATAATGAGAGAGAATATCTAGTAAATATTTCATAAACTACTCTGAAATTCTTACTTTCGCTTTACAACTGAGCATTTGGCAACAATAAACCTTGCTTTGTAGTTCTTTAATAAATTAAAGCAATTATAAATTTAATAATTGGACCTGCTATTTTCATTTAAATAATAAAAAAGTTTCAGTTGTACTTCATTTTACAGATTTATTAAATCTACGCTTGTAGATCACGAACAAATGACTAACTTCAAAAACATTTAATGTTGATGAATTGTTTCTTTGGTTCGTATAAACAAAAATTAGTTAATAAGTTTTGATAAAAGATATTTTCTTGACATATGAATACTTTTGGCGGGAGCTTCCATTTTTTAGCTTATAATCATTAATGAAAATTGACATATATATGTTAATGATGCAAAATTATTAAATTTCCTGTAATAATTAAAAGGATAGAAGGCCTTAATAATATATAGAAGTTTTCTTTTATTATCCAGAAAACTTCTGTTAATACAACTACATAAAACTCAGAATGATAATTACTCAGAATGAAATTTACTTACAGAAAATTCCTTTAATGATTATTTTAGCTTGAGGGTCAATTTTGGTAGTTTATTTTTGTTTCATTATAAAAGAAGTTTTCAGAAATAAATTTGGCAAGAAAGCAAGTTTTAAAATTGTTCAATATGTATTTCAATTACGGTTTCTTCCATGTAAAGAATAATGATAGATTTCATTGACTGAATAAACTGGTTTCATACACGATGGAAAGAAAATTGAATAAAATATGGCACATTCGGATAACTCTAACTTCAATTAAATTTATGGCATTATTCACAGCAATGCAAATTAAAATGTATTTTTTCTTTCCCGATTCAGAAACAATAAACACAGCTGCTGAATTAATTCTTGAAAGAAAACATTTGTCTCTTGATATTCTGATTCTTTTTTTTTCCTATTACTTGACACCATTTCTAAATTGAATGCCTCTTCACCAGGAAAACAAATTGCAAGCCCCTTCTCGAGGAAATGAGATTCCTAGAACACGTTGAAAGTGGTCCTGGAACATCAGAAACATTCTGAATTTGGTGGTAGAAATTAATGGTGAAAGATGGAAACCAGAAGCATCTTGACCTGCTTTATTGATGTTGGTCGTGCCTCAACACGAGATGCTCATTTTGCACAGCAACACAGTTATAAAAGTGAAGTAGTGTGTAATTTCGTATAATAAACTGTTTTATTGCTACTAAAAAATGAATACATGAATAAAAATTGGCACATGCTAAGAAAATATTGTATTGTTTTTGGGACATTAAAGAAACATGACAAGAGAATGGTAATCGGTTTTTATGGAATATATTCGGAAAACTGAATGTGTGCGAGTAATTAGGTTTTTAGAATGAAATTTCGATTTTAATAATTTGTGAAGAGGTAGTATTCTAAAAATTTATTAAAATTCGAAAAATTAGCATATTCATTATAGCTATAAACCTCTTTGAATCGATTACCAAAACTAAAGTTTACGTAAAAAATGTATATGTAAGATGATTTGTACCATATTGAAAATAATTGAACGGTTCCTTTATAATAATCATTACCAACTTAATACAAAATTAATTCATAAAATAAGGATTGATTTTCCATAGAACACACACAACATAATACTCAAATATAGAATACTTCAAAAATACCTCCTTTGCCTGACAAGTTAAATGATTCTTTGTTAAAGAAAACTTTAAATGACTATTTTTTACAATGGGCAAAAATACTTGGGAAATGGAATTAAATGTAAAAAGGACCCAAGAGATAGTTTTTTTAATAGAAGCAAACTTCAAAATAGCACAAAAATTAACAAAAATATAATTCCATGGGAAAATGAGATAGAATTCTTTGATTAATTTTAGACTATCCTAAAATTTAGTGCAGCGCAGCTAATATTATAAACAATGTCAAAAAATAGATCAGAATGATGATAAAATTCTTTTATTCAGTCCCATGATGTGTGCAATTTGCAATTGTTTTCCAATACAGCTGACACAGTCATTTAAAAAAATCTACAGGATGATTTCTAAAATGCCCTGGTACATCAGAAATAAAGATTTTCAGTGCGATATGCGAACTACTGACTTTTCTTGTTTCTTCTTTTATATAAGTGAAGTATTTTAGGGAAAACTCTCATATATATATGTATATATATATATATATATATATATATATATATATATATATATATATATATATATATATATATATATATATATATATATATATATATATATATATATATATAAACAAAGAATTTATCAGGATTCCCATATTTGATTTTTGCAATGCAACCTACTAAAATAGACCAAAATCATTTCTAAGATTGAAGCCAAAAACAACTAAAGCAACGCAAATGATGTAACGGACATCGAATAATAGAGAACAACAGTAACACTAGTTCGCGCAACTGCTTTTCATTAATACATATTTGTTTTAATTAATACTTTTCTTCTTTTATCTGAATTCAGGAACTAAATTTCTCAAACTGAGTAGATTAATTTCGCTAGTTCAGATTTTTTTAGCCAGTATCTTCTGCTCTTTAAGACAGAACTAAATTGAGGAAGTTCAAATTCGAAATAACTTTCTCGCAGGATACAAAGATGGTCGTAGAGAAAAATAGCAGAGTGTCACTATATTTCAGAGTGTCGCAGAGAAAGGACAGATGTTCGTTTGATTAGTCAAACACAAATAAATAGTAAATTTCTGAATGATATACATTTAAAAAGCATTAACCATATACTTTTGATTTACAGTTTGAGCTTCTTTCCATTGAGACTTTATTTAACAATGGAACATAATTGATTTAATCAAATGACAGACCAGAAAATCAGTGACAAAAATAACTATTTCAGGATCATGTTATAAGCATCTTTTAATTTTTCTTCTTTAATTACTAAATATTCACCTCACTGTTAGACGAAAATTTTGCCCTTATATGATTTAATGGTTGTTGATGCAATAGCATACTTTCCTATAATAACTCAAAGTTGGGCTGTACCAGTTAGGTGGAAGCATCCAGGAGAAGACTTCGTAATTGAGGTGCAGGGACAAAGCAAATTATCACCAGACTTGTCCTGCCACCCTCAGAGATATCGTTTGGTAGACAATGTGATGACGACCTATTTAACGTTATTATTATCCGCCTTTAGTGAACACGATTATCTTTGATTAAGTCGGGATTCGAATTCACTACCTTCTGATAATGAGACTGAATCCCTAAACAACCCTTGCACCGTGGCCTTAACAATGCATAGAATTTCTGAATATACTGCAATTAGTTTTTGATTGCCTTTTATTCTAAAAATATTTTAAACTAAATTAAAACGGTAAAATATAATCAGCCAATTTTAAAAATCAGCTTTTCAAATACCCAGTCGGTTCGTAATTTTAAATCACAATCAAATGATGAGGTTTTTACTTGGGCTGACACCCTCCTTCAGAGTACGGAATTTGTGGAATTTTTTAATGTGCATTCCATACCTGACCCGCAATAGTCTTCAACTGGTTAGGTATGGAACACGAGGATAGCGACTTCTCCATTAAAATTTTAATGCCCTAAATTTAAGTACAATACTTGCATGAAACAGACACACTTACTGACTATAAATTCTGTTGCCAAAAGAAGCATTATTTCAACATTATCAAAATTATGTGGTACATTTTTCCCTTGTTTTCCATCAGCAGCAAGCAAACGAGAATAGAAATGTCATGTGATTCTGTTAACTAACTAATTTGTTCTAAAGCAAGACAATGCTTTAATTTAAGAAATCATTTGAAAATTAATTTAAAAAATCCGATATTTTAATTAAAATAATTATTTAAAGAAGCTTAGTAAATAACATAATTTAATAACATTCGGAGGAATCTTACGCAAAAGAATTTGCGGTGAAACTTCGTTCAAAGTATTTGCATTGATATTTTAACCGAGTAACATGTACAATATGTATGTAAGTGATCATAGTTATTCCATACAGCATGATAATTGATATTTTTTAAATATTAAATTGGATTCCTGTTTTAAATTGCAATAATTGTCATGAAAAAAATTCAATATTATAAAAATTATATAATCCAGAACTATTATTATAATCACCATTATTTCATTCAATTGATTAATAATAATAAAAAATTATAATATAATAATATTATAATTACAAAAAAATTATAATTTTCTTCATGAAATAATATTTTTGTACAAATTACTTACACATGCAGTTTGATCACGCAAATGTAAATTAAAGGAAATATGCTTTATTGAGCTATTTTTCCCCTGTTAATTGTTGTCAACATCAATGAAAGTTATAAATGTAGACCATTTCTTGTAGAATTTCTGGCAAGCAATAATTTCTGTCAAGAAGCAACCTGCGCCTATTAAATACATACGTATATATATACATACATTTATATATACATATTTCCATTTTACTTATTCCGTTATTAATCTATTTTCCTTTGTTTTCTTAATATTTCATCTTGTTTTTATTAGAAACGTTTTTCTAATTTATTTAAAATCTTTTCTGTTTTGTGTAATTTAAGTTAATTTATTTTTTCCCATATTATACTAAAAATTACTAAGATATTTTATTTTGCTTTTCTTTAATCTATAGTTTTTTCAAAATTTTTACTTTAACCAAAAAATAAATAAATACATTTATAATATACATATTTACATACAAGCATAATATACATAATTACTAATTTATAGTTTAATAATTAAATCTCAGCGTATAACATATAAAAGGACGGAGATATGCAAGCATTATTTGGAACAGAAGCTAAATGAGGACTTCTCGCAATACATCTTTAGATAAGCTTTTCAGTTAGAGGATAATGGAAATAGATTATTCTTACATTTTCAAAAACTTAGCCATTCAAACTGTGAAGATTCCTTTTAGCTTCAAGGATGTATTGCACATCAAAGATATGGAATGAAAGGGGTATATTCAGTTGTACTTTCACACAATGTCAGCTTTTAACGCCATTATCCTCATTACTTACTATGGAAAAATCAACGCGCCATGACCGCCCTTGGCATTCTATTTTTTCTTTCCTTCTGGCGACCGAATGGAACAATGCGCCAAAGGAACCGAAACACAATAAGTTTCCGATGCCTCCCACATCCACTCATCTCGAAGTTGATTATAATTAAATAAATAAATTAAAAGGAATGAATCTCCTGAGTTGGTCGCCTACGCAGGCCGTGCCTGAAAGTTGCCCCTCTTCACACCTACTGACCTAGAAATCTCGCAGGTGTGTCGACTCATACGTGTAAAAGGTAGTTGGTGATGCGGCTCGTTTCTCGAAGAGAACGAAACATCTTCGGCGTGTTGAACATTTAAATATTTTCCATTTATTTCATCAAAATTTGACATGAGCATCTAAAGAATAATGATTGGTCAATTTAAACCATCTCTCGTAAGCAACTGCTTTTTAATACAGACAATTGCCTAGTAAATTTGAGCCACAACCAAGTAAGGAGATAGACTTGTGAACTGTCATCCTTCTCTCTAATTGACACCAGCATATGAACATTGGAGCATATTGAATTTATAAAGTGCATAAGCCTTCTCAGACTGATGAGCTTCGGCTTTATCTCGCATAAAACTTACTTTTCCTGATCACGAGAATAATGCTTTTACGCACTTAAATTTGTGTGTGGGTGTGGCATTGCTTTAATATTCATTTTATTACATTTTCTGAGTTTGTAAATTTCACTGACTGAAACCAATTGTTAAAGTTTTAAGCTGATATTAATTTAATCGGTCGATGCGCCTAAACCACTTTAGATTTTCACTCCAGTGCAGAGGAATGAAAAGGAATGCGATTTTTTTGTCGCACATGATCTCTCAGCGCTACAATATCGTCTGAATTAGATATTGTGAATCTATATTGTTCTTTGTAAGAGAATGGCGTCACTTCTCACTAAGTTTTAGTGCTCACCTCCCTTTTGTAATGGCAGTTTATCTTAAAATTATAAATTTTATTTTCTAAATTAATAATAGCTAAAGCATTCAACAGCTGTATGGCTGTAAGTGAAACTATGAGATGTGATAAGTAGATATTGCTTAGATTTCAAGAAGATTGAAAACAGCAGAAGCGAAAGAAATCCCAGAAAATCAGGAAGTGAAAGAAAACGCCATAGCAATCTTTTGCTATCAGAATCAGACTCGTAACCAAAAGATTCCTATGAAGCTTTCCTTTCTCTATACAAGGATAGCACATTTTAGAAATTAATTTCGCTGGAATTTGTCATGTATATAAAAGTCATAAATATACTGGTGACTATATTTACTCTTAAAGTTTTCCGCCAATAATTGATGGTTCGGTGACATCCAAATCACGTCCTGATTACAGAGAAATACAAAAGCGAGTCTACAGACATATAATTTATTTCAAAAGATTAAATTACCAATTATTAATTTAGATTAATCCATGATATCCATGTTTCCATGTTTAATTATTTATGGAAGTAAATTATTTATCTTTATGAAATAGTTCCGAGACGTGTTCTATAAAACGAGAATTTTATTTTTCTATGCAAGTTATTGTACAATACTTAATTAAGAAATAGCTTCTAATTCTTTACCAGTCATTTTTCCAATTAACTAGGTGCATCACCAGATACATGTGCTTTTAGCTAACTATTGGATGGTGTCTATTGTTTTTTTAAAGAATCATAAAGTAAAGATTTTATCAATGAAAGGCGCATGATTATCGGCCTTTCAGTGTGTCGTAAGCCGACTACTTGGATGTGCATTCGATTGTTGAACGAAATAATCAAATAGCTTGGTAATTGTTGTATTTCTGTTACAAATACAATTCATTGTTTCTAAGTTGTTATTGTACCATTAACATTTATTAGTTTTACATGTATTTTATTGCGTATGAAGTTTCTTTCGATGAACAATCTTCGTAATTTATCCTTGAAACCAAAACGATCTTAAAATGTTTGCGCAATAAAACGCAGCTTTTGTCTTTGCTGGAGATACAGTGCAACAATTTATTTCCATGGTTATTTATTTATTTTTTCTAGAAACAGCTGAGTTGGTTATAAAAAGGTTCCTGTAATATAGTCTGTTTTCAACTATCAAATTATTTCAAATAAGTATGTTTATTTTATGTTTACGTAGATAAATTGAAGTATTTTAATAATAAAATCAACAAAGAAGGATAAATGCTACAAAATACCAAAAATGAAGTAAAATTTCTGAAGAGAGTATTGCATGTTTTCTATGGTTAAAACTATAAGTACGATATAAACAGGATTTTTTTAGAACTTTGGCTATTTTTTAAACCATCTTTTAAAGTAGTTTCCAAATGATGATTAAACTGGCTTTAACAAATAATCTTCCTTTCCTGGCACAAGGTAATTAAAAATAATAAATAATTTTGGTAAGAAAAAATTGTAAATTTTAAAATTAAATTAATAATGTAATTCGGAAGTACAAGGTGACGAATGAAAACATTTGAATTTTTCCCCAATTATTCATATATTAAATGTGTGATCATGTTGTAAATCAAGCAAACAACTCATCTATAATCAATGATGTTTCAAGCAGTTTGCCTCTCTAAGTTGTTGATTCTTCTAGGAAACCAGTCTAAGAGAGCTCTTGCTGAGCACTTAATAATTAAAAATACGTTGTTTGTGTTATTACAAATGTTTCGAATATTAATTATTAATTATTTAAACAAAAAAAAGAAATCAATTATTTTCTAGTTTTCACACACACACACACACACATTGTTAATCAAATAATATTTAAGAAACTCAAAAATTAATGTCTTTATAATGTCTTGCTTAGGTAATTTAAATAATTAAATTTGGAAATTTAATGAAATATATTATGAAAAACATAAGAGATAGCATATAAATTTAATTGAAAATACGTTTTTTATACATAAAATTGGTTTTCAAAAATAAAATAATAATTAATTGCATGGAAAATTTCAATTTTTGTAATTTAAAAGATTGATTAGTAGAAAATCTATTTAAATTGTTCTTTTTTAATATCAGTAGGAAAAAATATTTTTTTACAAAAACAAAAAGTAAATAATTTTAATTTTACGTATGTAATAAAATTATTTCTTTTCCATACAGTTAATTTAAATTTTTTGTTAGCTATATTTAAATATGCGATTTAATTCGGTTTATATTAATATTTAAGCAATTTCTTATAATTCATAAGAAATTTTTCATGCATCTGACTTAAGGTTTAAAAAATGCATATAATTATTGACTATATCAACCAATACTTGCATACATTCTTTTCCATCTTTACATGAATTATATGCAAGTTTAGTAGTAGCTTAAGCTTTTTATATATTATTTTAAACGGAATTCTAGTCATCAAAATTACAATAGTGAATAAATTTGGTACTTATTCACACACACACACAATTATACCCATTATTCGATCATCGAAGCGATTGCTAACAGTTTTTGTCAGGAATAAACTTTGGTGTTTAAATACATTTTATCAATAAATGGTTTATAAAATGTAAATAAATGTTTGTATTATTTTTTAGTAGTTTTTTAAAAATGCAAATCTTTTTAAGCACTATATAATATAAATATTCATGACAGATGTTGCGATTTCTTTCTTTCCACTTACTATGATTATCGTACGGGGGGTATAATGGAAGTGTACCATAAATTTAATTATATATTTTAAATTACAAATGATAAAAAATTTTTTAAAAAAGTTCTGAATGCGTGCAGCGACGAATTACACGAATTTCTGAATAGTCGATTGAACCATTGTGAATTATGCAGAGCAAAGGAACAAAATTTTAATTCACCAAATATGGTAAAGCTCATGAATTATTTTGATATCGAGTTTCACCTTTTAGTAATAAGCTTACAAGGTTTACTTTTTTCCTTACTCTAATGCCTATTTGTGACATTGTTTCGAACTAAATAAACAAACCGCTTAACAATCTGCTTCTGGTTATCGTAGTATGTAATTTAATGCAATAAATGCATCATTAACGCTTGTTTGCATACCTTGTCTTAATGTGACTGGGATGGTCAATCTGTTTCCAAAGCTCATAATTGTGTATTGCACGGAATTTGGCTTGGGAGAAGGAAGGTCTACAACTCAACACACTTGTGCCAATGAAGTGTGGCGTCCTTGCTTTCATTCTGACTTTAATTGTAGCTGACTTAAGTGATACTTAGCACTTTCATTAATATATGCACCTTATAATTATATATTTTTATTTATTTTGCTTTTTATTCTAAATTTTGGAATGAAGAAAAATCCAAATTTTAAAATCTGAATTTTGTTGTCTAAATGTTTGAAATCTAAATCAAAATTTTGAAATTGAAAAAAAAATAAAATCGAAAAAAAAGTACAAAAAGTTCCTCCATTGAGATTTCGGAAATTCTACTAAATGCGTTATCGAAATTATACTATACATAGGCGAAAATAAACTATACCTTCGAAAAATTCTTTTATGAAAATAATTGATATGGAATGCGATTTCTTAAAAAAAGTTAGTATCTAGATTATAGTTTAAAACAGATACTGTGCAACCTATTCATTGGAAATGCAAGTTACTTAAAAATATACATGACACATATTGGCTAAATAGGTATGGACAATACCAGGAATTCTCCGATCTGAGTCTACTGAATGAAGATGGAAATTTGAAAATTAATTGTTATAATATATTATTAATTTTCTATCTGGAGATAGATGAAATACTTTAAATTATTTTAAAATTAAATAATCTCCAAGAAATTATTTGTAGAGTGTTCTTTAAATATTGTTAACGATTGGTCTCATTATTAAATTTTTAAAATAATAATTATAACAAAACTCAGTGGACGACAGCTCCTTAGGGCCAAAGCCTTCAGTGCCTATATCTATTTTCTTGATCAAGAGCCCTGGGATGGGAATTATGTACCGATTAGAGGTTACACACAGTCACACGAGAATCCTCCAGTGTTTAGTCCCCAAACATGCTTGATATTATGTTTTATGCGTCTGCTGAAGGGATGAAAGGCTAACTCGATCTTATCCAAATATAGAATTGCAGCATATCGAACTTAACTTTTATTTACAAAAAATCAATTATTAAAATAATTGTAGCTAGGATTTTCTTTTGTATGATCTTCTTTATATTTGTTAGCTTTCCAAATTCATATTTATTAGTCTTCAGCCGTAATAACAAATGTCTTGCTGACGGGCATCGAAAAGTGGCTTAGGTGGTTACATCGTTGATTTGAAATCATTGTTTAAAAGAATTAAATTATAAGACATTATTAAATAGAAATAAAGTAAGACTATATATTACTGCAAATACGAAACCTTGACGTTCCCTGAAAGTTTGGGTTGGAGGCAGTATAATATCGACTCCGTCATATGATTGTAATTCGAAACCATAAAGCGGTTGGCTGGGTATTCGTAGGCAGAAACAAACAGCTGAAAATGAATGTAATCAAACGAACAGTATTAAATAAAAACTTTTCCCAATCACTATTAAATATGGAATGTGAAATAAAATATATTATTTTGTTGATATACAATAGTATATGACAATACCAAAATAAAATAATTTCTACTTTATTCTATAAAATTCAATATATATATATATACTTCAGGTTAGAAGGGTCTGTAAAAACTCCAGGAAAAGAGTAAGTAAAATAAAGATCAATGATAAATTTGTGAAATAGTACATAAATAATAAAAATAAAGTACAAAAAAATGGTGAACACTTTTTCTAACATTTTTTCATAATCATAGTCAATCTGTTATTTTTAAGTGTTTTATATATTAGCATTATATTGTGTCTGTCCTATGGCTTAGTGGTTGCGTTTCACGCTCCCTAGGCACAGGTCCGAAGTTCGATCATCGGGCTGCGAAAGGTCCATTTAGCCTTTCATCCCTTCAATGGGTCGATAAGCAAAGTACAAAACATGCTTGAGAACACTGGGGGGCTTGCCTACGGCTGACCACCTAATCGGGGCATATGCTTCCCACCCCAGGGCCTCTCGGTCAAGAAAATAGAGATAGGCAATGTAGGCCTTGTGTGTGTGTGGCCTACATGTGCTGTCGTGCCACAGAGTTTAGTTTTTAGCTTATTATATTGTGTATGCTTGCTATATATTATAGAAAAAAATGGAGAAGGTCTGGAAAATTCCTTCTTTCAAATTAGTATACGTACAAGAAAACTCTAAACCTCTGATTTAAATGAAGTTATGGTTATTCGTGGAAATTATCCCTCTACATTAATCTAAAAGGATAATTTTCATGCAAAACTATTTCCACTAAAGGATATTTTTATTTTGTTAGGTGGAAGCTCAGTTTTTCTGTAATTAACAAAAGTTTTCATAACGAGCTGGTCTCATTATCATTTCCAGACTTCGATCGGAAACGGGAAACAAAATCCCTGCACAGGCTAAACACTTTTCCTGATTGTTCCACACCGTTGAGTTTAATTTGCCTGCAGCACATTTCAACCACCTGTCATAAATTTCATCCGATTTCTTTCTATTTCACCATTAGGAACGAATACCAAATTTTTTTTAATCAACTATATTTTAAACAAAAAATAAAATAAATGAATTAATAATTTGATTTTGATGTATTTCGCAAATTTTTTTATTTAATCCTTTGTCGAAATTATTTGTTCCTTTAATGCATCATTGAATTCACAATCAAACAGAATTAAAAACAAAACTTAAAATGTCAATATCTATAAATGTGTTTAAATATTCACGGTTAATGCATTAATTTATATATTTTGGAATATATTTAAGGTTTCATTTTTTATTTCTGAAACAAGATTTTTATTGTAAAAAGAAAAGAAAGGAAAAAGAAAAAAATTGTTTTCTTCTTGTTAATTTTTTAGATGATTTTCCAACTATTAAAGACTTGGAATAGAAATGAAACACTTTACAGTGTTCACTCTTATCTTTGAGAAAATTATTGATATTACTCAATTTTTCCTTTTAAAAATACTCTGCACAGTTTTAAAATTAGAGTTTAGTAACTTTGTATAGTATTTAATAATCTATTTTTCAAATACAAGAAATAAAGTTTAGAAAATACTTGAGGTATAGAAACATAGATTTTAAAATTAGTTCTAAAGGATGTTAATGATGGTAATTTTTCTTTGTTTGGTTAAATGTGGAGAGCAATATTACCTTAAAATGTTTATCACTGAATCTAATATTTTATGAACCGCATTTTTATAAAATTTTTTCATGATTTACTATCAATAAAATATTTAAAAACGGTGTCAGAGAAATTCATAAAAAGATAATTATTCAAAATAATTAATTACACAAGCAAATAGAAAATTTCTATAACACTATACAATAAGGTATCCCAAGATTTACGATTAGATGATATTTAGAAAAATATTTTAGAAGCTCTAGTCAGCTATTATATATATATAAGAGAAAATATTAATCGCAAAGTATTTTAGCATTAAAAAGAAAAAAGTTCGTACAATAGTGTGATATAGGAGCCGGAAACATGCAGAAATAAACAGTATGATAGACTCTTAAACATTAAGATCTAATCAGTCTCGTCTTTTTTTTTTTTTTTTTTTTTTAATAAATTTTTATTTTTTTTTTATTTATTTTTTTTTTTGCTTATAAAATGTCTTAATGCCCAACAACTTTGTGAATGACTATTTTTTATTATAATGAATTTTATCGGTGGACAACAGCAAACGAGAAATTTACTCGTGTGACTTTTTTAGAAAGAACTACAAAAATTGTTTTGTAGTGGCATGCTATGCATTTGTTAGAGTAGAAATATGATGGCTACATATTTTATTTTATAATATTAGACAAATTGTTTGTAAATAAACTGCATCATTTACCACATGAAGTTTGTACTAAATTTTTAAAAGAAATATTTTATTTAGAGATTTTAAGTATCCAGAATAATTTTATAAAATTAAAATAGAACGGATATTTCCATAAATTATTTTAGACATCTTCGTATTTAATGAAATATGTAAGAATACAAAATTTTAATTGAACCTTAACTTTGTAGTATTAGAATCACTTAATTGCTTTTTTTAGAATTTCACTATTTTTAGTTTCAACTTTGAATATTCTGTAAAATCCAATGGAAAACAGCGATTAGTACAGCATTTTAAAGTATTTCAAGGAAACGAATTTCGATTAGGAAAAAGAACATTCTTTTAGTCGACTAATTTCGCACTTTCCTGTTGCCATTTTTCCGAGAAAATGTCCTCGGGGGATTCTTTAAAAATGTGCTTCGGTATAAAAGACTCAAATAAAAATAAATTGTAGAAAATTCTACTCGAAGGCAAATTTAACGCATTTGAATTGTAAATGTCGTCATTAAATCAACACATCTATTTCACATGCATAAAATGGAATGAAAAATACCAATCCATTTCGAATCTGTCAGCGAGTGCGCTATAAAAGCGTACATTTGAAAACATAACAGAAAGAGTATAGATTGCGATATTTTAATTCCATATTTTTACTGGGTCAATCACATAAATTACATGGATGGCTCCGTTTCCAAGTGGAGGAAGTGGACTCTTGGAATCATGTTCGAAACTCTTTTAAATCGACGATCAAAAGACAGACGATCTTGTATGCCTGTGTGTGTGCTCTACTTTATCTAAATAGAGCGCGAAACTGCAGTAGAGACACACCTCAACTCACCACCGAAATGACCTTGAAATACTACCTATCTCACATGATCGTTCTGGTGTCATCAGAGGGGAAAATGTCTTTAGAGTTGCATCCGCTTTTTTATATGACTTCACCCAGCAGGACGCCTCTATAAATAAGGCCTCATGGACTTGATTTGTTTCGTAGCGATCGTGTTCAGTTAAAGACTGACGAAAAAATTTTGCTATTATTTTATATAATACCGAGTTTTTTTTCTTCATCATTAAGTTCCCTTTAAACGATTCTTAATAGTTTTCATGTCAAAATGGTTATAAGAAATAATGAAACCACTTAGAATGTTCGTCAATTTCTTAAAATTCGTAATTGCTTAAGATTTTCTTTTCTCCCACAATCTTAGCAAATTTTATTTCGAAATAAATTCATATTATATTTTCAATAAGAAATTATAGAACAAGTTTCATTTTTATTACCAGTGAAGTGTTAAAACCAGTTATTCTGCTTATTACTTAAGTAAGATGTAGATTAACAGGAATGATCCATTAAAGTGAAGAAAATTATTTCTCAAATTATATCTAGGTAAATAATCTGTACATTACCCGGGTAATCTGAGCATACCTTTTAGGCACTCGTTAAAATAAAATTTAATTAAGTAGCAACGTTTTAGTAGGCTCAAATTAATATATTATTTATTTATGGATATCTAAATAATCAAGTTAATACAGTTAAACAATCAATAGATTATTTGATAAAATAAATGATCAAGCAATTAAAACTATTATACAAAAGGAATTGAACATCTCGAAATATTTTCACAATTAAGGAAATTAATATATTTTTTTATTTATATGTTAAAGAATCAAGTTGATGCAGTCAACCAATTAATTAATATAATCAAAAGATTTTCAGCTTTAACGATACTGAAGATTTTAATGTTCACATTACTTAGATAAATTGCAGAAAATATTAGATTCCACAATTTAATAGAGTAAATCAGTTAATCTGCAAATTAGCAAGAAAATATGCACATAAACAGTTTTCCAATTTCACATGTAACATTATCTTTGTTACGAAGAATTTTATCCCTGAAAAAATTTCACAGCAAGTATTAATGAGAAAAAAATTCCTACTGTATTTTCAGTAACGATTTAGAGAAAAACTTTTATTTTCGAGAGTGTGTATGCATTTTTGTTGGACATCTTCAATATTAAAAATTATGATAGTAAAAATTACAAGTTTAAAAATATTCTTTGAACTATGGATTTTTCTGTAAACAAATCGAAAGTAGTATTGAATAAAAATTATTATTTAAAATATTCACATAAATATAGAATGTGTTTCCAAACCTGCATCTCTTAATGCACGTGTTATTCAGGTATGAAAGTGATAAAATTAAAGCGATCGTTGCCTGAGTTTGAAATTGTAAGTTTTTAATACAGTTAATTTTAAATCTGAATATTTCATTCACTGGAGGATAAAAACATAAGTATTTAAACGACTATTTCTAAAAAGCAACTTTCCCATTTCAAAAAAAGAAATTATGCTATAAGATATATTTCAGTTAAAATTGCGGGCACATAATTCGAATGGACTTACTACTTACAGAAGATACTGTACCACAACACACAAACTCGAGGCAGAAATCGAATCCACAAACCCACAAACTGAAGCCCAAAGCATAAATGATTCATCTGTAAATCAATCTTTTCAAAGTTTTTCAAAATTTTTTGTTCATTCTATATGATTCGATCAAAATTGTTCTTGTTTAACTGTTTCATTTTGTACATCATTTTTTTCCCTTCTTTAATGATTAAAACGCATATTGAACTAATCATTAACAGGTATGTATTACCTTCTTATATTACAAATAGCTCAAAAATATTTTTAAATGTAATCCTGGTCAAAATAGGCTTTGTTTTCCGTTCATCCAGTTTAAGAAAAACAAGCAATGAAGAAATTTATGATGTATTTAAGAAAAAAAGCTTTTACTGTTGATTTTATTTTAATTAATAAAGGAATCAAATCACTAATATATATATATATATATATATATATATATATATATATATATATATATATATATATATATATATATATATATATATATATATATATATATATATATGTATGTATACAATTATCGGAGGAATATTTCCCAGGAAATGTTCTTTTAATTTCAAATAAAAACATTATTTATAACATAAATGGGATATATAATAACCATATATTCAAGCTAAAAACAAGCTTCAATCAAATATTATTAATGTAATAAAACTTCAAATGTAATATATTATTAAATAATTTTCTTTGATTATATTATTTTTATATTCTTTTGCTAGTATTAATTAGAATTCTAATGCTAGTATTGTTAAAAATTGATTTAAAAAAACAAAGCAAATATCAGTATCTTGGCGGCTGTGAGTAAATCATGCCGAGTATTTTAATTGGTTATCGATGATGTAAATCGGTTAAACACATTAATGAGGATTTAAACCAGTTCTCTATAAAAAGCAAAAACATATTTTACTATCAAATGATAAATTAAATTATTTAAAGGACAAGTTGTACATGAAACAAAAAAGCGAATGTAAAGAAAATTTTGAATTTCTCTCTTTTTTTATATAAATAAACATAATATTTGGAATTTCAGTTACGGAAAATTCCTCAGAAATATAATACAAAATAAGATTAAGGTTATTATACATAATATTTTGAGAAAAATAACATTAAATAATAATCTAGAATAAAAAAGACTGTTTTTTGGATAATTTATTATTGGATAGTTTATCGTCAAGAATACTGTTTGTACACACTAGTTAATTCGCTTAAAGTGGATTCCAAATCAAAACAAATATCCGTATATTAGTTGGGATTTGAACACATGAACGGTTGAATTAGAAGTTTGGACACTTACTAATCAGCTGATACCACCGGCTGGGATGTGGAAGAAAAGTCGTGATTTAATTATTCATTTAGAAATAAATAAGTTAATTATAATCTACCAAAATTGTTATTTTTTAAGGTAATGATTTTTACTGTATAGTTTAAAAATAATTATTAACTATTATTGAACTTACACAACGAATAATTTACTTATTTTTTATGTAAAGCAGCTAAAACACATCATTTCCACAAAGGAAAATATTATAACTTTCCACCCTATAAGGAGAGAGAAAAGGACTTATTAAACAAAAAACCTTATAAAATCACGTCCATCAGTTACGATTATCGTTCACATGGAACGTTTAAAGCCCGGCAAGCTTCTTTTATTGAAATTTGAATAGACTCTCATTACCGGATGTGAAGTGTAACATTCTATTAGAAAACCAGATAAAAAAGGTTCTGCCTTGACTCTGTAAAGTCAGATCAGTCTGAAATCATAAATCACCAAAAAAAGTTGTGCCAAAATATTCTATGTTAAACATGTGGCGACAAATCTTTGCTTCTGTTCTGGTTGTCAGAACAATACATTGCTGTCAGGCTCTTGACGCGATTTCAGTGATCATGTGAGTATTCAGTTGGCGACATCAAAGATTCCGCCGGCGTGCGTGGTCAAGGTGCAGGGCACCGACGTGTTTATTATTCCAAGCCCCTTGTTTTCGTCCGCAAAAACCTTCCGTGACGGAATTCCAGAAAAAAGCAGCAGTCGAGGAAGAGCGACCGTTACGTAAAGATAAAAGAGATGATAAGACCGCTCGGGTGTGTTCTGATCGGGTTTATTCAGGAGCCAATTAAAATTGGAAATGACAGAATGAAGATTTTCCTCGAACTGTTGATGTATGACTACAACGCCACTGGTCATCATTTTATCATTGAACGAAAGATTATCTTTTATTTTTATACGAAAGCTCTCACTTTATAGTCAACATACACATTAATCATTTAGATTACCAGTTTATGAATAGATTGTCAATCCACTATTGATAATATTCATTCGCATTAATGTTAAATTCTAAGCAACTCGAATTGCGAGCAACATTTTTTCTGATTTTCGAAAACATTGTAATAATGAGGTGGGAAAATAAAATTTATTTCACAAACTGAACGTATATTCAGTGAATTGAGGACCCTTCCTGTTCATTTGTAAGCATTACAATACATTAAGCAAATATTCGACGAATAATTTATTTAATTGTTTTACTTATTGGCGGCGATGAAAACCTTAGACACGTCAAAAATTTACTAAAAATAAACTTATTTAAACTTCTTTGAGATTTTAAAAATTATCTTTCTACTTTTCTTCAACAAATATTCAAAGCTCCGAATATTTTGCATTTTTAAAGAGCCACTTATATTGAAATGCTTTAAATTCTTTTATTTAAACAATAAAAGAATTTAAAGCAATTTAATATAAATATGGAACATTAGATATACTTTTTATTCCCTATAAACTTGTAAATTTAATGATATGAGATATGAAGTAACAATATTCATGTATTGTTTATAAATTAAAGGACAGAAGAGTCTGACCATTTTAATACTACACACGTTATGTCACGAGGACACAAAATACTAGTAATATAGCTAGTGTAATTTGAAAAATTCTAATGACTTACTTGTTATACAGATTTCTAAAAGTCAAAGTGATACGACTGATGCTTATATCTATTCATATTACATATATAATTTTAAAATTAAAAAAATGGCAGTACTTGCTAACACATTGTTTTATACTACCATATATGAATTTCCAAAGTTACACATTTTAAATATCTTCCTTTAAAATTATCATGGGTAAAATGTGACTGAATATCAATACTCAGATATAAAAAATGTACCTAATTAACATCGAATGTAGCCCTCGAAAAGAAACTTGTTTTTGGCGCATTTCATGAACTGGAACACATTGCGCAAGGGTTCAGCTTTTCTTTATTAGGATAATTTAAGAATTATGATATTCAGAAATAAATGTTCCAACAGTTTATCATTCTCGATATTTTAACTCGGTAACTTTAACTTATGTGATTATTTTAACTACGATCATTTCTTAAAATGCCTAGTATAGACATGACGTGAGGTTATAGCAAGTGCAAGTTACGACCTCATCACATAACCATGATACAGATTTACGAGACAATTGGCCATGTTTATTATTTTCGGTCTGCAAATATAACAACGAAAATATATAGTAATTACCTAACATTTTTAAAATGTATGCAACCAGTTCTTTCATTTGTAAAGAATTGTGTGGTGATCAGAATGAAAGCCTTATTGCATTTATAAGAATGATAAAAAGCTAAACAAAAAAAATTATTCTTGCCTAGTGTTTCCAAGCCAAATGTTTTCACACGGGCAAATATCACTTAATTTTTTATGAAAAGGTTTTACGTAATTTATAATAATTTTAATCAGTTTTCTTTTCTTTTTTCATCAAACAATACATGAAAAGGCAAGAATTACTCGGGAATGTTATCTTTCTATTCCATTTTAGCATATCCGAAACAAGATCCCGTCTTATAAATTTGTCAACACAGTTCTCGTAATCGAATAAGGAATGTAATTCATTGTTATCAGTGGAGGTGTGGGATTTGGCATAACTCCATTGTTCTGTGATGCCATCACGCTCTATTGAATACTGAATTAAATCGATTTCCCAAGAAATGCAAACGATTGTTTCTTGCAATGAAGGGAATCATTTCCGCAGACGATGGAATCTTCAGAGAGAATTGAAAGTCAGAACACACCCTTTCACGGAAAATTGAAATGCATATTCTACAGTAATTATTTTCTTTAATTTGATATGGGTCTTATCAAAATAATGAATTCATTCAGAATTACTGTCCTAGTCGTTAAAGTTCACTATCTTCTCTCAGCACATAAGAAATAATCACTCAAATATGTCTGGGTGAAATAAAACAAAAATCTATGTCAAAATAATATAATTTATATCATACAGTCGACGTTATTTAATCAGATGTGTTGAGAATAGACTAAAGAATTTTCTAGACCATCGAATATTTAAGTTGTATATCATTGGATAATGAATTAAAATACCAAAAGTAAATTTCTATAGCTCATTTGCTCATTTTAGCGGAAAGTTCTTTTAGAAAGATTGACTCATTGGAAGAAATTAAAACTGACAAATAAGAAACAAAATAAAGTTCACAGGTATATGTAAATGAAACTATCCGAAAAAGCCCGGATACGAACGATGGTAATCGGATTATAGTATGATGACCACCAGAATGATGGATTATTGTACCGCGTATAGACGTAATTAAATCCACATATTTAACTTCCTATGAATTTTTTAACGAGCAAAAGATACATAGATATTTGTAATACATAGATACATAGATATTAGGAATGTTTAAATAATGGTAGCGATAATGCAGAATTAATTATTTTCATTTTAATAAAATTTAAAGTATTTTCATAATGTTTTTAATTTAAAAGCGAAGGTTATAATTTTAAAACCAAAAACTTTATATTTTTCGTCTGACGATTATTGCATTGATATTACTAAATTCATTGAAATTAACATATTCATCTTTTTTCAATCACAATTTTGATGATGAGGTAAAAAAATGAAATGCTGTTATGGATTAGTTAACGAAATTTGTTTTTGTATCAAATAATTTTGTCAAGAAAATGAAACTAGAACAGGAATCTAATGATAATCAAAAGTAAAGCACTTCAACATTAATTTCGAATACTTCGATAAAATTGACAAAAAATTTGGTAAACGTTTGCAAGAATTGCAAAATTTTTTAAAAAATAAAAGGATTAACCAATGTTTGTGTCAAAGCTGTCGGAAAAAAATTGCTACGAATTAATTTATAAAATAAATAAAAAAAATTACATATTTTTATTCACTTTGAATTTATTTTTTCATTTTATATGAAATATGAGGCTAATAGGAATTAATTCAAACAAATAAGCCTTATTTTATTTATTTTTAATGATTCTAAAAGTATTGTTTTGATTTCACAATATAAGGTTAACAGAAATTTAGAAACTTGAAACGTAGAATGAATGAATTAAGGGTCATTTAAATGTGACATGCTTTTCAGAAAATTGGACATGAAAAAAATAATGATTTTTCTTAAATGATCCAATTTTTTTAACATATTTGGTACAAAATAGGCTGTGCAGATTCTTTGTGCTTGAAGTGTTACAAGTCAAATGGTTCGAAAGTTTAAAATTATACGCTGATTGATTTCGGAAAACGATATTTTTTCAATCAAATAACAATAAAGGTTGCTCGCGTACATTATTTTGCACTCATATTAAAAACCTTCAAAAAACGATTTTGGCAACAGTGTTGAGGTCGTTCGTTCCCCGTAGAATGTCACGAGAATTATTAGAGCAAACTTCCGAAACAGGGAGCAGGCATTCGATTTCTCGACGGTGCTACTTTTTATGAGTCCTCAATTTCGTAACTTTAATACCTAGGTATAGAAACCTGTCATATTTATTACATTTTTTTTGCATATCAGTTTTTTCAAGAATTTCCGAGTACCTATAGTCAAATGGATACATTGTTTTCATTGTTTTTGGAAAAACAATCTATATTCATTGTTTCCTACAAAAAAATGAATTTTTTGAAAATGACAATTTTTTAGAAAACTATGCTTCAAAAATTTTCAAATAGTAATATCCAAATGTACTATATTTCGTATAGAAATAGAAATTGCTTTAAAATTTATCTCCTGTTGCATTGGTAACATTTTTATTCATTTAAAAGTTTTTGCTATGAAATATTTTAACTTTTAAATTGGTTCGGAATAACATTTGATTTTATCAACAAGTTTCTGTCAAAAGCCACGTATCTTATATTTTTTCTTACTTATTTTCCCACCAAAGCTACCACTTTGTTTTGTTTGATATTAACTTTTTTATTGAAGTTTAATTAAGTTCAATACATATCAGTTAAACATTTTTTATAAATAAGCAGGAGAATAAATAATAAACAAATTGTAAGAACAATTTTATTAACGATACTTTTTGCAAGTTAAACAATAAACGTTAATGAATTTTATATTTAATTTTAGTAAATATTATTCATAAAATTTACATTAATAAAATTAGGTTAGAACATTGTTTTATCTTTAAAGATACATTTACAGACATTCAAAGAAATTTGAAATACATATTTTATTAATTATAAGTGATTATCAATATCGATCTCTTAAGTCTCGTGTTAAAAAAAGCCATAGACACTTTTCTTGGTTTAGAATTTAATACTTCGATTAAGAAAAGCTTTTTTAATGTCCTCTATAATATTAAAAGTTGGAAATGTTCATTAAAATTGCATTTATAGCTAAGAAAATGAGAAGCCTTATGTTAAAGGAACGTTGTGGAAGCCTCAGAAATTCCTCCCACCTAACCGCAGTAGAGTTCTGATAGTAGAAATATTTATATTACAAAAATATCATCATAATAGGGAAGTCCACTATAATTAAATGCGAAAGGTAGCTCGAGTCGAGGTAAACCCTTGAAGATAATTGTATTGTAGCCATTAAACTTTAAATGTGAAATCTTGGAGGGGAAACACCAGCAGAGGTATGAACTTCGTCATTCGACGAAAACATGAAGAAATGGTTGCGGTTACGGTCTGTAGAAATAGGCAGTCGGGAAAGAATGTAATAAAGCAATAAAGAAATAACAGCATCGAGTCAAAGGTGTAGAGGCCCCGATAACCTAGTAGGGGAATTACCAGTTCCATACAGCCTTAGACAGTTGTGCTTCAAGAACTCATATTCGTTAAAATTCCATTAAATCAAATGTCCCTTCGATGATGTGACGTGGAGAACCAATGCACTACAACAAACGTGAAGACATCCAGAGTAAAAATGAAACATTTTCAATTGTTCAACAATAGTTGGGATAGAACACGGAACATTTCACTCTGAAGATCATGGCCTTATCATTATGTTACTGTGATCCACAGGATTTTTTTAACGAGAAAGAAATATGCTGTTAACTAATTTAATAACAAAACAGTCAACTCTGCTGGGAAATAAGTAATCTCAAAAATGAGTTCGAAATGCGAAGTCCATTTTTATTTTATATACGTCATCAACCCTATTATTTTCCCTTGTGTGTTAAAATTCAAAGTTTCGGAGAATTTAAAGAATCTTATATTTAGTTCAAATGAAAATAACAGCTTAACATCTGCGAGGTCAAAAAAGAAACGCAATCATCAAATTCTGGAAGTTACCCTTGAATGTGTCTAGCTGGAGCCAAAAGGAAGTGTTCCAAGCATTTTAGAAGAAAAATCAACAACTTCGCCGATTGTTATCCGCACATGTTTGTTGAACGTGCAATAGGTTGGGTTGTGGTTGGGAGAAATCGAATGAGAGAGAATGATTAAAAGTACAAAACAGCAGCCATAAAATCAGCGATCTATATAATTTAGTTTTTGAATTTTAATGGAATTCTTATGTCACGTGCGTTGCCACCTGAAACAAGATATATGCGATGGAATTCTGATTAGCATGCATTGATTTATGCTTTTTGTGGGTTTTTCTTAAATGAAATTATACATTTATTTCTACATCAAAAAATGAGCGTGTGAATATGTTCTTCATTATTTGATTAGCAAATATTTTTTCCTTATTATGAAAATGGATGTTAAATATCATACCGAAGATCTTAAATATAATTTTATGTTTATATGTAGATTATAGCAACATTTATATAAAATTACAACGCTTTTTGCTTGTCGCTCAACGGTCATTTTTTGCACATGATACTAATTAGATTTATAAAAGAACCATTATCTTTTATTTTATCAAATGTTATCAGTTATCCTTATGTCATATTTTGTTCAAAATATACACAACGCTTTCTTCTGTAGTGTGATATTTTTAATATTTTAGTGAAAAAAATTAATAAGTAGCATCTAATGTTTTTCTGCAAGTGTGGTATGTGGAAATTTAGAAAAGAGTATGTCAGCTCAAAAAAAAAAAAAAAATCAATATTTCCACTTGACACTAGAACAAAACGACGAGATGTTAGACGGTTATTGCGGACAGAAATAAGTAACTGAAAACATATAATAATACAGCTACTATATTTTGAAGGAGTATTGAAAACTTTAATAAATTAATTTTACATCATGCTAGAAGCGAATAAGGAGAATAAATTGACATTATATTAACGTCTTATTATGATTGCATTATCAGAAAAACATTTTATTTACAATAAAGTAAACGAAATTTAGAACAATCCAGCAAACGGAATACAAGTGTCGTTTTCTTTTTCCTTTTAGAACAAATTTTTAATGTCATAAGATATAACGTAAGAAAGCAAACGATTGCGATTCTGATTAGATTCGAGACTTCAAAATGAAATGATAACAGTTATAATTAAATTCCTGATATTTTATTATTGTCATGAAAATTAAGTTTTAAAAATTTGTTTCAATTGTCACAAAACAAATCAAGTAGCAGTCTTGTTACAAAATACGAGAGCCGGCCATCGGTAATTTGGAAATTAATATCTTTTAAATACAACTTTATAGCATCATACAACGGATAATCAAAACGAATATAATCTCAACGTAAGTACGCGGATGAAATTCGCATTCTTCTTCCTTTCCCTGCTGTTTCACTTCCTCCGTACAGAGGGTCACACGGGGTTCATCTTGTTAACCTTCCGCTGAATTTAGATGCTGATTTCACAAGGAACTATCTGGAAGATTCCTTGTACAGCAAACATAAAATTATACACATAACTTGTTTTTCGCACTAGCATATAACATTATTATTACATCTGCAATGCTGTTACTTTTCATGTACAATAAATTTAAGCAAAATATTTGATTTTTAAAATCATCTATGAAGCAATTCTATGTTAATGCGGATTTGTTTTACCATTTTAGTTCAAAATTGCAACATGTTTTGTCCAAAATATTTTTATACTGTACAAAATAAAATTATATTAAATTAACTTCATTTATAATACTATTATTTATAATACTTCATTTATAATACTAAAATTAAAATCTTATATCAAAAAAGCAGGAAATGCATCATTAATTCACAAAGCCATAAAAATGATGGCATCGCAATCAAAGATAGATTTCGTATTCTTTTACCGAATCCAATTTTATTGCTTTTTCCCTATTATAAAATGTTTTCATTTATTGTTTCTTTTTAAAACAGCGAAAACATGGAAAATACTAAGTCAGATATTATTAAATTTCGTGACATTTTAATGAAGTTATAAGATTATTATTTTACAGAATAATTTAAGTAGTAACTACAAGTGAAGAAAGATGTATGCAACATCGGTAAAACAAAATAAAGCATGGAGACATCATTTTAAGATTTAATCTAAGTTAACGATTATATTAATTCCAACTAATTTTGATAAATTCAGATAATGGTTGTCTCTACATTCAGCTTCTTTCGAATATGTTTTAGGAACCATTTTAAATATTTTTTTTTCAATTTTATTTCGCTCAATATGAGTCGTGGTAACTTGGTCATTCCAAGAACGTTGTCATTCCCCTGATCAGAAGGTGGAAAGTTAGGAACATGGCCTAATCTAAGACCAGCATGCTGAAGAATCCGGTGTCTAAGTGCTGATGAAGTGTGAAAAGTAGGGTGTTATTTTTGATATCAACCTCATTACATAAATAAATATAAAATTTAAAAATGTTCAAATGATATATACAAATGTAATTTAAAGCACTAAATTAGAATCAAATAATCACATAAAAATCCAATGCATGGAATATGTAAAAAAAATTTTATGAAGAGATACATTAAAAATTTTAATCGTAGAAAAGAGAATTAAACTATGGACATGTTATAAAAATATGTCTCCCAATCTTCTTTAATAAAAAGAAAATATGTGATGTTTAATCAGATATGTTTAAAGGTGACAGGTTGGAATCATGTCAAGTATTATATGTATAGTTTACATAAAATAACATTTTTTTCCTTTTGGAGAGATAAAATATCACTTTTGCAAAATATATGGTAAAATAAACACCGTTTCTCAATGGAATGAAAGATAGGTAACTAGCATCACTAATTTTCCACACAGAATTACAATATTGGATTGATTGTTGTCGATGCAAAAGCACACTTATCTATTCAGCACTAGTCAGTAGGTTATTGAATAATGCATAAAAAGAAGTCGAAATGTATGCAACAAACTAAAATCAAGGTAATTTTAAAACATCAAATGAAGGTAGAAAATCCAATTAATTTTAAGCATGTAAAGAGGTTTTAATAAAGCGAGTCATAAGGGTAAATATTTAAATTTAGCATAAAACGAAAGAAAAAAAAGTTTTCCCTTTTAAAATTTCAAAGTAAGAATACGTAATAAAAAATAAAACCGGTTGTAACGCATCAAATATTTATTTTGAAAATTATATACATATTTTTTATTAATTCTTCCATTTTTCAAAATCAGATAAAAATTTAAAAGTTCAGTATCAATAGTTTGGTATTCTGGAATCAGTAGCTGGAATTTTGATTTAAAATTGAACATTTATCTTTGTTATGTAAAAAGAGTCCTTACTTAATTTAAGTTTATGTAAAAATAAAGCAGATTTTGACACTTTTATGACATTTATAAAATTTTAAGCAAAAGAATGATAAATGAATTAAATAAAATAAAAGTTCAAAATTTTATAAAAATATCATAATTTGAAAATTCACCAAACTTTCAAAAAAATTTCGCCGACAAGTTTGTAGGGCAGAAAATTCTTTTGCCAAGTCGGTTACCAAAGTAATCTCTAAGAAAGGATTTTTTCAATTACGATTTTTCACACTCCATTTAGATAAATATCTTGGGTTCATCTCTGAGTTTTAGCGATGAGATACGAGGATAGCGAATTATGAACTGACAAAAACCGAAGAAAAAGAAAGTGGATTTTTCGCAATTTTCGTCACGTTTTTTAGGATTTATCAGAGTGGATGAAATTTAGATAAAATTAAAAGATAAACAATAATTTTTATGCTGACATAACTTTTTTTGGCTTCCGTGATAATGTCTTTAGAGTTCTGATTTTATTCCAGACATAGAAATGTGCTTCGCATCTGTATTTCTCGTATGCTCAAGAGCAGACAGGAATAAAATCAAAAAATTATATATATGTATGTTACAATCTTTTTTATGCTTGTTTGTATATGCAGAAAGAAGAGAGTACTTCAATGTTTAATTCCTTTAATTCAAATTATTTATTAAAATAGTATATAGTATTCTAATAAAAGACCAGATTTCTGCACCACGTATGATCTATAAAACAGTGGAATAAAGAAGGGGAATGAAACTCTTAAACATCTTCAAGATTGTAACATTGATTGATTGAAGAGTGGTGTGTGATGACATCATTAGTATATCCTGAAATTCCCTTAATCATATATGATTATTATTTTAACAACTACTTCTTGAACTATTACATCATAGGTATAGTATATTGCATACAGAAATTAAAAATAATTATGTTGATAAAAAATTCATACTACGTGATAAGAGAGATGATAATATGCATATACTTAGATGTATATAATTGGATATTTTTTTTTATCTAACCTTCTATTCTTCTAGGGTTATTTTTAGTGAATCTTCCAATTTAATATAGTATTCCCCATTACAAAATAACTTAATAGAACAGAATCCTTTCTTGTCACTAAGCGATTTTACTATCCGAAACCCTTTTTAACTTTCGACATTAAGAAACACACCAAGTTTTTGTTAAAGTAATAACTAACTATTAACAAATAAAATTTCCAAAGGATTGCTTGAGTCATTAAATATAGGCTGATAGAAAAAGCCATAATCTTAAAATGTTATTAATTATACAGGTCTTAAAACTGGAACAATTATCAATAGTTTCTTTGCAGAACAAGTAAGAGAATAACAATTAGATTTTACTGATAATTATCTGGATATAGTTAGACACACTGGGACTAAATTCAATATAAATTTAAATAAAAGCAATTAATGACAAGCATATGCAATGAGTTTTGTAATGTTAAAGGTTTCAATATTTGCAAATGACGATTCAGAATTATTCCTTTTTTAGAAAAATATATAGATTAATCTAAAATCACATATTTTTTAGACTTTAGTGAAAGCTGAGAAGCTTCAGTTATATTATTAGGAAATATGGGGGAAAATTTTAACCATTTTTATTTTTCAACCAAAATTATGAATGAAGATTCCTTAATTTTTTTGTATTATGCATAGATTTATAAAAAACTAGAAAGTTAATCTTGCATAAATTTCTATGCTCTCTAATTTTTACTATTCATACTTAAGAATATGCTGAGCCGTTACATGAATCGTTAGTTTTCTGTTTTTACTTCAACATTTCCTGGGTGCAATTCCTAACTCCATTGTTGTTAATTATTGTGGTTCAGAATCAATTATACGGGACAGATTTAAAAAAATTCTTATAACAGCCTCGGTTATTAGATTATTCACTGTATGGCGTCAAAAAATCAAGTTAAAAATGATAAATAAGCTTAATAATTTTTTAATATAAGGTACTTTTAAGTAATTAAAATTTATCAATGAAACAAATAATGCGTGGCTATGAGCAGAAAATATTTTCACAAATAAGAAGAAAACATCCTGATAAAATAGGTATTCAATTTTAATAATTCACGTCAATTTATATGGTAATTACAATTAAAATATTTTGATTAAACTATTTGAAAATTTATTTTCATAGTGTGGGTAAAGTTGAAAGGGAGAAATTCTATTCTATTTTCAATTATTCAATAACACCATTTTCAATTACAATGGAACACCATAAGGTAGCGGACAGTTTTTCTCTAACGTACATTCTCAATACGCATATAGCACATGGACAAATTCGACTTACGATTAGTTTATATAACTTTTTTAATAACTTCAATGACTCATTTGCAAAATATCCTGTTTGTAATGTCGTGCTGGCAGTCGGATGGTTAACGTTCTGTTTTACGTTTCAACTGTTTGTATATTCGATAGTCAACCTCGTGCGAGTACATATATAGCGGTTCAGAATCAAATTTAAACTGAAGTTCCAAGTATAACCATCTTATCGAAAAAAAGACGGCTAAGCGATAAACAAACCACTATTGTTGTTATAAAAATGTTATCATATATTATAAAAGTTGTATCGAAACTACATTATAGCGAAACGTTTCCTGTAATATACTTCTACCGACTGAATCAATTTAAAACAGCCAACAGACTGAGGATCTGGCAACACGTTCAAGTGAAGAGATCGATAACTGAATTAGCACTTTCCATACCATGTTCCACCTGCGGAGATACTATGGATTCTATGGAATTTTTAACATAAATTCTTTTATCACGGTGGATTTCTGTTAGAATTACTATTAGTATGAGTTCCTGGCCATGATAACGACTCCCTTTCTTTGTCAAGTTTTTCGATGGGATATTACCATGGTGTTTCATAAAAATGAATTATTCAGTTCATTAATTATTGTATTAAACCGAATCATTCTGGTCGTCTAAATTATTTGATATAGGGTGATAAATGCTCTTGTATTGCTTAAAAAAAAGTGAAAGGAAAAAATGAAGGAAAAGGAAAAATAATAAAACTGGTTCAGTTAATTTCAAAGACCACATTCCAAAAGAGCTCCCGTAAATTAAAACTTCGCGACAAACATTATGAAATTAAATGCTAATTTTGTGACCTCCTTTCTCCACTGACGCTGTGCAGAATTATGAAAATGAAGGCTTCCTTTTCATTTTAATTAAGAGAACGGATTAAAATGTTGGAGTCAGCTTCTTTATTTCCTGCTATCACCAAAAGTGATCTGAAAGGAATGGAATAATGCTTTAAAAGGACGAAAGCAATTTCTCAAATTAAACATTTATGAAGAATGCCACCGTTGTGATTTAAAGGGCACTGTGGATTCTTGCGCAAAAATTGCGACCGCAATTTCATATGAGGATAAAGCAATTTATAGGTGAATAAAATAAAACAGGTATTTTACTTCAAATTAAAACCGGTGTTCGTAGCCAAGATTATAATTATATCGTCATTTTTTCCTTTTTGTTTGGAATTCTAAAATTTGGAACTCAAAACTCCATTTTGAATCACTGAAATAATTGTTTATATTTTTTTGGGCAACATAATTAAATAAATCTATTTTATTTGCTAGAACTTCTTATTTAAGGTTATGTAAAATAAGTGTTCGAAAAGGCAATGTATTTAATTTAAATTTTTTTAGAATTCTAAAATTGGGAATTCAATATTCTATTATGAATTATTGGAATAATTGTTTATCTTCTTTTTTCGGCAAAATAATTAAATAAATTTATTTATTTACTTATTAGTTAGCAAATTAAATAAATTTATTTAATTTGCTAGAACTTCTTATTAAAAATTATTTAAAGTAAGACTTTCTGTATGGAAAGTCTCTAATTTTAATATGTACGCCTCTAATTTTAATGAAAAACTCTCATATCTTATTATTTAAATTACATTCCATCATTGCACCATTCTGATAATTCACCGTATGCTCTGAAAATCATTAAACTATTTAAAATTTTCAAATATTTTCTTCTATTTGTTTGAATGTACGAAATGAAACTAGAAATAAATGCATAAAATAAGTAGTAATTATCTAAGAATAAATTAAGGAAATAGTATTACATTTCATGTTAATAGAGGAAAAAGTATTGAATGATAATAGGTGGCATTTTTAAATCGTCTAACAATCTAAACATTTTGTTAATCAGAAAGATATATTTTTCCGAATCAACAAATAAATTCTTAATTTGTTCATTTGCTTTGAAAGTTTTCTAGAAATTTCTTAAAAATAATATCTACCCATGATGTAAAAAAATAAAAAATAAATTTAAATATAAAAATGAAAGATTGTTTTATCTTTTATTTTTAAATTTTGTTATTGAAATGAATTATAACAGAATATAAAAATAAAAGGAGTACAGAAATTATCACCTAAAAATAAAATGTACGAAAATTTTTTCATACATTGCAGTTTAAGTGTTATATAATATCAAAGTTAAAGACATTGAATAATTATATTTTTTATTTTAATTATTCAGTATGAAAGATAAGGTTCAGTGCTTTTACTTAATTCACTTCTCAGATTTTCGGTTGAGGAAGTTTACGAAAGTAAAAGTACACATTGGGAAATTTGCTTAAAATATTTAAGGAGGATTTATCTCCTTTAATGGAAGTTTTAAACTGATCTTTCGACCGTAATGAGGAAACGTCACTTATTATTATTATTATTATTATTTGACGACTAAGACCACACCGATGTGGCTTTCCTTGCAGCTGTCCATCACAAGATTATAAGCGTGCGCCAATGAAGCGCGTGATCAAAATCTTCCTTTAATAGAAGACAGAAGTGGATAAAAATTAAGACAATTGTTACGCCATCTGTCACGAATTTGGTGCACTGATTCGCCCCATAACAAACACGACACAGGGAAGAAAAAATTATCAGCTCATGAAACTGTAAAACGTGTAATAATTGAGTACATAAGCAAAACAGTGTTTTCCTCCATTAACTGTGACTGAATGCAAAATGCGATAACCGAAACAAAAGCATTGATGCGTTCAGTATGTCTAAGAAAAAAAACTTGTATAAATGTTCAAAAATAAATCAAAAGAGAAATAAACAAAATTTTATAAGAGATTTTAACACTTACTTTAATATTCAACACTTTTTTTATACTGTATTTGAAAAGCTGTTGGAATTATATTTTGTAAAAGTTTTGAAACGGAATCGTTATATGATATAAATGAACCGTTTTTAGAGATACGTCTTTGATTCAAAACATAAACTTCCAGATATTTTTCGTTTTTACTTCAAATGAAATGATACCTCTAGGGAGGGGCATGTCAAACATTGGGGAATTCTTTGGGCCCTATTTCTAAAATACGAAGACTCCCACTTGATAGCTTTCATTTAATTGGTAGATCCCAACTCAGGAGAAGATACAGAGTCGTATGTTGGTGCTCACACATCCCCTTCAGCATGAATTATGATTAGCACGCTACCTGAATTCACCAACTATGATTCGTTCAAGGGAAAAATATAAAACGTAATATTTTAATGGGAGCCTCATTTACAGATGAATTTGTCTACCATTGATGTGTGCTCTAATCTTAATTGGAAGAATGCATTTTCAAACGAAACAACAGGTTTGCATGGTATATTTTTTAGACAAGAATACTTGGTTACAAAGAATAAATTTTCAAGACGTAAAAGCAACTATCTACATGAACTCTTGGTTAATTTTGTAGTGTGTGAAAAAATCATTCCATTTAATCGAGTATTAAAGCACGTCAAATGAGAGGTTTACCAGTGAAATGCCAGCAATCAATCCATCAAATTTTTTGTTAGAATGTAAGAAAACAGACACTCCCAGTTCCTTCCTATTTCTGATATTTTTAATCAAAAGTTTTTTTTACGAAAAAATGATATCGCTTAATAGAAACAGACCCTAAATGCTGCATTCTCCTTTTGGCGGGATTTCGAGTCCACATCGCCTCCCAACCAATCCATCAATCAGTCGCCCCCTCACTAACTGAAATGCTCCAAAATTACGAGACTTAACAAGAAAATACAAGGTAGGAGTGTCACTAAATCTGACAGAAGTGACAGTTTCGAAGTGAAATGAAGTGAAGCATTTAATTTTAGCCAGGCGGGCATGGCCATTCAAATCGTTTTACAAAAGAATTTAGTTGAATTGTAATCACGTCAAATCTCCATCTGTGAGCATACATTTGTCTTCTTTTTCTGCTTGATTTTTAATCCACACACACACACACACATTGCATCTATTTGAGGTTATAACATTATCAACAATGACAAAAAATTTTGTGTTTAATTTAAGCAAATTCATGTTATTATAATTTATTCGTTTTTCTACTTTTTTTCTATTCTTTTTTGGATCACATAAGAAATAGGCATTGTTATTTTTCTTACATGTCCTCTACAACACATCATAATATAACAGACATGATCTATGGAGGAATAAGAAAGAAAAATGGTATAAATTAATTTTTATACAACACATAATAAATACTAATTTTTAATTAAAATAGTTAAAAACTACCTACCCCATATAAAATCATTGTTTCATTCATGTATATTAAAAAAATTATTATTTCTGATATATTTGACTTCAATATGAATTATATTTTTCTGCTAGCAGATTAACTCGTTTTAATATAGATAAGAGTATTTAATTTTCTTTCAACTGACTTTACTTTTAATTAAATCTTATTCTTATTCTCTTCTCTTTTTATCTGGCAATTATGTATTTCTTATGTTTCTGAGGAATTATTAACAAATTTTAAATTATAAATGTGTTTCATTAAATTAAATATTTGAAACTTAATGAATATTTCTAGTTAGTATGAAATTATCGGAATTTTTTTATCTATCATGACTTTATTTTTGAACTGAAAACAATAATTTAAAATTATGTATATTTAGAATTATGTGTACTTTAACAAAAATTTATAATATAAAATAATAAATTTTCGTTCAAAACCTCTATCTTATAATTAAATTTCATATTTAGATTTTCAGATAATTGTTTTTATTTTGATGAAATTTTACATAGAAAAGTATATAAAAAGTTTTAGCTTTTTTATAAATTAATAATACAGACATTCATATCTTAAATATTAATATTCCTGGCATATTTGGAAACATTTACATAAGAGAAATTACAAAGACAAAAAATAGCAAAGAAAAAATCATGATCTTTCCCAAAATTTCAGATGCGAAATTTGAAGTCAATTAAAATTATATAATCGAAACATTCTTTCACAAATATCATAAGCAAGTTAAATAGTTTTAAAAAACAATTCATAAAAATTATCTTTTTAAAAAAAATTTTTTTAACGTTTTCCCACGATTTGAGGCGGCGAGTTGAATTCTCATAATTTTCGTTCATTGAAAGTTTTATGCTATTCAATGTTTAATCGCATCAATTTTCATGAGTAATTATTGGAGAAGATATGATTTGAACCAGTAAAGGCTTATGAAGGGCATTGAAAATTAAAATAGTGTAAGCCGCATCATAATCTTTATGACAGATGGTGTATACTAGAAAGCCTTGAACACAGTACAAGAGATTATTATAAGTTATTTTATCCATAATTATATCAGAGTTCCAAAAGGCTCACACAGATATTATGTTGAGCTTTCTCTCTGGCAAAATTATAGATTTATTACTTTTTACTCGAAGAACGCTGCCAAGGTTGTATCAATTTTCACAACTTGAAACGAAACAATGCTCTGTTTTCTGTATTAAAGAGACCGGATACAAAATACCAGGAAAAGAACAAAGTTGAAATGTGAATAATTATTCACTGATATAGGTGTTTGATTCCTTTTTTTCTTTAAATATTGATAAAGGAACATTTTGTTTGGTTTATTGTACGCATGTTCACCAAGCCATTTTCTTCAAATATAAAAATACTAAAATAAATTATTTTATTTTTTAGTATTTTGAAAGAAACTATTTTTCGAAGTTGCAATGTATTTGAAATGTTCGTTGTTGATTTCAGAATACTTTCATAATTGGTAAAATTTGTAATTACAATTTTGAGAAAGAATGTTGTTTTTCTCACAAAAAAATAACAAATACAAATAGAAAAGGATTTAGGGTGAAATTCTTGTTTGAAAAAATTCACAAATCCGGATTTTAAAAATATCTTATACGTAAGCATGTATTTTCGATGCAATAGTCTTAAATTTTAATTAAAAATACAGATTTGTGAAATATTATTTCATCAATTTGTATATATGCAAGAAGAAAACTGACTTTCACACAAGGGAAAAGAGCTGAAACGCAGTGAAATAAGAAAAAATGTCGGTTAAGTATTTGTTTTCGACACTTCCCCGGGATACAATAGGAAAAAACAAAACACTTCAACCAATGTTTATTGCTTTGATTTCAAGGAAGCAAGCTTTCTTAATTTCTACGACATTGTTGCTTTATTGATATATCACTGTGTCGTTGTTGTTTTATTATTGTTACGGTTGTCATTTTAATTAAATACAAATTGAATTACGCGTGTTAAAAAGATTAGTTAATCTGCATAACAAAAACAATTTTACTGATAAGATTTTTTATTATCTGTTACAAATCTTTAGAACAATTTTTATTAAATAATTCACTAAAATTATTTCATGCAGTTTTAACATTAAAGTATATTTGTATATACTTTTATAATTTATGAAAATGAATTTGCGAAACATTTTCATTTTAATTTTACAAAAATATTTATTTAATAGGAATACTTGTTTTTAACAGAAACAGTATTACTGATAAGATTTTTTTTTATCTTTTTTACAAACTCTTTAGAAAAATTTTATTAAATAATTCATTGACTCACACACATATGAAGTTCATATGAAGTTTTTTAACGCTAAAATTTACTTATATATATTTTTAAAATTTATAAAATCAATTTGCAAAAAGTATTCTTAATTTAAAATTAATGATACTTCGTTAATGGGTATGATTATTTAACAGAAGTAGGTTTAAATAAGGGGTTTTTCATTTTATTATAAACTTTAGCAAACAACTTTTATTAAATGATTCTTTAATTGTTTCATGTAATTTAAAACCCTAAAATATAATTACATAGATTTTTTAATTTAATAAAAGTAGCTGATGAAACATAATTTTTTTAATTTAATAATAATTAATGATGCTTATTTAGTTGATTGATATAATTGTTTAACAGAGATAATATATTGTACCGTTAGCAAAATTTTGCTAAAAAATCTTATGTTTAACAAAGTTATTAGTCTAATATGTACTAAATAATTCATATTAATTATTTCAAACAGTTTAAACGCTAAATATTTCTCAAATATATTTTTAAATTAAAGAAATTAACATGTGTGAAACGTTTTCTTCGCAATTTAAAGATAGTGATAGCTTTAGTTAAAGGGCATGATAGATTAACAGAAGCAGTAATATTGATAAAATCTCTCTATAACCTTTAGCACTATTTCAAATAATTGATTAAAAATTTCATGCAATTTTAACGTTTAAATAATTTTTTTATATTTTTAAGTTATTGAATTATTAGAGTGTAAAAGATGAATTTCTTTAATTTGAAAATAATGATATTCAATAAGTGTAGACAATTTTTTTATAGAAGACGGATATTCATCTTTTTAAGATTTTTTGCTATGATTTTACAATATAATTCATTAACTATTTCATGCATATTTTCACACTAAAGTTTAATTTTATGATGAACTTAGTTTCTATAAAACCTATTCTCCTTAAATTAACAATTTTAAGAAGAATACTTTAAGTCCATAGCATAGATTGACGTATTCTTGTTAAAGCTATATAGATTATATTATTGCTAAATAGTAATAATATTAGAAGCGAATAATAATAAAGTAATAATCAATATTCTTTCAAGCAAATTGAAACCAAGCATATTCTAAAGATCAAATAACATCACATTTTATTTGAAACTAATAATATTTTTCAAATATTGATAACAAAATTAGTTAAATGTAGAATAATAAATTGATACCAAAGCTATGTAATATTTAAAGGTTACAGTTTTTTTTTTCATTTTCTTGCTAATTATAATTTATTTGAAATTTTTTTATCAAATACTAAGCTATCATTGGAAATTTGAACAATTATACCTGAAGAGTAATTAAAAAAAGAAGCATATTTCTGAAAATTTATCGATGAGAAATAGAAAGAGGAGGGATTTAAAACTGAATCACAAATGGAAAAAGGAAAATTTGGAGGATTTTGTTTTCTTCAAATTTAATTCGAACTAATTAACTAACATTAATTAATAACTAATATTAAGTGTTTATTGATTTACCACTCCTTTTTATTTATATCTAGAAAAAGCAACGAGTTTTTGTGCTGCAAGATATTTCTTCTGCATGATCTATGGTCAAAATGGAGAATAACGAACCACTTTTGTTTAACATTGATTAGTTTAAAATTAATATTATTGATTTAATGTTTTTAAATTTTCTGTGAAGAAGAAGCAAAGTATTTTTGCATTGTAAGGTGTCTATTCTGAGTGATTTCATGGTGCTTTGGAATGATGGAACACGTTTAATTAGTTAAAATTATTTCAATTGATTAAGGAATTTTGTGATTCCACCCCAAAGAGAGCAAGGTGTTTTTGCTTTGAAAGTATTCATTCTGCATGCAGTACCATAAATGTGGAATGATAATTGTTTTTCAATCAAGTAACATTAATTACATTAATAATTTTATTCTTACATTAATTAATTTTATTCTTTTAATTTGTGTTTAATTCATTATCAGGAACGTAGACTTTCTACTCTGCAAGGTCTATTAGAAGATCTACTAGCAATGTGAAACCATAAGAACTTTTGATTAACTAACATTAATTAATTAACTTATACTGCTAATATAATGATTTAAAAACTTTTTCAATTCATTCTCATCGGGAGGGAGAAATTTTTGTTTGACAACACACATACTGATTTTGTATGATTTATCAACAGTGTAAAATGATGGAACACTTAACTAACTAATATATATTCTACTAATTTAGAAATTTTCTGAATTCATGCCAATAGGAACTAAGGAGATTTCCATTACATGTATTCCATTAACATGATCCATCGAGTGAAATGAACGAATACTTTGAATTGACTAATATTAATTAGTTATTTAATACCAAATTAAAGATTTAGGTCTCTTGTAATTTATTACCAGAGCAAACAAATAGTTTTGTATTGTAGGATATTCATTTCGAACGGTCTACTAGCAATTTGACGTGATAGAACATTTTTAACTAATATTAATTCAAGTGATTTAGAATTCTTTTTAAATTTATGACCAAAGGACGCAAAAAGTTTCTGTATTTCAACAAGGTATTACTTCCGTAAATAATGTATAAAGTAGAATACTTTTAATTAACTAACATTCATTAGTTAGATAATATTAATTCTACTGATGTAGCACTTTTGTAATTCTTGCCCAGAGTGAAAAAGTAGCTTTTACATTGTAAGATATTCATCATGAAAGATCTATTAGAAGTGTGGTAGGATAAAACCCTTTTTAAAAAATAATGGAAACATAGACTCACCACAGAAGACTTGCATCCACCCACAGATGTGGAAGACAGTGGAGGAGTGGAACACAAAGAAGAGTACCATGCAGCAGATGCACAGAAGAACGATAACCACGGACAGTCCGATGAAGACAGTAGCGGCCCGGAATGCGGGGGTGGGGATGGAATTGAAATCGGTCAATTTGCCCTCGCATATCACGTCCTGGCCGTCCTGCACCATCCGGCAGGCCTGCCAGAGTCCAAAATGACCGGTGCCCCTGCTCTCTTGAGTGTCACCGAGCCAGTGGGGTTGGATGAACACCACCACCACGATGATAGCAAAGCAGATGGTGAAGACCCCCCACAACACACCGATGGCTTTGGAATTTTTCATGTAGTTGGCGTGATGGAGGCTGGACTCGGACGCATACTCATACTTGGGATCCACCGTCATGTCTGGTGTTTGGATGCGGTAGCGATTTCACTGAAAAGAACCGGTGTGCGCGCTCGTATCGAGGACTCGGTTGCAACTGATTTAGAACAGGTGGACAGACGGGGTGAAACGGTGTTTTCGCCAAGGTGTTTTTTTTGCTCGCGCCGTTGGCTGTTTCATTGTTTTTTTCAAATAGCTGGTTGGCGCAGTTTGGTGTCCCTTCATGCTTCTCGGAAGAGCAGCCATTAGCGATTGTTTTGATCACCTACAGTAGGTAAACAGGGAAGTATCTCTTCATTTCGGAATGTAAACATATAGTGACAGTTTTTCAGCACTTGTGAGAGCAGGGTCGCCGCGGAATTTGTGAGCCGCCCTCAGATTTTCGGTAATCAGTACTTTTTTAATATTCAATATTTAACAGATATGAGGTAGACAAATATAAAACAGAAAAGAATCCGCAGTATATAATGAATGAAAATATGCAATTTATTTAATGTAATTTGATATTTTTATGCATTATATATATTTACGGTAAATGCAGTTACAAGAAAGAAAATAATTGCAGAATTTCGGAATAATTAAATTTTAATTAAATTAAAAATCAAATGTAAAAAAATAAAAATAAGAGAAATGTTTAGTAACAAAAATTATATAATCTTAGGAAAATCTATATTGAATTTTTAAAATTAATTAAAACTGTTGAAAATACATGAAAGTTTGTACACGCGCTACAAGCAATTAAAAGGGAAGAAAACAAAGCAAAAGTTTTAATAAAAAACACTTTTTTTTTTAACTCAGCGAAAAGTCGCATTTGACCACTGTTGTGATAGATTCTAAGATTCTTTTTGGGGAATCAAAAGTCTTGCACTCAAATATTCCCAATAATTGCCAATAAGTTTTACATGTGATTGTTACCACATTAAATCAATAACCCAACGTTATTTTAAAATAATATAATCGAAAATATTGATGAATAATGCAATTAGAATCTATAACAAATACGTGTTGGAATTGTTTATTACTATGAAACAACTAAATTGTTTGATAAATCTGTTGATGTTGCTGTTTTAACATCAGTGGTTAAAAATTAGACTTATAATTTCGTTGTAATCTATATGGTTTCGTTGTACTCAAAAATATTTTTTTAATCATAACCAACTCCAATTTTTAAAATTCGGTTCAAACAGATAATTAGTGAGCAGTGTCTTCCAATAAGAACTGAATACTTAGCTTTCTGAAAAAAATTATGATTAAAGAAAATGATAATAAATAATAATAATAGCAATATTTTTTATTTAAGTATATTTACTATTTGTTTAGAGATTTTTAAATAATCATGTTTTGATACACGAATTGAGGTTTATTGAAAAGATTAGCTTAAAGCAAATTGAATGAAGTGTAGAACATTTGAAAATTCCCTTTAATTAGGAAATTATTAAATATTAGAGGGATTATTTTTTCTCTCATTTTTATACATTTCCTATAGGTGGTGTATTATTAGAATGAAAAAAAGCTTGCTGCAGTGGATGAAACAACAAAAATGAAAAAAATAGTACATAACTTTACAATAATTTCAAATCAGCTTTTATTACGCTTTACACTGATTAAAAATCGTGCTATCGAAAATTTTAAACAAAGCTTGAATAAGTTAGACAAATACCATGGTGTACATACAAATTTTTACCTTTAAGAAACATTTTAAATAATAAAAAAATAATTGTCTTAAAGATAAATTTTTTCAACTAGTAATTGCTATTTTTATCGGAGTTCTAAGAGTTTTCGCCGTAAATGTTAACACAGCGAGATTTGCGCAGGTGAAATGGAATAGTTCCAATTATTTTATAAGATAAAACTATACGTACACTACGTAACTAGGAAATTACAAAATCTAAAGACAATATAATAGAAACATATGTGTTAAAGCCGTCGATGATTAAAATTACGAAAAATATGCTGAATACTTGATAAAAGAAGTGGTGGTTTTAGAAATTTGAACTAGCCATCTTAAACGCAATGCATGTTAGAATATATAGCAGTATATAAAGTCCATTCTTTATATCTTAAATAAAGCTTTAACCTGATCATTGATGACAGAAATAAAAATTTAAACCAGTAAAACTCACAAGATACCCTTTTAAATGCTCAAATAAGGCTAAATTTAATAAAAGTTATGATTACAGAAAAATCTCAAATCAGCGCATACCTTCCTAATGTCGGAGTCGCATGTGATGAAGCTTAATTTGCTCGTAGTTTTACAATGACAATTTTGCTCCTAACATCTGGTTCAGTAGGAATTTAGTAATCTTATGTAAGTTCATAATCACTGCTAATTTTCTTGTCCAAGATGGAAATTAAATCGAAGAACTAATTGCTAACCAGTATGCGAAATATTGGAACTAAGTTAAAAAGCAAGTATTTCTGCATTTTTATGACTCATCCTATTTAGAAGAATAATAGACAGAAGTTATACACTTCTTGACTTTTGAAAGAAGTAATTATTCGAACCAGAGATACGCTTTGATTTAATAACTACTGGCTCCCCTCAAATCATTCATAAAGTAAGATATTATCATTAACAAAAAATTTTTTTAATAACTACAAAATAATTTCAAAATGAGCCAACTTTTGTTAAAATATTTTCTTACAATGCAAAGAAATTGTTTAAATTTAAAAAGCTTTAAATTAATTTAGTTAAAATATATTTACTCAGATATACATTCAGCGCTTAATAAGTACATTAAAAATAGTATAAAGAAATCAGAAGCGCGTTGAGGATCGATACACATTGGGTTTAATTAACTACTATAGAATATTTTTTTACGCGTAGTGGACAACCTAGTGGCATAAGGCTATAGTAAAGTGTTTTTTATAATATGCCCTCTCTTATTATTGCCTTCTAGAATTTTTTTATAAATAGAATGTTCATATTCACTGTTCACAAGGGAGGGGAATTCTTAAGCACGCACCACTATAGATAAGTTGTAGAAAGCAGAAGCGCAACATTCATCTCCTGTTGTTCAACAGTGGTTAGAATCGAATCCGTGATCGGCCTATCCAAACAGCCTTGTACTACTAATAACCCAGGGTGAGTTCAAACAATATTTTAAAACTGCATAGTGGACAACTAACAACAAGAGACCGTTTTGTTAGGCATTTAAATATCCTCTCTCACCTTTTATTTTCCTGAGGAACATTTTCATAGGTAATGGACCATATTTACTCGGAGCAAGGGAGAAAACTTCGAAATACCTTCACCGACACAGATGAGATAAACGTAAATACAATAAACATGAGGAATAAACCCATCTCCCGTTGTTTAACAATGGTTAAAATCAAACCCACGACCTTTTTGAAGAAAATTTCTAACTTCAGAAACGATTTCATTTGTGTCCATGTGGCGATAATTAACTTTAAATCAAAATAATAATTTAATTGAAATGAAAAAGTTCAAATTAGTGTCTATTTTTTATTATTTATTTAATAAAAATATTAGGGTTTATCTGTGGTCGGGACTAGTTTTGTGTTTAGCTAAAATCACCAATAAGTTGATAATGATTGAAAACTTTTTACCGTTTACTGCTGAAATTTAATGATTTGAAAAGCTAATATCACTAAAAAGTTTTTCATAAACATTAAAATTCTTAAATATTTTGGCGAATATTTCAAAAACATGAAGTATTTGAAGAAATTTGAATCCGAATATGATAACAAAAAAGTATTATTTAAAGCATTTGCAGAGAAAAGAGTGATAGAAGAAAGTACATTGTTAGAGATGACGAGGTATGGATGTATCCAAATTATTACAATAAAAATAGTCGCAATTTATTATTGACTGAGAAGGCTGAAAAGCGCAAAAACTTTGATGTAAGAAATGCAAGGTACAGCCAAGGATTAAATATTTTTACCAGAATGTAAATGATTAAAATATTTAATCTGAAACAGAAGAACGAAATGTAGCAAAAATTATGCTACGATGCCAGTTTCTCATTAAGTTAAAAGCTAAGTTTCACTTCGAAGTTTTGATTACAAGGTTTCTATTCGCTTTATAAAACCTACATAAAATAAATGAATTGAATTTCCTGTTGTTGCTGAATATTGTTTATGCTTAGATATAGTTAATTTATGCAATATAACATTTCATTTTGAAATTCTTCTCGCTGTAAGAAAGAGGCTTGTGATGCTTTTCCCCCTTTTAAAAACTCATTTATGGTATTACGCGCGCGCGCGTTCTCATCTTCTAAATTAACTAAATTACAGGGAAACAAAATTGACGGCTTCCAAACAAAATGTTTCAGAAGAATTTTGCAAATTTATTGGCTACAAAAAATTATTAACAGTTTATATGAAAAACTAAAATGCTGTGTTCTATTACAAATAACCTTAGGAAGAGATGTTATTGACGGGTTGGACACATCTTGCGAATGTAACCAACCGATCTCACAATAATATCGCTTATGACCATGTTAAAGAAGCAGGAAGAGGTCCATCTAAAATAACTTTTAAGCTGATGAACTTAAATGAACGAAACAATTTTGTGTGGGCCAGCTGGGGTCTATCCAGAGAAGCAGAAGTGAAACGGAGAAGATATAAAAATTCGTGGGCTCATGCACCACAGGGGCTTAATCCTATAAATCATGGCAAGACCCATTTTCTATTTACACTCTCCTATATATTTTTAAAAAAATAACATTTATTTATTGATTGTTGAAAATATATAGTTTTCATCCATTGCAGCGTATGTGCTTACTCTTTTCCCAATAAGTCTTCAATCGAAAATGTATCGGAATATGTGGACGAAAGGAATCATCTTGTTTTATATATTTAATTACTTCGTAACTAAAGGGAGTTTTTTTTAGCTCATTCGATTTGGTTTCAACTGCTCTGTATGAGTGATTTCATTTATCGGTATGAAGAAAGACTTTTAGCAAAATTAAATAAATATCGTTATTTTGCAAATCACAATTCTTTTCCGAAAGCCAAAGCACATATTTTCCCCCTTAAGATACAGCCTGTAAGAGATAACGGGCTTATTACTTTAAAAAAAAAAAAAAAAAAGAAAGAAAGAAAGAAAGAAATGCTGATATTTTATTAAAAAAATGAAAAAAACATTGAAATCAATTCTGTAATTTATTCTAATAACTTTTAAATTTAGTGCTCTTTTGTATTAAAGCGAACTGCTATATATTGCTATGTCTGTCATAATATGTCCGAAAGGAAAAAGAGGAAAGAAACTGATATCAAATCCATGCTATTTATGTGGCACCAAGAAATCATTTGAACTTCTAAATAAGCCTTTTTCAAAATATCTGAATATCTTGAAATGTAAAGAATTGTGGTTATAGACTGTAAAAAACAATAGGAGATATGAATAAAAAAAACTTTGCTTTTACTCGTAAAAATCAGTATTATATAGGAATCCGGATGTAATGATGTAGTCAAAGGAAAAGGATATTAAATAGAATAAATTAAAATTAGTTTATAATACGTAATTTTATATTATTCTCTAATGCGATTCTTTAAATTAGTAAACATCATCAAGAAAAATGGGTTTAAAAGGGGAAACTGAGCTCTATCACATATATTAGAGATTCCTATTAGATAATGATCTCTGAAGTGGCCACCTAAGATCATTGGCATTTAACAACAAAGAAAAGAAATTTCCAATTTGCGCTAAGTGTTTCAAAAGCCAAGCCACTCCGGATCATATCCTTGAGTGCTTGGGACTCGATAAAGAAGATCTTCTGGAGCGACCATTTTTGGTCATTGATTTCCTGAGAGTGTATAATATCATGGACTTGGTCTAGCGCTGCTAGACAACAGGGATCAGCAACAACAACAACAACAGAGATTCCTGGTAAAATCAATCCCTTATTTTAGACCACAGCTTGGCGAAGGTGGAAAAAGAAGGGGCAAACATTTTCTCGCCAACCGAAATTACTCTATTTCACATGATTTTAAGTACTGCTATTTCGAATATTTCTTTTAACATATTATAACTATGTTTTAAGACAAAATGATGGAATACTTATTTTACTCAATTTATGAATCTATACTATAATATATAGAAATGCAAAATATGGAAAAACAATAACGCTTATATTTGCAAATCATTCAAAAGCATATGGTCGATTTCTATAATATTTCATTTCAATTAATCGAGTAATATAGCTAAATGAATGACGTAAATAATATCATTTTTGAATACAATTTTGAAAATTTAATTTTCTATTTTCTATAACTCTTTCTTGCAGGACAATTAACACAATCAATTTTTAATCTTCTAACTTAATTTCAAATACAACAACAACAACAATAACGAGAAGAGGAGGCCCTGGTCTGTACCTATCGGTTATCAGGTTTCACCCCTTCTTCAAATTAGAGGAACAAACACCTCGCACGAAGTGCCAGGCGCCTGCTGAGATCCAGAACTCGACTACGTAGTTAAGGACTAAAAACGAAAACAATGTTGGACTTTCAAGCCTATATCTATGACACATGTCAAAGAAAGAGGCTCATTGGAACAAATTACATTTCAGTACATAAGAGAGGAAAAATTTAAAATTAAAGATTAAAACATAATTAATGTGTAAATTAAAGCAGAAGAGATTAAATACGTATTAAAGATGGTTGAGATTACTATTAACCACAGCATCTATTTTAGTTTAAATTTGGTTAACAAATTAGCATTAACATTAAAATTAGCATTTCAAATACAGAATTATCACACACACACACAATTTGAACAGTAAAAACACTTACTCATTCTGTTCGAATCCATTCAAGAAATCCTTTCGTTCACCGAAATTCATACTTTTAAAAATAACACAATTATTCTTATATTCTTTTAAAAGACAAACCATAGCGTAATGTTTAAACATATAGACGACTTGTTTTATTGTTCTAACCAATCACTTGGAATAAAAATCGTTTGCTTGTTATAAGCTGTTTAAAAATAAATTGCTTATTATAACTTGTAGTGGAATTTATATTGAGCTAGTGCAAAGCCTCACTTTATTTTAATTTTTAATATTTTTCTTTCTTAAATCATCATTAAGATATGATACACAGCAATGAATAAGTAACAATCTCATAATTTCAATTAATTATTTTTAAAATATTTGGGCTGTAAGTATAAGGACAATTATTTTTCATTGAAATTTGCAAAAACTATTTACCTTTCAAAAGATTAAAATTTTTTCTCTAAAATATTATTTTAAATTTATTTTGAAAAATTTTTTTCGTCTGCGATTAATTCCAGAAATTTTCTGATGCTTTAAATCATCGAAATATTCCAGTTTAAAATCTTATCATTGCTTTATCTCTGCTATATAAAATCCAGTAAATTGAAGAAATAACAAATATATTATGTAGAATATTTGCATAATTTTATTTATTTGTGTCATAATTAGATTAAATTCCAGAATAGAATACAGTACTTGAATTTTATGTGCTACCTATCAGTCATTGAGTAGTTTCACACACTTGTCTACCAATAACTAACAATCTCTGAAAAATCTCTGAAGCCAACAAAATAAAGCTAAATATTGGACAACTTTTCCATTTATTCTTGTTTTTTCAATATTTTTTTGTTTAATGAAAATAAGTATTCTTGCATTCTAATTCCTTTCAGAGTTTGGTACAATTTTCTTTTTAAGATTTTAATTACAATGTACATTTGAATCGACTTTTACACGGCAATAAATGACAATATTTTCATCTAATTTTATTTACTTTTAAAATTTCTGAACGTGGTGTACCTCGAATTTGATGCAGTTTGTACTCTGTGTATAATTGGCTCCAAAAAAAAAAAAAAGAAACAGTTAACCAAAATTATTTTTTACTGTACCTAATTGATCGATAAATAGTAGTTTACGTAAAACGTAAGCAAATTTTATTGGGGATTTTTTTTTATCGCTTCGCGTATAAGCAAAAATAAGGAACTACAATCATAATTACGTAGGATTTCATCTTATTCATCTATAATTTTTAATGCAGCAAAAAAATTAAAACAAATCTATAAACAATTATTTTAACTACGAATATTAACTACGGTGTTTTAATTTCATGAAGTAACTGCTACAAAAGTATTTTACTTTAAATTTACAAACATATATTTTTTGTAAAGATTCTCTACTAAAAACAGCTTATTGAGAAATAATTATAATTTAATTTAGTAATCCTCAATTAATAACAATTAATATTACACTATTGGTAAGCTTAATAATCTTATAAAATTATTAATTCAAGTGATACATATAAAATGAAATTGATACTTAAATATAACATAATAAATATATATTTTTAATCATTATATTATAAAATTTATTTTTACTTCGCATGCAAATGGTTTTAATTTTAAAGTAATAAAACAGTAATTATATAAATAATTATTTTAACTATAAAAAATCCTAAAAATTGGATTTTGTTGTGACAGTTAAGAAATAATTCAAATAAACCAGGATCAATATGATTTTCTAGGATAAAAGTTTTAAAAAATAACACAAAAATGGAAAGATCCAGATAACGATTTTTTGGGGGAAAGGGGGAGCTGTAATTTACAATCAATTCCCATTCGATATAACGTAGTTTAGATATTTTTTTACAGAAAGAATCCTTAGTCATATCACTATCGATATGTTATGATATTTCCTATCCATATATGAACTATCATTTGTGAGAAAATATATTCCTTATTTACAATTATAGTGAAAAATTTTGGAGGACATTTTCTTCTATGCTAAGCTTTTAATAAACTATTTCATGCAAAATTTTTCACAAAATAGAATATATGTATGTACACTATTTGAAATACATTTAGAAATTTAAAATACAACTTTCCATTTATTTTCTGAAAATTTTCTTTCATATGATTTTGCTGTCAGAAAGAAAAGGGAAAGTAAAACACTTAATGATTGATAAAGATAAATATTCTATTTATATGAGTAGAATTATAATTGGACCACCTACGAATATTAAAGAATTTTAGATAATAAAATAAATAACTGTTTTACCCAGATTGATTGAGCTTGAAAATCTGCGATATTAGATCGTTTAAAAAGTAAATACAATAGAACAAACGTTTGTTGAAAATGTTTTCCAAAATTCAATTTATTAAAGCAGGATAATTCAAAAAGGACTTTTATATTCTTAACAAAAAATGCAGCCTTGATAGGTTGTTTACAAGTAATTAAAAATGAATTATTTTCAAAAAATTAATCTCCATTTGAATGGATAAACAACTGACAATTTTAATGTGAGCGTATTCTTTATATGAATTCAATTTGTGTTTATTCCCCCGTATTAAAATCAAATGAACTAAATATGTGGGTAATAATGAGAAGCTCTCAATTTCCTTATGAAATTGTATTTTTTCATATAACTTTACTGCCGAAATAGTCAAAATAAGCAACATACTTAATTACTGAAGAAAGGAAATTCTCTATTTAAAAAAGCAAAATTATAGTTAGACCACTCAAATGTTTCGATAGGATAAGAAAACGGTATTTGTTATAAATTAAGCTTGAGAAACTAGGAAGCTAAGTTATAAAAACTAAATTGATAAATAAATGTAAAAAGATAACAGTATTTGTCCATGGAATTATTTATTTGCTTACATTAAAAAATTACAAAATGTTTATTTTATGATTATTGAAACGTCAATTTATTAAAATTGTAATTACTGTAACGAAGCTTTTTTTATAACCTGAAAACTGGCAACCTTGTCAGGCTGTTATTTAAATAAGATCAAATAATGAGACTATAAATGTCATTTTCCAAAAATCAGTCCTTTTTCCCAAAAATCAGAAAATTTTCAGGCAGAGAAGCTGCCCGAAAATTTTGTTACATATTCTCAATAAATATGCTCCAGAAATATTTCTATAGAAAAGCCATGTACATTCTCAAAAATTTTACGTTATCTTTATTTCACCGAGCTGGCAGCCGAATGGTTAGCGCTCTTGTCTTCGGTTCAACAGTTCACGGGTTCGAATCCCACCTTGGACATGGATGTTTGTAGTGGTTCGGAATCCATTTTAAACAGTAGGTCCCGGTCTAATTAGCCCTCGTGTGCAAAAAATGACCGTTGAGCAACAAACAAACAAAAAATGTTATCTTTATTTCATGCCCACTCTTAATAATGTAATTCTTAATAAATGATCCTACAAGAAGGGCAAGACAGAAAATCTTATATATACCTATTCTCAACTGATGTGCTCTAGAAATGCTATTATAGAAAGGTCAAGTATATCTAGAAAAATGATGTGTTACGTACTCTCAATAAATATATTGTAAAAATGATTTTATAAAAAAACCAAGCACATTCACAAAAATGTTGTGTTATGTTCGTTTCATGCTTATTCTCAACGAATGCGCTTTAGAAATATTCTTATAGAAAAGCCAAATACACCTAGGAAAATTTTATGTATATGTACTTTCAATGAATGTGGCTCACATATATTCTTATTGAAAGGCCATGTGCATTCAGAAAAATGTTATGTAATGCACGCTGAATTAATGTGTACCAGAAATGCTTTTATAGAAAAACCGATTTCATTCATAAAAATGTTATGTGCTATTATATGTTTATTTCATGCGTACTCTCGATGGATATGCTCCAGAAATTTTTTTGATAATAAAGTTAAGTATACTCACAAAAATATTATATGTTTTGTTTATTTTATGCATGTCTCAATGTATGCGCGACAGAAAGGTTCTTATAGAAGGTTAAGTACATCCAGAAAAATGCATGTTAATTATGTTACTTAACATGGATTAATATGCTTTAGAAATGATTTTGTACGAAAGCAAAGCACTCTGATAAAAAATACATGTTATTTTAGGTTTATTTCATGCATATCTTCAGTGAATATTTTCTTATAGAAAATTGTTCTAATAGAAAGCGCAAGTTCATTAGAAAAATGTTTTCTTTCTGCCAATTAAAGTTTTAGTAAAAAAGCCAAGTATTCTCATAAAAATGATATGTGTTATTTCATTCCTATTTTATATGTATTCTCAACAAATGTGCTCCAAAAATGTTCTTGTGGATAGACCAAATACATCTAGAAAAATGTTATGTGTACTTACTCTCAATGATTATGTTTCAGAAATATATTTATAAAAAGTTGTGCTTGGTCTCTCTTTTAAAAATTTATGTGTAAGTACTCTATCCAGAAAAGTTTTATGTGTACAATTTCTTTGCATATGTTTCAGAAATGTTCTTATAGAAAATGCAAATTATATTCAGGAAAATGTTATGTTACGTACTTTTAATTAATGAGATCTGTAAATGTTCTTATAGAAATGCAAATTATATTCCGGAAAATGTTATGTTACGTACTCTGAGTTAATGTGATCTGGATGTTTACATTATGAGCACTCTCAAATTTACTCCCCAAATATTCCTATTTTGGCCAAGTACATTTAAAGAAGGCAATGTTACGTATTTTCAATGAATGAACTTCAGAAGCTTTGTATAGAAAAGTGAAATACGCTCACAAAAAAATGTTATGTTTATTTCATACGTGCACTCCATGAATGTGCCCCAGAAAACTTCTTGTAGAAAGAGTAAGTGTATAGTAAGATTTTATGTGAAGGTACTTTCAATAAATGTAGTCTGGAAATATTCTTATAGAAATGCCAACTCTAAATCTAGAAAAAGGTTATATTTCGTATTCTCAATAAATGCGGTCCAGAAATTTTATTATAAAAATATCAAGTATATCTAGAAAATTGTTATATTACTTAATTTCAATAAATATCCAGCAGTAATGCTTCTATAGAAAAACAAAGTCCATAGATAAAAATGTTATGTATTACGTTATGTTCATTTCCTATATACATTCAATAAATGTGCTTCAAAAATGTTCCATAGAAAAGCCGAGCACTTTCACGAAAATTTTATGTCTGCTCTCTCTCAATGAATGCGATCAAAAATGCTTTATTGAAAATCTAAGTATTCATTAAATTGTTGAGTATGCTATGTTTATGTCATGAGTACTCTCAATAAATGTGTTCCTATAATGTTATTATAAAAAAACCACGTATTACAGAAAATGTTTAATGTGTAATTTCAATGACTATCCCAGAAATGTTCTTAAAGAAAGATCAAGTACATCCAGAAAAAATTGAAATGGGTATGTATTCAAAATGAATGTGCTTTGAAACATTCTTAAAGAAAAGTCAAATGGAATCAGAGCAATTTAGACCTAATAACTAATAAGCTTCAATAGGGCAAATCAGATACCAAACTGCATTAAAGCTTTTTTTACCACCCAAATGTACTAGCTCCAAATTGCAAACATTAACTGAAACGTTTTTTTCTTTCGTAAAAAATTGCTAAATATTTAATAACTTTCGATTTTGTATTTTACTTGTTGCTCAGCGGTCAATTTATGCCAAGTAGAGATAATTAGAACGGGTTCTTCAGCTTAAAGTGAATGTCGCGAAATAATGTAAATAATCATTCTCTAGATGAGAATTGAATTCGCGAACTGTTGTACTGATGATAAGAAAGTTAAGTATTAAATTCCTTATCCTCATTATATTAATTTATGCTTGTTGTTTAATCTACTCCAATTTTTGAACTTAATTTATCCACACTTTAAAACTGAAAATATTTTATTTTTTAATAGCTTTATATTAATTTCTTTAATAAACACTAAAGCTTGTTTAATAAGTATGGAATAATAAGCGAGGAATCTTCAAATAATAGAAATTTATTATTAATTAATTAATTTTTGAACCTGTCAAGTAATTATATTTTTATTTGATAATTAAAAAGTGATATATTTTGAGTTTGACTGTTATAGTTATAAAGGTCCCTGCTATTTTTAATATCATGTTGGGTCGGGAAAAACAAATTGAAAATAATTCCTAAACGTAAAGCATTACGCGCATTGAAAAGAACATCGAATCAAAATTTTTATATCATTTTTTTTGTTTGGACTTTGGCAAAGAACTTTAAGAAAAATAAAGTTTCACAATGGCCTGGTGTAGGGTTTCACTGTAACATTGGTCTTCGGAGCAAAAATTCCCAGGTTTGATTCTTGCCATCACTGAAAAACAGGAAATGAATGTTGCGTTTTGGTATGCCCGTATGTCAGAGTGGGTTCTTGAGAGTTTTCCGGATTTCTCCTTTACAAAACATGAATATGGCCCACTATCTATGAAAAGTCCTTTCAAAAAACAACTTACGCTATAGACATTAAAATATTTTAAAATAGTCTTAGACTCTAAGAAATCCAGTATGCGGTTTCAAAGAAGAATGGAGGATGATAAAACAGCTTTCGTTCGATGGTTAAACAATATGTATTTAGTACGCAAAACATTCAAAATTGTCTTGAGCATTATAGTTTTATATACAAAATGCATATTTGTCTTTATTTTTTGCAAAAGGAAAAATAAATATGATGTATTTTATATCAAACGTGATTTTAAAAGCCATGCCAAGTGAAGCAAAAACCAATTTTAAGAGTTTAAACTACATTGGTAAACATTCTGGAACTTTTCTTTGAGAAATACAAAGTGATTGCTTAACAAAAAATAATTTAGATTGTTTGATACAGTTTTTTTAATGTAGACTCACATGCTTTTGTTCAAATGTTGCATTGTTAATTTTCGTCTGAGATATTACGGTTGCATAACATTCATCACTTAAATTACGTGCTTAGTTCACTTTCCAAAATGTTTTGGATTTATAAAATTTTATAGTTACTTTTTTTAAATGTAATCATTTCTAAAAGTTGATCACAGAAATGTAAAATGTTAAAATAAAATTGGAAAGTACTACTTTGATTAATACGAAATACACCAGTGATAAAGCAAATATGTTTATTCTTGAAAGAAAACAAAGAATTAGAACGGAAGAAACAAAGAATTACATATAAAAATGTAAACATTAATAATAAATTGGCATCATATTGAAATCCTTGATGAAAATGAGTTTGAATTGAAAACAAACAATGACAATTTCTAGAATAAGAGAGCAAGGGAGAACTCCTGATTTTCAATGAACGATTGTAAAGTTTTATGATACTTTTTGTGAGGTATTCAAATAATTATCATTCTTATTATAGAGCATTTTTCAATTCTGTAATGTTGGAAGTGTATACGTAGAGAATAATATAGAGCATTACAAAAGTTTTATTTGAGATTCAGGTCCAGTGAATAGTCCGACCACTTGACATCCCCAATTTTCTCTCTCTTCAGATGGCCACAACTCTATGGATAGCGTTATCGTTCATTAAAACAAAATTAGTTGGAATTGCAGCAGAATACTATCCTACAATAGGATACATTAGTTTATTTATCTCTCAAATTATCTACTGATACCAACTTTGCATACATCCTAATCATAACAAAATACTTGTTCTGGGTATAAACCTTGCTCTCGGAATGATTGCTGTCGCGTCATGTTCTTGACTAGATTATTCAGCCTCCAAAATCTTCCATGCTTCTCATTAGCATGCAGGGCGATTTTCGATTACGCTATTTTAATATTTTCCTTTAGACAGACTAAGGAATTAATTCTTCGTTAGATCTTGATATATAATCCATCATTTATCCTTTTGTGAATAGTAGTAGCAGATATTTGTCGTATTAATGCGGTCATTGTAAATATTATATAAGTATTATATAGAGATATTACAAATATTACATAGATATCACACACGTATAGGTTGCTTTTCTTTTCCGCTTACAACAGATTAAGGATTTCTTTTTCTTGGATTTCCATCAATCTTTGTAGTGAATGGTAGTCACACTGGATTCTGAAAATGTGATACTTTCCACTAAGTCTTTTAGTGTTAGAGCACATGGACTTTTGGAAGCGAATGCACAATACACAGAATGCGAAACTCTGCACCTTTTTAGCAGTTGCATTGGTACAATCACTTTTACAGATAAACTGGAATAAATTTAGTTACTTGAATATTTAAGATACTTATGATTTTAAACTAAAGTCGGTTATTAAAGCTTAAACCATTGTGAAGTAATTTTATTTAATTATTTAATTACTAATACTAGTGTAGCATTAGGATCATTTTAACTTTCGGCACTACAAAGGACAAAATTGATGGCATCTTATGTAGAGAGACAACCAGTGTAGTGTTGTACAGTGGGTGTACCACTGTCACTCCAAAATGGGCGGGTCTTCATAATTAAGAAGCAGAGTCTTAGTAGAAGAACATCAAAACTTGGCCAGGCACTCTCAGAAATATCATTTCACTTAGAAGACATTATAAAATCGACTAGCTGTTTGTGTTCCTAGACGCAATCAGAAAACATGATGTTTTCTTCTGTTATATCGGGTATAGAACATGCCACCTTTCAGAAACAAGAAAGATATCTTTCCAGATTCAGCTACTACTGCCTTTTAGTAACTTATGAAACAGGACAAACAGAAAGAGGTCCTTAATTTATTGATTTCACGATGAAAAAATTGCTTATAAATTTTAAAATAAAATATCTTAGACAAAGGAGTTATTTTTTTTACTCAATTAATAGTAAAAAAACCATGCATATTTCTCATTGATAGTTATTTATCATAATAGCAAAAACCTCTTTTTTTATTAGGTCAATTAAGCTGAAGTGTAATAACCTTTATCTGTTAGAAATCCACACATTACTACATGATGATTATGATAACAATGAAAACACAGCCGTTACATATGAATTGGATAGTGATAAAATTGAGCTTAAAGCAGACTATTTTATTAACACAAATTCAGCTTCGCCAATTATAAGCAGACATGCAGATTCCTTGAGATATTTTATGCTAAACCATTACTTATCCACAAAAAATACTTGGAAATATCATTTTTAATTATTTATTTGTTAATTAATGTTTAAGAGGAAAGCAATAAAACTAAAACATATATTTTTTCCATATTTGTTACCAAAATGAAATGTGGGACTTCTATTAAAAAAGCATTTTAACTTATAATTTTAAACGACTCTAGAAAAATAATGTATTGATTGATTATTTTTCCAATTTATGGTTTTGTTTGATTACAGTTTTGCTAAATTAAATTTCCAATTATGGTCTCTGTAAATTAAAAAGGTAAACCCAATATAAAAGTAAATGTGAGCTATGCAAAGAAAGCAATATACTAATTGATTTTTAAAAAAGAGTAAATCATTCTTTTACATGGAAATGGATGTCCTGTACTAAAAGGTTAACAAGTATCTTAAAACACATATACATTTGAAAAAGAGAATATATTAACTGCATGTAAGAAATAAAAATTTTTCTATTTAAAGTGTAATTTAACATTCGTATACAAATACTTACCTTTTATTACTTCAATATTTTATTTAAAAATATAAATTGATCAGGAACTTATTTATATGCAAATGTAACAATCAATAGTTTTTACCATCAATATCGATTAACAAAATTTGCAAATATATAAAACAGAATGCCAATCATCCTTTTCATAACTCTTTCACTTCTGTTCAACTTCCTCAATTAAGGAGCATGAAAAGAGAAAATTTGAGGTAATTGCTTTTTTTTTTGCTTAATCCATGCCATTTTCTAAACGTACTTTTATACAAATATTAAAGCTATCACATTTCTGACAGTGTGAAGTTTTTCCTTATTTTTTTAAAGAAATTTAAGCGTAAAAAATATGAGAAAATTTTCATTTCCTGTTTTTATCCGTGTTCTTTTGTCAAAAAAATGAAAACCTTGAAAAAAGTGACAGATTTTTTAATCAAACATGTTTACCTACCGTTTAAGCTATGCATGCTTCCACACGCTTTGGAAAATAGCAATAAAAATTCTTAAAATCACAGCCTACGATACATTCTGCCAGGCATGCTTCAATCATTGCTCCATATCTGTTATATTTTGGATGTCCGAATCTGTCGGCTAACCGTGTCTCTGATATTTTTAATTCACAGAAAATCTGGTGACTTTCCCAGCCAAGGAAAAATTTCAATCACACAAAGGTAACTTATAGCTTCTAAAGAGCACAAGTGGCTCAGTAGCTTCACGCCGCTTCCCGTAAGTTCAGCAAAGTGAAGCATCATTTGACGCGGGCAATGGTTGGGAGGGTGACCACGTCGTACCCTCCATCTCTGGGTTGCTGGAGCTCCGTGGGCTGGGGACGTGTCCACATTAATATGTGACGTCCAAAGTCCTTCCGCTGGTGTGGTGTGGATGTGGAGAGGAGAGTGCCATCTCAGGTGTGACCTCGTCACCTGACCGTGGTTCAAAATTACGAGGCACTTGTTGATGGGCGATTACACTAAACCCGTTAACTTAATGGTAGAGTCCGGGGCTCGCCTGCCCCGCTATGTATGTATTGCTTCTAAAAATGTATGACGACTGTCATTATCATGTTGAAAACTAGCTTACGATGATGTGCTATGGAATGCAATGTCGCCAATCTCAGGATCATCATATCATTGTAATGTCAAAACTTTACGCGGGATGATTGCAGCGATGTGTTATCATCGTATGCAATAACTCATACGAGGATTAATGGATCTATGTTATTGTAAAATAAAAGATGACTGAGACCACTAGTGCAGAGAGAGAGAGAGGGCCCTTCATACACTACTGCAGTGGTAACAGTGATCCTCAGAGAAAAAGAAGTAGGATTCATCGCTGCATAAAATGTGTTATCAGTACGCTGGCAACTATGATTATCAGCATGATACCACTGCTGTTCTAGGGCTAAAGGCAGATATTATAGAATTTTGCCTTTAACCTCAAACATCAAAAGTATGAACGTAATCTTATAAAACAAAAGAGTCTTGAGATAGATGAAATATATGTAAATGATATGGAAGAAGCAAGTCAGAAATAGTGAGGGCTATTGCCCTATATGGTCTGGTTATCTGGTAATATCTTTCATCCTGAATAGATCACCTTACTGGGAATTCTGAGAGCCCATACCACCACCATCCTTAACAGAGTTATTATGTCTAAAATTATTAATACATTGCTAGGTTATTTAGAAGCTTATGACTAACTGCTCAATAGTGAGAAAATCAGAGTTCAATTAAATATTTAAACGGTTTGAATAACAATAATTACAAAAACGATATGATTAAACAAGACGTAGCTGATTAATATATAAAAATTTTAAAATACTGTTTGCTAATAAAGGCAAATAACTAACAGTAAAATATAATCAATATGGAATAGTTATTCACAGAAAACATAATAAGCAATTTAAATAAAGAAATATCAGTAAATAATGATAAAATACATAATAAAATTCATAAAAGTAATAATTACTTGAATATATTGTATTTATAAGAGACACAAATGATAGATTATGTGGAAGAACAATTTAAATATTAATAAAATATTTTATAAGTATTAAATTAAATTCACATAGGAAAGAGTTCACTCTCCTAAAAAGTTCATAAGCATTCTCTCCACTTGAGAGCTCGAATTTAGCTTGATAGAAAAGTTTTAAATACTAAATAATATAACCTATTTAATCAATGTCCGACTCACTATCATATAAACTTTAGTTATTTGTGTCAGCGGCAGATGATATTCTCAATTCTTTGTTGAGCTGTTGAACATTAGTTGAAAGAAAAACCATGAGGTACACTATCTTCTTTCACCTCTATTTCTCTTGGAGAAAAGAAATTCTTTGGATAAGATTGACTTCTTCATATGAAATGCAAAGATGTGTGGACATGAATAAATACACAACGGTCTATATCTTAAGTTTAAGGTGTTTGGAATACTCGCCTATCACCAAGCGCCGCATAATTATGAACCACGATTACGTTACAAGGTCACACCTGAGATGGTACCCTGCTTCTCCACATCCACGCCACACCAGCGGAAGGACTTCGGACATCACTGATTAATGTAGACACGTCCCCAACTCATGGAGCTTCGGTATCCTAATGAGGGAGAATGTGGTCACCCTTTCAATCACTGCCCGAGGCAAATGATGCTTCACTTTGCTGTTCTTTACGGGAAGCGGTGTGAAGATACTGAATCCCTGGAGCTTGGGCATAAATACAGGAAGTGCTCTGGATTACTTGTTGGTTACATATGCAGTTACTACTTGTCTTTTTTATTTTATAATAAATTGACCATGTGCAGTTAGGCGGTAATTAATGTAGCCATTAAAAATTAATTTACTTGGAGTTATCTTTGAAACTGAAAGAGATTTCTTCCTTTTGAAGCTGTTGTCCATAATACTGGCCAACAATTCACAGCATGCCTTTAGAGGTGTCGTTTTATGTATGATTCTGGGGTTATAATATTATAATTGCCTTTAAATTTGCTGGCTTCGCTGCTTGATTAGCTTGTTCATTACCCAATATTCCTGCATATATTAACGTTGATTACGATGTTATTGTTATAATTTGTATTATCAATCGCAAGTAATATTGCCATATTGTTAAAGAAGTTTATGGGAAATTATTTGGATGATAGTAGATTGCTTCTAAAATTGACTATGACTGTGCCTGGAGGACTGTATCATACGTTTTTTTATTTAAATGGATACGTTGTTACTTGGATATTGTAATTAATGGTACAAATGACACTCCAATTCTCTCTTAAAAATCAAATTCATCTGTAATTTAAAATAGGTGCAGTTTATCATCCGATCTTTCCTCACATTTGTGCCCTTTGGTTATTCAGTGCCTTTTTTTCATGATAAGCCAGTTGCTGCAATTACAGATGAAAGCACCTGTCCAAATTACATCAGTGCAAGTAATGACTTATTGCTCAGTTTGTCCATCTAGTCCACATATTCCAAATATGACCATACGTTCGAATACGTCTAGTTGGCTATAAGGTCCTCGAGACAAAGTCATAATGGTATTATTTATTATATCTCCATGTTACTTAATCATTGTATTTTTAAGACAAAAATGAACTTTTCACACGGTATTAACGGCTTCTAGCGAATTACGTTGTAGAAATGTACGCTAAGACTGGAATTTTCACTGTGGTTTTTAAAATTTAATTATTTGCCTATTTCGTATTTAGAAATTTGCATGTTAACATATTGAGATGATCAAATTACTTTAGTTTAGAAATGTGTCCTTGTTTTCAAAAGTGTGTATTTAAAGTTTAATGATCTGGTCTATATTAACATTTTCTCTATTTAACATTCTATCTAATTCAACAGGGACATACATTCTCAGTGGATTCCAAGCAATTGCTAAAATCCACAAATTATTCAAATGAAATTATAGAAATTAATTAATCATATGCCAGCTCTCATGATCTAGTTAACGATTATAAGTATTTATAAAACATGGTAGGGTCCAGGAAATTTTTAAAATTTGCAACAAACTCAATTAAAAAGAAAGATCCGGGTAATATTGATAACAAGGTTGATCAACATTCTAAATTTTTTCTATTTTTAATTGTAAACACGCAAGTAACTCATATCTGCACGAACTTGTGTTTGAAGACCATTTCGCTCTCTCTTCCATCTTTTACCCATTATGTGCTTTAGAAAGAAAAAAAGCAGTTACTTTGTTTTTCTTACCTTGTTGCATCTTGCTGTAGAGGTCAGCTGGCTGTTAAAAAAGCGATCATCTCAAATCACTGCGTTAAAAGGAGAGAGAGAAAAAAAAGAAAGAATCCGCTTCCGCCATTTCCTCTGATGCGTGACCGAAATCAACTTGAGTAATGGCAGAGCATTAAAAGGCCGATGACAAATGCAAAACTGTGTTACATATTCCTAAGAGATGCTTAGTATTTTCTTTTTTAAATGTATTTTTACCGAAAATCATTGCTTTGAAAATGAAAAAGTAAAGAATGTAAATCGATTCTAATTATGGAAATAAAGGGAAAGAAAACAAGGAGGAAATAGTCTTCTTGAAGCTTATATATAAATATAAATGTATGTATATGTGTATACATATGTATATATGTATGCATACATATATATATATATACATATATACACACACACACGCACACACACACATATATATATATATATATATATATATATATATATATATATATATAAATATATACATACATACATATATAATACATATATATATATATATATATATACATATATACATATACATATATATATATATATATATATATATATATATATATATAAATTTGTATGTACAGTTTGTTTTAACGCGTATATTTATTAGCTCAGCAGTTTAAAATCAAAGAAAAACTGCAATTGTAAAATTGACAGTAACAGTTTGATTAGTTATAGCAATAAGTTTAAAATTGCTTATGATTGCCAGGTGAAGCTGCTTATCACAATCAACCACTTTTTAATTTTGAACCACGATCAAAAGACAAGGTTGATATCGGATTTGGCACCATCTCCAATCGTCAAAAGGGTAGTGACACTGGATACCGGACAACTTTTTAAACATATATATACACTCATAATACTACCATTTTTATCTGTGTCAAATATAGAAACAGCTACTTCTAGGTCACTAGAGTGCCATTCTCTGCCTCCATTTTTTTTATGCGTAGCATGATGGATTGATTCTCTTCATAACAACCGTAATCAATTGATGTGAGGCAGAAATTGATTATGAAACTAAATGCATTCACCCTGGGAAAAAATGTGTAAGGGAAATGTGTGTGTTCAAAGTTTTTTTTTTTATGACACATTAAAATAATGCAATTGCTTAAGCTATAAAGAAATTGTATTAATCTTTATTCAAGCTTAAAATACGGGATAAAAATATTCTGGTAATTTTTTATTTATTTTTTTATCTTTATTTTTATAAAATGAATCCTAAACTTTCTTAAAAGAGAGAAAATGCGATTGCAAGGAAGTTCTGAAGTTTAACAAATTTCTCTAATTTAAAATGTTTCAAAATTCATTGCAGAGGTAAGGAAAAGAAGTAAGACAAAGTATACAAGCTTTGTATTAAAACTTTAAAAAATAAAAATTAAAAAAAAATTTAAACATGCTTTGAAAGGAGAAACAAACACATTTTGAAGAAATTTCTAAAATCATACTTTAGTTGAAAAATAGTTGGCGAACTTAATTTGTTTCGTTCTTCCAAAAAATATTAAAGATTGGCCAAATTTAACAAATTATTTTATTAGCAAAGAGGCCAATTATATTACTTCAAAATATAACATTGGAAATAATAAACATCCCTAATGTAAAAATATTACATTCATATTAATACATGAAAATCCATACTAATTACATGAAAAAAGAAACGAATTTAAAAAATCGGTCTTCAAAAATTAATATCGTGGTGAATGTCGTATGTAATTAAATTAAAATGTGTGTTTTATATCTATAATCGTGTTTTTATGTCTGAATCACAATTATATTAAAAGGAAAATCAAACGCAATAAGATTGCATTTATTTAAGCTTCAGATTAATTAAATCAGAATTTTAGCTAAATTTTTGATTAATTGAATTAGTATTCTATAAATATTGAAAAAATAAATCGAGGAATAACGATATACTTTTTGGAGAGTTTTAATTGTTTTTATTGAATTTTTTAGCAAATTTTATAGATAAATTTTTAATTTATTTTTTTATAAATATCTAATAAATTTTCACTAAAATTCGTTTTTATAATTAAAAACTGCGAATAATTAATTTTAAAAAAGAGTACGTTTTATTTAATACTAGAAAAATTAATCCCATTTAAATTAAAAACATCGAATCATATTTTTTTTGAAAATCTTGAATTAAAAGAGAACAAGGATTCAAGTTCCTTTATCACGATAAAAAAAAATTAAAGAACAAGGCCTAACGTAGTTCAGTGACCGAAGATCATAATTAGTGTAACTGTAATAATGATTCGCTAAGCGATTCAAAAAATAAATAAATGAAATTTGCATCTCTATTAAAAACATAAATAAGAGCAGTTATGTCATGAACCAAGAACTAAATACTTGGTGCACGCAATGAAAAAGAAACATGCGATGGGACGAGAAATCTTGATATTACAGTGACAGAAGGAGAACAACTAAACTCTTTCCAACAAATGTTTGAAGAGTGACTTTTTCACCTCCGATCAATTCACTGAGGGCGCTCCGTGGCTGAGTGGTCTAAAGCATCACCGCTAATCGCTTGAGAGCGTAGGAGTGTGGGTTCGATTCCCACCGTGGCCCTGGGTGTTTTCTTCGTTATTCTTCTGTGGTTGTACATCTGTCATTGTGCTATTTGTCCTATTGTCGACGAAGACTTACAAGCGGATCAAGAATCAAGCATACAAGTCTGAATATATGTAATGTAATAAAATAAATAAATAAATAAATCAATTCACTGATTAACCACCAGCGTAATTTACAATATGATGTCACCTTCTTCTTCTTCTTAGAGTTGGGTTTGTATGTCATTGGGCACCTCTGCTTTTAATTAGCATTTTAATCCTCACCAAAGAAATATCTCTGTTGCGTATACTATAGTTTCCTGTGTGGTCACACAATAGAATTTTAAGTAGATGCATTTTAAAGTAAATGGGAAAAAATCTAGCAATGAGGAAAACATCAATATTTATTTAGTGTAAGAAACTTTTTATGTATAAGAAGTCACGTATAAGAATAAAAATTCGTATCAATATATAGAACTCATCTGTACTACTAGATTAATATTCTAGTATGGCTTATCTGCACTATTAGAATATCAATCTAGTAGTGCAGATAAGCTCTTGACTTTACTTTAAGGTTAACGAGTTCGGAATACTCGCCCATCACTAAGTGTCTCGTAATTCTGAACCACAGTCAAGTGACGAAGTCGCTCCTGGGCTGGCATCCTCCTTTCCACATCTATGCCATACTAGTGGAAGAAACGTTGTACGCCACAGATCAACGTAGACACATCACATACAGAGCTCTAAGAATGCACATGTTTGATTTAATAGAATTCACGTATTGTTGTAAGTATTCTTAATTTATATCATCTTATACTATTTAAGTAAAATCCCAACTCTGTCCACCGAATTTCAAAGTTAAATTTAAATTGAAAATGGATGAATAAAATCGAATAAGATTTGTGTCAGTATGTTGGGCTCTCGCTAACTTAAAATAAAAGCTGAGTTTTATTTCGAAACTTTGTAATTTAAATCGTAATTAAGGCCGATTTGAACTTCCTGCAAAGTTACTTTAGTTGCGACGAAGTTAATTTAGAAGTAGTGACATTTCGCATCGGCACCCTTCTCGCTTCAAGAAAAGAATGCATAATTTTTTTCAAAGTTGTCATCTATGGAGAATTGCTGGGAGTAGAGAGGAAATATTTAAGGCATCAGATCTCTCTTTTTTCTACTTTAACAGAATTATATACCATTAATTAAGATATTTTTTCGATTTTTTTAAAAAGTATTGTTTTAATCATTGCATCATATGTGTCTACGTCATCGATAGGAAATGTACATAGGAACATAGATAAATAGAATTTCTGACTTTAATATTTGATAGCTTCGTAACTGAAGCAAATTTTCAAGCGTTCAACACTTAATTTGAGATATATAGAACATGAGTAGAAATATCATAAGCGTATTTTGAAATAAATACCAGAATAAACACAAAAATTATACATTTAGCAATAATACATTCAGCACGAAAGCAACTTAAATACGTAGAATTACCAAAATATAAATAATCGATTTTTTTATTTGAACGAATGCTAAAAGAAGAGAAAGGCTAGACTATTTACATATAATAAGCAGATGGGACATATAACCAATAGATATAGAAAATATAAAATTTAATAAGACATGCATAATAAAAGGAAAATGGAAAATTTCAAGAAATTAAATGAAATAAAGTACCAACATGGCCAGCTTCCTCAGGGGGTGTTAACCACATTGGCACAAAGTATGCCTTTTCTGCAATGCCTCCAGACTAAAATCTGGATGAAAATATTTTTATAATTGCCAATTTAAAATATCAAGTTTATAGTTGCCGAAATAAAGTATTAAATTTATATTTTCGCATTTACTTCAAATTATACTTATGCTTTATATATATATATATATATATATATATATATATATATATATATATATATATATATATATATATATATATATATATATATATATAGTTTTAGTTTTAGTTTTAGTCTCTACATAAGACTTTATTTTGCGCTGTAAATAAGCTTTTTGACTCATATTATCCTACTATTTAATATCTTATTTCATATTTATTATAGGTCATTTTGTAGGTTTTGAAGTACAATGAAGTTTTTAATAATTAAGATTTATGAAATTTCTCGCGTAAGAATCGCACAATTTGTAATCCTCATATTTATTTTATCCCTATTACAACGCAAAATTGTATAAAATAATACCACTGCAATAAAAAAACAGTGTATAAAATTGACAAATATATATATATATATATATATATGCTCATAAAATTTTAAATTGCATTTATTTCCTGTAAATTCAAGATAAAATGAAAGAGCTCTCAGTTTCGAAGCTATTAAATATGGTCCATATTACTGGAGCAAATTGTTTGTAAATACGTGATGATAAGTATATAGCATTTTTTAAGAACTTTTTGAAACAATTTGCAAAAAAAAAATTGTCTATTTTTATTCCTATTTTAGGATAAGTTAAATAATTTTTCAATCATATTGGTTTATACAAATTTTATAAACGAATTTTGTAGAAAATTTCAAAAGCTTCCACCGGCAAAAAAAGAACGTTTGAAATTTGCAAAAACAATCAAAACTACATTTGTTTCTTTACTATATATTTTAAAATTAGAAGTGGGACACGACTCCCAAAGATGTACCTCTGAATCAAGTTATAACATTTAGCGATAGAAAAATTTTCTGTGGAAAGTTTAATCGAGTGTGAATCAGTCTAACGATTGGTACCTGTTTTCTAATGGCACAAATGGCTGCTTCCGAAAACACTAGGATAAGAAAAAGAATTTTCACATTCAAATATTTGATTCCGCTTTGATGCCAGGGTCGTTTGAGAAGATATTCTCAATGTATGCTTAGAAATATTTTTTCTTAATTCCATATAATTCACAGTTTGAAAGGTTACCCTAAACTCGTCAAAGAGGTTATGAAGAATGTATCATGGTGTAGAACATAAATTATTTAAACAATACAATTCGGAATCAATCTCAGATATAAATTACATTTTTTTAATTTGAGAGTAATACAGGTTTTCGAATTGATTTCTGGATTTAATCAACTTTATTTTGATTTCAAATGAAATTGACTAATACAAAAATCAAGTTTGCTGAGTTTTTATAGTACTAAATCAGAACACCGCATTAAAATATTTCTATTCGATTATTTTAATTAAAAATTTCATTTTGACGAATACATGCACTTTATGTTTTATTCCATGTTTTTCACAATAACATTTTATTTGCTTACTACTTGACTATATAGGAAACATCCTATTTCTTTAATAATTGTTTTCACTTTATTTCAGTTTATTATTTACAAAAGTTTCGGTTTTATGAAATGGCAACAAAACAGAAAACTTTTTTTCTATTCTGTCGCCATACCATTTTGTTCTCAAAGTAGTACCGTTTTCAAGATCGAAACTCATTTATATAAAATACATTCAATTCGATGAAGAAAAGCGTTGCCATTGAATGGCATTTTTAAAATGTGCAAGAATTTGTTCCTAAGTACCATCCTGATTATTCCGAAAGGCTCAAACTGGAGGAATACTAATTAATGGAAATAGTTCGATTTGCTTCTCAAGAGCGGGCATTAAAAAGTCTGATGTAACATGAATGTATTTCTACTTCAGTAAAAAAAAACCAGAAGCATTTGAAATCAGCATAACTGCTGAGATCGTTACGGAAGATGACCGTGAAGAATATTATCAACCTAAAATTTCTTCTAACCTGTAATTTTGAAGGAGATTCCGCTTTTGTTTTCTTCAATGAGGTCATTGAGTTGCACTCTGATAACAAAAGTTTGACACTCATCACCAAAGAATCATTGATCAACATCTTTAGTGACTGCAATTTGATGCCATCGCTAATCGATAAGAATTTAAAGGACCATAAAATGTCTTTTGTCATGTTTTGTTCTCAACTTTAATTGGCATTTGACTCTTGTCACAAGTTAATCGTTTCTGACTGCAGAAAGAATAAAGATTCCCGTTGCTTTTTAAAGGTACTCACTAATCAACTTGTAGTTTTGTCCCAAAGAGAGCATTTCATCTGAAATGGACATTGTTGCTTACAGTTCCTTAAAGTTTGTTCGAAAGAGAGACGATATTCACCAACTTATTTTCTTACTTAGTCATCCCAAATTGCTTATTTTAATAAAATAATTAATTCAATAAGCTAATTCAAACCTTAATAATATTTTTCGGATTGATTAAATGGATCAATTTATTAATAAAATAAAATATTTATTTTAAACATATTTAGATTTAAAAAATAGGTTTAATAGTAATAAAATCTTAAAAAATTTAAAAGCATTTAATTTTAAATCAGCCAAAGAGAATTTTTTATTTATAAAATTTTAATCAATATAAATTGAAATTTGCTTTTAATATGAATTATACAAGTCAAATGCTAATAAAAGTGTGTGTATGTGTGTTCGTGTTCAAATGACCAATAAATCAAATTTCATTTGTAAATATTTTTGGAGCTTTTCTAAAGATATGAATAATTATAGGGAAGACATCAATTTTTAAAAATGATTTAATCATAGATAGATATATTTGTTGAAAGCCGCTTTAAGTTCATATATGTAATTATTCTACTAAATAAACTGTATAATAATAAACGATTTACAAAGCTTTACACCAATTAAAAAGAACAAAAAATATATATAAACAAGCAAATATAGTGAAATTCAGAAAGTGAAACATACACACACATACAGGTGATTATCAAAAGAATGGAAACACTTGTAAATAAAAGAAACATTTAAGGATTCGCTTCGTAAGCATTAATAAATATAATCTTAGCTACCAGATTTTTTTAATATAAAAAATACATATATTAGGTATTATGAGAGAGCTTTAGCAGAATTTCTGTCAGAAGCGTAAAATGTCAGACCTCACAGATATTCAGAGAAGCCAAATTATAGGAGCCAGACTAGCTGGAGCAACAGTGACCGAAACATCCCAGCTTTTAGGCGTTTCTTGAGATACGGTGTCTAAAGTCATGACAGCATACACACAGTGCAGAAAAACAAGCTCAGCAAAGCAAAATAGTGGACGGAAGAAGAAGCTGAGTGAAAGAGACCGATGGGTATTAAAGCGGATTGTAATGCCTTAAAAGAAACCAACTGCAACCAAAGTGGACGCAGAGCTCAATCAGCATCTGGATATTCCCCAGTGTCAATAATTACAGTTAGTAGATACCTTCATAAAGAGAACATCTACGGCAGAACAGTAAATTCCCAAGCCTCTTGTCACAGACACTAATGCCAAACGTCGTGAAGAGTGGTGCCACAACCACAAAACCTGGTCGATGGATAAGTGGAAGACTGTTATATAATCAGACGAATCATGTTTCACATTTTTCCCCACAACAGAACGGATACATGTCTGGAGAGCACCTGCATAAGCGTATGATCCTGATCGCCTCCTTCCAACTGTCAAACATGGAGGTGGATCGGTCATGGTATGGGCAACCGTGTTATGGTTTTCTGCTGGTCCAATCATAACCTTAAAAGGAATTATCACTGGGGAGAACTATAGAGAAGTTTTAAATGTGACCAGGTCCATCCTATGATGCAAACTTTGTTTCCTGCAGGAGATAGAATTTTCAAAGATGATAATGCTCCCATTCATGCAGCCAGAGTTGTCCAATCATGGTTTGATGAACATGAGAATGAAGTGGACATCTACCTTGGGCCGCACAGTGCCCAGACCTCAATATAATAGAACCATTGTGGTATATTTTAGAGCTTTCAATCCGGAATTGATATCCTCCACTGGCATCTCTCATGGAACTTTCACAATATCTGCATGAAGAGTAGTACAATATTCCTCTAAACATTATTCAGAATTTTTACGATTCGATTACTAAGCGAATCCAAGCTGTATTACATGTCAAAGACGGTCCTACGCCATATTAATAAAGGTATTCCTTCAAAATCTAGGGTGATTCCAATATTTTGATAACCACCTGTATATATATATTACATGAATTTAGAGTAAAAATATTATGGAAAATAAAAAAAAATGTGTTAAATGCTTTTTCCAATGATCTTTCAATGTGCATTTAAGCAAAAATCTGAAACTGACTTTTAGAAATCTACAAGTGCTAAGTTAAAGACTCAGGAATTTATATTGTAGTAAACAAAATTTTGACTGTTCCTTAGAAACATTTATAATTCACTATTTTAGTTTGAGATAAAGCATTGAGAATCAGGGGTAAAAAGATTTTACCTCACGACATAAAAAATAAATATTGTCTTTACAATTTTTAACTATCAGCTGGTTCTCCGGTTATAAAATCTGTAAATTTTTACACAATAGAAAGTATTCATTTTTATTGGAAAAATTGTAATATAATATTTTACATAAAAATGATTTTTTTAAGTTTTCGTTTATGTTTTGTGATAATACGGAATACTTATTAACAAAGAAAAAAACAGTACATATTTTCTCTGTTTACTTGAACTCAACTAAAGCTTAAAAAATCAGCCAGTTCTATAAATAAGAATAAAATTTTGTTCTTGTCTGTAGCAAGCAAGCCAGAGTGGATATAACACACAATATTCTCTTCATAATTACTGTCTGTTATTGTTCGAAACGTGTGTGATTACATGAAAATTACAAATAGTTTGCGCTAAGTTCGCCAGAAAATATATTTTTACTAAAAACAAATGCGTATAAATGTTTTTTATTTTTATTCTACTTCGTAAAATAATCGGTCCTTAAATATTCTAGTTTCATTGTACAAAATACAGAATGAGTTTTAATATTCAAATTTTTCGTATGAGTGGGTGAAAAGACAGCACGTTTATAACATTTTTAGGACACAATTTCCAAAGCAATATTTCATGTTCTGAATTTTCTAATTGGTCTTTTAAATTTTATTTCTATTGTGTTTCACCGCATTGTGATTTGAATTTTTCTTTATTTGTTACAATGATGAAGTAAGTTTCGGTTATTAATCAAAGAAAAAATTTGAATTTTCATGCTATAAGGTATGTATTCTAATTTATTTTGTAAAAATAAATATAAAATTTCTGTAAATTATTAATAATGATTTCAGAATTTGAAAAATATTTTAGCATCTAATAATAATAATAAATAAATAATCATACGTATTTTATTATACGTATTAAAAATACACATTGTAACTAATCATATTTTTAAATGAATAAATTTTAATGATTTTATTACCCTTGAAAAAGCAATTATATGATAATTATTCTCATACACAGAAGCACATTATTAAAAAATTAAAATTATTTAATTTACACAGTATTTTGCATTTTAATCGGTTTTATATTATAATCATATGTTTATATTTAGCAATATATCTCCTATCAAAAATGAATAAAAGAATAAACAAAATTTACTATTTTTTTATTATTTGGCCTCAATGTACAGCAAAGCAAATATTTAATTAATAAAGCTATAAATAAACAAAAACAATTCACCGATAAACTAACTCCAATCGACAGTCTAATAATATCATGGATTTTTTAATGTTAAAAAGTATTTTTATTCTTAAATTTATCATTTCGTTTTTAGACTTTTAGGTTTGAAAAAATTTTCATACTGTATTTTTTTATTTCGATAATGAAAGTAAGTAACATATATTCTTGATAATTTTATGAATATTTATTCCAATTTCGATTTATTTTGTGTATGATTTTGAATCGTATTGACAAACGACACTTTAGTGATTCTTTTTCTAACAAAATCATTGATTTTTTTATTGACTAAAATACACTGTTCTTAATTAATAAATAAATTAGCATTTATATTTTACTTCGTTTATTCTAGGACGACATTTATCACAAAAACCAAACTCAAATATTCTTTTATTTCCTAAATGAGCAGTAATCCAACACAAGTTACTGTGTTGTAATCATATTATGCTGATAATGTGTTATACCAAATACATATTATTCATACCATTTTTATTAAAGTACTTTACAAAAAAAATTAAGAAAATCTTATCGAAATCTTTAGCAAAATTGAAAAAAAGTCACACAAGATAAAGGGTTTACTTCAGAAATAAGAATATCCGTATAATTCATTCAATCTATATACATAAAATCCTTATTCTCAGCCGAACTTTTGCCCAGTGTTGAACTCTGAATGTTTGGATAGAATGAAATGAACATTATATCAGGTTGTTGGGTTCTGGCAAACTTAAAACATATTGTTTCATTTCAAAATTTTAATGAATTCATTTGTAATTACAGTATTTGCCGGTATATAAGACTCACATTTTTCTTTGAAAATAGATCTGAAAAACGGGTTGCGTCTTATATGCCGATACTCAGTTTTTGATTACATTCATTTCTGGAAATTTATTCGGAATTACGAGAATGTTTCTTATCGCCTTGCAAAGTGCGGGAATATTACAGTTACACAGATTTCAATTTAGGCGCATGCGCAATCATTAACGATCACTGCTGGATTCATTTAAACTTTTGAATTTTTGTGAACGATTTTTAAGAGTGTGAAATTTCTACTATTTTATATTTACTTAAGTTTTTAAACATATCATTTGAAGTAATGTCAGCATTTTATCTAATGAAAAGAATGTTCTTTCAGAAATATTATCTTAAATGCGACTGACGAATGGTTACAACATTTTACAATTATTTAAAATTGGGTTTATTTAGAATTTTCACATGATTATTTACTGAATCAGTATTTTTAATTTATTTTTGGCAACCATTTCTTAAAGTCGTTTACTTTTATAACTTTTTTACGTTCTAAATGTAGAGTGAAAAAAAAAAAAACTCAATCTTATACTCAATGCGTGCTATAAGCCTATGAGCATAAAGCTCCAAAACAGTTTTTTGTCGTAACCTAACCTAACTTTTTTTAAATAAAAATATGAATTCAAGATATACAAAAGATCAAACGTTTTTTCAAAAATGGACTACATCGATTTAGTTTTCTTTTGAATTCTTATACTCTTTAAGTAACTATATAAATTTTAGTTATTTAGGTAGTTTTTGGTAGAAACCATGTTTATGTATACATAATTTTTAAATTTCTCTTATACATATTTTAATTTTGAATACATTTTGCATACATTTATTCCTGTCACATACATATTTTATTCATACCTTCAGATAGCAATGTGATTAATATTTCGGATCATTTATTATAAATATGATTTAACTGAATTGAGATCTAATTGACTACATAACGCGGTCTTAAATCAATTAACACTTAATTTTACAGGTATTCAATTTCATTAAAAGTTTATTATTGTTTTTATCATGCTTTTGTGTTATCGATTTCCATAATTACATAACAAATTATTGATTAGTTTTCAGGCCTTCAGCTCAATGGTTTATGGGTTCTGTCTTCAACTTCCTCTTAAAAAATGACCATAAAATGATCAAACAAGACCGTAGTACAAAACGCGAAAGTTGAGTGGGGAAAAGTTTTTTTTATTTAGACACACAGAGGTTACTATTTTTTAAACTTGTCCAGCATCTTCAGGTCTGTAACATGGCATTTAAACACAACAAACTCTGCAGCATTCCTGAATGAGGATGGGTCGCATCTATTTCAAAATCAGCAGAAACTATACGATGAAAAAAAATTGCACATTCATTATGTACTCTTGGGAGTTTAAGTAAAATCTTAATTTGAAGACGGACAATGAACAGAATGGACGTTCCTCTTTCAAAGGGATACTTTTACAAATGATGACCTCACGTGGTTCAAGTAGAGACTCTGCTGAGGGCAGCAAATGAAAGGGTGCTGTTGCTTTCATGGTTCAGGATCATCAGAGAAAAAAAGAGATGCGGCTCTCTGAGGTCACGTGAAAACGCTGGTCAAGTATGAGAAGCTGACCCCTTTCCTTTCATAAACCACGTGCGTGGGTGGAGCACCAGAGAAAGCAGTGCCTCTCAGACACGAGGTGGACGTCGGCGGTTATAGTCAACAGCCGAGTGTGGGCTGATGTATTTTACTCTTGCTGAATTCATTATTTAGATAATGTAGACGCTCTTTAGAAGTGAAAATTTTTAGCCCAAATAGATATTTCAGTTTAGTTAGTAAAAATAACATAATGTGATACTAGTTTAAAAGTTTTCTACGTGTTTTATTGCATTGTTATAATAAAAAATGCACCTTTCATTAGCATATTTTTTCAACTAAAATTTTTGATTAAATTTTATATAAATTTATAAATTACATGGCTCATTGAATAGAGATACAAATCATATATTCTAATCACAAATCCAAAGCGCATGGATTAAAAAATGCAGATATAAATTATATTAAATTTCGAATATAGATTCAAATTATATGTAATTCCGAATGCACATACACATTACATGGATATTGGAATACAGAAAAAATCACATTAAATTCTAAATTCCGAACACAAAGACAAATCACATTAAATTCCAAATACAGAGACAAACCACATTATATTCCGAATACAGAGACAAATCACATTATATTCCGAATACAGATACAAATCACATTATATTTCGAATGCATATACTAATCACATTATATTTCGATTACTGAGACAAATCACATTAAATTCCGAATACAGATACAAATCACATTAAATTCCGAATACAGATACAAATCACATTAAATTCCGAATACAGATACAAATCACATTATATTCCGAATACTGAGACAAATCACATTATATTTCGAATATAACTACAAATTGCATGGGTCATCAAACACATATACATATCACCTTAAATTGCGAATACAGATACAAATCACATTATATTTCGAATGCATATACTATTCACATTATATTTCGATTACTGAGACAAATCACATTAAATTCCGAATACAGATACAGATCACATTATATTCCGAATACTGAGCAAATCACATTATATTTCGAATATAACTACAAATTGCATGGGTCATCAAACACATATACATATCACCTTTAATTGCGAATGCAGATACAAATTATATAAGCTTCCGAATACAAATAGAAATCACATTATATGAAAATAATATGTGAAAGTCAGACAATTGGAACTTGAACTTTTGTTTTCGTTATCTGCCAGTGGTGGAGGATTTGTGTCGGAGAGAGGAAAGTTGGTTGTGTTGATTACCAGAAATGGCGGAAGTCCCGCTTCCGGTCGATGTATAATATCTGTTTGAAAAATGTGGGGAAATATCCCAGTTAATGTCTGTGTGTTAATGTGTCGTCTAAAAGGAATGTGTTTTTTGTTATTCAACTATCCTGGAGACCACATCATCGTGAGAACATCGCAATGTTAAAAATAATATATTTAGGGCGTTTATTTTCTTAAATACATGAATAAATTAAGACTTCTGTTATTAGTGATTTGCATGTGGCTTTTGCTATCATTTTCAAAGAAATGTAAAATCATTCACAATATTGTCAAGAAATTCTTATGATATTAAAATATTGATTTTTTTAATTGAGGTTTAAAATATTAAATAATGAAGAGCCACAAATTTTTAAGAAATCAATGTCATCTATAAAAATTTATTGAGGATAGAATCTACTTCAACCTTTATGCTAAGAATTAATAAAAAAAATCCTTTTTAAACCGAATTTATTAAAGGGCATCACTGAACAATTGTGAAACACAAAGCAAATGTTTGCATTTTAGGATCCACGATATGAGCTGTCTACTATGTTTATCTATTTTTCTTTTTGTGTTGTGTGATCTTTTCCTATTTAATTACTATAAAGAACATAGTTGGCTGTTAGTAAAATAACAGATTGTAATGAGTTTTTTTTCGAGGTAAAGACAATGTCATGATGCAGAAATAAAGAAAAAGTTTCTTCTAAACCAACAATTTATTCGCAACTTTCTTGGTCACAAACAGGCTACAAAAACTTCAACTTGAAGCTTTTACTCAGGTTAAAATCTATAATATTTATAAAACAGAAATCAAACAACAACTTTCAGAACTGGTCACTCAGGCGTCAAATTGATGGACTAACTTCCCTCTTGGCTTATAGGCCTCCTCTTCCTTAGGCCGATACTTAGACCTCTTCAGAAGCTCCTAGAAATTTCAACTTAAGGTCTCTAGAACATTTCCATAGTGAATCTATGGTTTTATTTATTTTATTGATTCCAAACTTCGAAAAAGTTGACTTATGTTTGGGCACCAACATGTCGCCAAGCTGCCATAGGTTTTACAGCTTATTTCTCAGTTCTGGAAACTATTATTTTCACAAAATCAGCATTGTTTAGACGAGAATTTCACAAGTTAAGCAAAAATAACAAACTAAAAGTAATTAAACAGGAATATAAAACATTCCTAAAAATTCCTATTTACTCGATTCACATTTTTTCGTAACAAAATCCTTATGGATTGAATTCCAAGCTTTTTACATTTCTTTTTAATGTAAGTTTTATGATATAAATTAATTTGCGGATAATTTCTTATTTATAAATGTTTTTAAAACTGATTCAAACTTATTGTGCTTTTAACTTTATTGAAATTTTTGTTTCTCAAAAATTCCATGTAGAGTTTAGAGCAAATCCTATCTGCACTTTGGCAACTCTATAATCTATTCTTCCACTTTCTACGTTAAGTATTTAACTTGTTTGAATTTTCAATTTTTTTTTCTTTCAAGGATAATTTTTCCGGTTCTTCTAATATATCTGACCATCCTTCTTTATATAACACAGTTTATATAAACCAAATGTTCTTCATTTAATGTAACAATGTCGTTATTTTTGCAAACTATCAAAGGATACTATGGCGATATTAATCAAACAAAGATTGCAAGAGGGTCCGAAGTCAAAAGGTTTGATAAATTCCATAGCATAATAATTAAGAAAGCTAAATAATAAGAAGAAAAATAAAATAAAAAATAAACAGGAAATAAATGCAAAGATAAATTAATGAGTGTTTTTATGGAACTGAAGAGCAAGTGAAAGCAGATATGGCTTACAATTCATGAAAAAGGAGGCTTATTTAGGTTGAGGAATATTTCAATTCATTTTCTATAAGCTATAATTAAAGATGTAAAAGAATTGGCCTGCAACAACATAATGTTATAAATGACCTAGATGTAACGTTCATTTGAAGTTCTCATAAAATTTGAAATTAAAAAGGAAATATGTAAGATAATCATATTTTCCTTTAATTTCTAATTTTCATCTATAAAATATGTTATTATTGAAGGTAAAGTGTTAGTAAAAATATTGTGAAGAAATGTGCATTCGAGATTGCATACCATTATTTAAATATAAACTATTTGAAGTCAACAATCCATATGTGAGCCAGGTTTAAATACAAAAACACATTTGTTTATATACTGTTTGAAATAATATAAACTAAATGTATACTGCTTATTTCAAAGCTCTCACCTTATAAAAAAGTTTAATTTCAATTTCATTGACCAATTGATTTTTAAATCCTAACTTCATCCACTAATTGATTTTCTGGATTTAAAATTGCGTATTTAATGGAATATTGTTCAATATTAAGCGGCATTTGAAGTAATGTTTTCTAAGGAGAACAAATCCTGTGTTTTTGATTCTAGCAATAGTTATTCGAAACACATTTGAAAGTAAAAACTCTTTAGGTTTGTTATTTTATATATATCGAGCAAATGATTATTTATTGTTTCATTAGAGAGAGAGAGAGAGAGGGGGAATATTTAAATTTTTAAAACCACATTATTTTTAAGGTTTCTCAATCAAATATGAAGGTATAAGATATATAATGTTTCACAAAAGTCTCATTCCGGCAAACATATCTGAAGATTGAAAATTAAATCCCTTTAATTCAGAACGTAAAGGAATGAAGTGATACGAAAAATTAGCATATATATATATATATATATATATATATATATATATATATATATATATATATATATATATATATATATATATATATATATATATATATATATATATAACAGCGGTTTCTTTAATTTAAATTCAAAATGCAAGACACGATTTCCCTCTCTCACATTTTTGAAAATTGAATGTAACACCAAGTGTTTTATTTGAATCCTCGTTAAAACAATGTTAAGAATCTTGTTTAAAATTGCTTAAGTTTCCAATACGCAATGAATATATCATGGATAATGTTTATCAATCTATTATGTGATCTTAAATGAAGGAGCTGACATTTCATCGTAAGATGTCACCCTCTTCATTTAAAATCATGTGACCAATCTTATGTTGTTTATATCACATGTTTTGGTACGTTATAGTTGCACACGTGTCATATATTAGTGAGTTTGCATTCGAATCTTTCTAATTTTATACAGAAACTTAAAACCGATAATTTTAATTTAGGCTACGTCTAATTTAAGGATATAAGCCATTTAATATTTATACATTCAAATTATTATATATTTGAAAACGGTGAACAGTTTTCGCAAATAAATGGAAATATATTTTGATAAAAATGAAGGAAAGCAACTTCATCGGGGCAAGAGAAATTTGTCAACAGAATTACTGCCTTTTTCTGGCAACATCTTATCCAGCTAATCTTCAAGAATTTCATTATTTTCAGTCAAGCTCTTCCCTTGAAGAGATGGAGACTTCATAAACGAAAGACTTTTGTATTAAGTTTCATATAAGATATATTCAAAGTAATTGTATCGATTTATCAAAATTTATCAATTGATGTAATGTTTTCTAACGCGAGCTAAAAGCATTCTAGCATAGAGTTCCAAAAATGTACTTTGCAATAAAATCTTTTTGACTATTTAAAGGAAGTCTGAAAACAAAGCTTTTTTGGCCAACTATCCTTATATTTAGAACTTGTGTAGCAAACAAACACCATCGTTGCACATAATCTTGGTTTACTTAAGTTTTAGGGTCCCTAATTAAAAATGTTACTACGAAAATTTATTCAGACAACAATTATGACTGTGTAAAACGCAAACAAATCACAAAGTGGAATATTTGTCATGGTCATATGATTTTGATGCCACTGGAAGTGAAAACGGAAAGTGTTGTGATTCTTAAAGAATAGATTTTAACAGCGTTCCTAATTCACTTGATTTAAACAAACAGCTAATTAGGTGTTTTAAAAAATAGGTGACAAAAAGAAAATTATAAAGATAGACAGCACATCCTTTTTTCTTTTGTTTTTGGCTACTTCTCGTCAAATTTAATTGATTTATTCGCACAATCAAAATATCTCATTATTAGTCATAATAAAATAGTTTTCAATTGTAAGCAATACTTACGAAAATAGTTTCAGAAAGACAACGGTGATTAAATCAACTTTTCATATAGATTTGCTTACCTTTACACGACTACTTTTCTTGTATGAAGTTTAACTCGATCAGTGTTTATGTATTGAAATAAATTTCATTCCATTATAAACATTCACACTTAACTTGCAAATAAAACCCACGAAGGAATTGTTGAACACATGGCTTGGGCACGAACCATTCACCTACTAGACCGACTTACTTATGTGGAAGACGACATTAAAATGGGATGGTAAATCAAGATTGGTTTTTAGAGATATCAGGCTGAAAATTGTGAAAATATATCTTGAATATAAAGGCGAATTTCAAATCAAAATTTGGCGATATTATTCCATAATATGTAATAAAAGTTTCGCCTTTGAAAGTTCTCAGAACTCTATCTCTCACCAATAAAAGAAATGCAAATGAAATTCCTTAAAAAGCTAAGAAGTGAAAATTACAGCGGTTAAATAGTTATTATGTAAAGTATTAGCGGCTTCATAATTATAATACAAAGTGCATTTCTTTTAAGCAAATGGATTGAAGTGTAAAAATCGATACAAATTATCGTCTAATCTCACCTTAGTTTTCCTATCTTTATTTCAATTTTATGAACACACAAAAGTAAAAAATATATAATAAAAAACATACACAAACAATACATTTGCAGCCGTTGCTCGGGAACTCATTTCAAAAAATAAATAATTAATTATTTTTGATTTCTTTCCAAGCAACGCGCCCTCTATATATAAATCAGGCATTACATTACCTAAACTATAGGTTCTCAACATGAGAGATAGCACCTCCTTGTGGACGTTTACCACACTTTCAGGGAATGACAAAAGACCTAAAAAAATAAGGGAAGCTGATATGGTACAAAAGAACGAATGTAGATAAAATGTATTGTGCCCACAATTGTGTTAATAATTAGCTTAGGTCCAAAACACAAGGGACATTTATAAATTTGTTTTTAAAAAGTAAGTTCTATTACATACACTTGTAGAAGTAAGTCTTATAGACTAAGATGAAAGCAAAAACACATATTTAACTGTTTGTAGGGGCGTTTTGGAAAACAAAAGGGCATTTCGCACAAAAAAATTTTAGAAAAGTAGAGAACCTATGATCTAAGCAATGTTTATTAGGTAATAAGTAGCTCGATAACAAATATTTCTTAGAACTTACATTGCAAAAAATGTATTTCAATTATTCATATTGGATCATATCAAAAACTAAGGTTCGACTAAGTATGCAAAATAAAGGTTCGATTTCCATTTTCAGGATTGAAGTGAATTCACTATAAGTCTTCATCAATCTAACTCGTTGCTCAGCTTTAGTTTCACCCAAACGCGCGCGCGTGATTTTAAAAAGAAAATTGCACAATAATTCTAAAACATTGATTTCATCTAGTTGTGATTTAAAACAATATATTAATAAAAGTTTTTCAAAATATTTTGAAATAAAGAATTATGATTATATGTTAACAAATACATTCATAAATAAAATATTACCTTCCCATTTGAATCAAAATCAAATAAAAGAAAATGTATTTCTTTCTGATTGGTTGGAACGTATTTCAACATTTATTTGTATTAAACTCTGATAATATTATTATATAAAAAATGTTAATTTCGATAACAATTGATCTATATGACTTTAAGTCTCCAATAAAAGCAAATTAGAAAATTTATAAAAATAAAATAATAAACTGTCTGTTACAAACTTTTAGAGCTTATGAATTAAAATTTCCTTTTAATAAAGATTCATATTTTAGAACTCTTTTATAACAGCCAATAGCAGCAATTAAAGTGAAAATCAATTGGAGTTATGGTGATTGGGATTAAATTTGCCGATTTACTTCAAAGTAAAAATGAGATGCAAACGTACTGCAAACTCAACGAACAATGGGTGCTGCCAGATACATCCTCCACTGTTCTGTGAAGCGGTGCAAATGTGTGATCAATCATCAAAAGTGTTCTAATTCGCCCCCACTTCTCTAAGACAACTGCACCTGTTCAATTAAACCTCGAAACCCATTTTTTCATGAATGAAAAGATTTAACTCTCACATAAATTACAGCATAAAATAAGTTGTTATATTCCCTGTGATTTCATTCATTCGAACATATTCGCAAATCCTTCTTCTCCCCAGGAATTCTTTTCCGAACACTTCCACCGATTTCCGTTTCGTTTTTCAAGCATGTAGACCGGTTAGATGAGTAAATATAAGCAGGGAACGCTTTTGTTTACAGGACGGAGATTCCGGATGCTTTCTGGGTCTGAAAGAAAGAGACATTTGCTGCAGTTGAACCCGGAAACATTGGTCGAAATTAAAATCGAACTCGAAACGCGTCACCTAAGTTCCACACTAGTTTTGTAATTACAAATTAAATATACAGATTGCATTTAGGGTTGTAGTTAAACTAACTATGTTTTAATTTTGATTTCGTGTGTTTCTAATAGGCGGAAACAAACCGAATGCTCTTTTTAAGATATTACATAAACATTAAAAAATACAGGAATTTCTATTTGAATCACAAAATGTATTAAAGCAGCTGAAATATATGATAATGATTTTTAATATTCTTATATTATTATTTGTATCATTTTCTGATGTTCTTGTATCCATTTTCTCGTTCTTACTTTTATATGTTTTATCTTGGTGTTCTTATAATTTTGTTTTTCTTTATTTTCGATATATACATACATTCATATATATATATATATATATATATATATATATATATATATATATATATATATATATATATATATATATATATATATACGAGGGTCACTCTGAAATTTTTGAGATACAACTAGGTTTTTAAAGTTATACTTACAAAATTTTAGGTGTGTTCGAAGTAGTCTCCTCCAGCATCAGTGCACTTTTGTAGACGAATTTTCCACAGATTAAATGCCTCAAGCCATTCATTTCTTCGAATAGATCTAAAAATGCATTTATAGCCACATCAATCTCTTCTTCTGAATGAAAACCACGTCCACGTAAGTTCTTTTTTAGATTAAAGAATAACCAAAAGTCGCGCATAGCTAGATCAGGTGAATACGGTGGATGTTCGATCACTTTAATTTGTTTTTGTTTAAGAAACTCAACTGTTAATCCGGCTGTATGTGAAGATTTATTGTCATTGTGAAGCATTAGTCCCCTAACAATCAGTTCTTGTAGAATTTCTGGAAGACATTTAGTGGGATACCAGTTTGCTGTTACTGTCTTCTGTCCTTCCAACTTGATGGCTTTGACCAATCCCGTACTTCTGAAGAAAGCGGCATCATCACTTTTTTCAGTGCGCGTTGTTTTTTCACTATTGTCGGCGTGGGATCATCTTCAAAGACCCATACTTTGCTTTCTTGACGTGTTGGAACGTCAAAAAACGGTATGTACGTTTCATCACCTGTTACAATTTTAGAAATGATGCGGTGGCCACCATCATTCAGTATATTAAGAGTTTCTTTACTGATTCTGACACGCTCCTCTTTTTGATGCTCAGTTAGATTATGGGGAACCCAACGGAAAACTACTTTTTTCATACGTAATTCTTCATGAATGATTTTGTGTATGGCTGCAAATCCAATGTTAAGTTCCTTCTGTATCATTTGATAGGTACAGCGATTATCATCCATTAACATTTTTCGTATGGCAGACACATTATCCGGGATTACTGCCGACGGCGGCCTTCTTGTGTGTTCTTCATCCTGAAGAAAATTGCGACCTCTTCTAAATTCTCTAAACCATCTGAATACAGTAGCACGAGCTGGAGATTCATCACCAAATGCTAATTGCAACCGTTGAACGCATTCTTCTTGATTGAATCCTGCTTTGAAATCGTAGAAAATCATAGCGCGAAAATGTTCTCGCGTCAACTCCATTTTCTCTTCTGTTTAAAATTAATCCACGCTGAACAATTTGAAGTAAGTCAGTAAAAAATTGTCTTCTGTGTTAAAATACTTTGTATTTTAAAAATAAACCGTTATTTTTATTTTATAAATTCTCGTCTGCGCGTATTTCAAAAATTTCAGAGTAACCCTCGTATATATATATTCTAGCCGACCCAGACACGCGTTGCAGTGGCTGAGTAATTATAATATATTGAATGAATTTTTTTTAATTCTTTGGTACAATCAAATTAAAATTTTCTAAAAAAATTTAAAATAGGTTCATTCATATGAGATTAAAAATAAAACGTTTCGCGCCAAAATTTAAAAGTAATAGGTAAAATATCGAAATTTTGAAATTAAGCACAAATCAACATATACTTTCTGAATTTACATTTTATTCATCTTATATTAAATTATAGTTTGTAATCAGTGACAGGTTGTTAAGGTTACAGATTTTTTCCGCGGCATTATACTGAAATAAAAAAATTAATAGAATTTATCGTTTAAATAAATAAAGTAGATCAAAGTGTAGGGGCTGAATAAATTAATAATCATCAAATTATAAAATAAAAATAAAAAAAATAAAAGGCTATCAAGAAATACTTACATGATTTCAAGGTGGTATGAAAATTAGTAGAGAAAAACAGTAATAAATAAAATTTAATATTTTACTATTTATAATATTAAAAGTATTAATACTGAACACTGCACAATAATAACACAATACAAAGTATATTTATGAAAATGATTCATTAAAAATTGTTATAGTTTGATTATACATCATGAAAATGTATGTAAATTCTATATTTAACAACGCGCTTGCGCGCTCACGTTAATTTTCGAAGATGGTATAATCTAGATAAATAAACATGTCGCCATCTGCCGAATACCTGTGCAACTTAGATGCTAAGCCGTCGTCTATTAGGAATTTACAGAACTAACCGATAAATAAATATTAATGTCGTATAATAAATATTGAGATCAATAATTAAGAGATAAAAACTATTCTATCTTTTAAGTTGGACCATATTATAAATGGTTACAAAATTTTATCAAAATCCGTTCAGTAGTTTCGGAGTTTATCGCGAACATACATATATATATATATATATATATATATATATATATATATTGTACCGAGCTCCACGGGTTCGTGTAGATTGCGAGTTGAATAAAGCGACCACTTAATTAACACAAGACTTTTATTCGTAAAAAAACTTCACTAGATAAACGAAATTCCCGCTGTAACAATCACAATTATACAGCTACAATTTGTCAGGTATAATAAGAAACAGCTTCCAATCACAGGTCTCAAATACCTCAGACAGAGAACAACTAGCAGTCTCAACTAATCGTCTTCACTAAACTGACTGTCTTCACAATACTACTCTTCCATGTCGGGCTGCGGTATTTATACCTGACTTGGCGGAGAAATCTACCAATTTCGCCAAGGTTCTGGAAGCTTCTAGGCTATCTCGAAAAATATTGGTCCTAGAGCTTAGGTGATGGATGTTTCCAGAAGTATCGATTTCTCGCCAAGTCGCCAAAAATCTCGCCAACAGTCGCCAAGTCGCCAAGAATCTCGCCAACTGTCGCCAAGTCGCCAAATCATTAGGAAATCCGCTTTTAAACTACAACACGTCTAAATACCGCAATTTTTGCCCAAAATGTGAGAATTTCTGATCTGTCTGAGATATTTTAAGACAAATATAATCATTATTTACAAATTTGTAACATTGCCCCCTCTCAAGGACTGCACGTCCCGGGCAGTACAATCCCCTGATAGGAGGCCAAATTTAATATAAAAGAATTTACATTTCAAGAGGATACAGAGCACATTACATACACAAGCAACTAAAAATACAAGAAAATAGAAAAGATTAAAATTATCTAAACTATTTACAAACCGACCATGGTCTACTGATTTTTACTCTACATTACGATAAGGAGCTAATCTATCATAATGTACTACCTTTGGTTTTGAAGCAGATGATTTTCTTATACGAACCACGACGTCGTTCAGTCTTTTTAGGACTGTGTAGGGACCTTCCCAGTTGGCTTGCAACTTTGGAGAAAGTCCTTTACGTCGAATCGGGTTCCACAACCAAACTTTGTCACCTTCTTGGAATTCATGTCCCGTCGCTCTTGTGTCATACCTTGTCTTCATTCTTTCGGTCGTCAGGTTGATTCGGTCTCGAGCGAAGTTATGGACATCTTCAAGACGTGCCTGAAGGTCTCGAAGGTATTCCTCTGGTGATGAAGATGTATCCGGTGGACGACCAAACTGAAGATCACAAGGGAGACGAAGTTCGCGACCAAAGAGCATCTGTGAAGGAGTATATCCGGTAGTCTCATGGACAGCACTGCGATATGCAAGCAGAAACAGCGGTAGCTTCAAATCCCAATCTTGCTGATTTCTGGAAACCATAAGGGAGAGGTTATTCAAGATGGTTCTGTTAAACCTCTCTACCATGCCATCCGATTGTGGGTGTAGTGGCGTCGTCTGCGTCTTGTCTATTCCGAGAATTTGACACATTCCTTTAAACACAACAGAGGTGAAATTTGTCCCTTGATCAGAATGAATTTGTAAGGGTGTGCCGAATCTGGAAACCCATTGTTGCACTAGAACCTCGGCTACTGTAGTCGCCTCTTGATCGGGGATTGCAAACGCTTCAGGCCACTTAGTAAAGTAGTCCATGACAACTAGTATGTATTTGTTGCCATTTGAGGATCGTGGTAAAGGACCCAAAATGTCCAATGCTATCCTCTCAAAAGGTGCTCCTACGTTGTACCGCTGCAATCTTCCTCGGCTACGTTTCTTCGGTCCTTTACGTGCCGCACAGTCATCACAAGATTGGCACCATTTCTCTACATCTTGTCTCGTTTTGCTCCAATAGAAGCGTTCTCGAACTTTCTGTAGAGTTTTCATTACTCCGAAGTGGCCTCCAGTTGAGCTACTGTGCAATTCTTTCAAGACATCTGAAATTCTTGATTTTGGAAGAACAAGCTGCCATTTGAAATTACGTCCATCATCGGACTCCCATTTCCTGTATAAGACACCATTTCTTATATGGAGTGAGTCCCAAAGAGCCCAATATTGCTTAGTAGCAGGACTGTAGGTGGAGATATCCTGCCAACTTGGTCTCATACTAGAAGATTCTTTCAATTCAAGAATTGGATTTATATCTGGGTCTTCTTTTTGGGCTTCCCTAAGTCCTTCATCACTCCATGGGTCTGGTTTTGATGGAGGTGAAACAGTAACTTGGCGTACCGAAGTATTTATCAGCTGATAGTTCTTCTCTACTCTAGAACAGTATCGGCAGCTTTCATTACACGGCTTCCTTGATAGTGCATCAGCATTTCCATGAAGAGTTCCTTTGCGATGACGTATTTCAAAGTCAAACTCCTGGAGTCGTTGAATCCATCTGGCTACCTGTCCTTCCGGATTTTTAAAATTTAAAAGCCAGGTTAAGGATGCGTGATCTGTCCGGAGCAAGAACTTTCTTCCATAGAGATAATGGTGGAAATGTTCTATGGCTTTAACGATTGCCAGCAATTCCTTCCTGGTTGTACAGTAATTCCGCTCTGGTTTCGATAGACATTTACTCCAATAAGCAATGACATATTCTTTATCATCAATTTCTTGCGACAACACAGCTCCGATATTTTCGTTGCTGGCATCCGTATCTAAAATGAATAATTTTTCGGGCTGGGGATATGCAAGAACGGGCGAAGATGTCAACGCCTCCTTCAGTTGTTTAAAAGCTTTCTCACATTCATCTGTCCATAGAAATCTCTGTTTAACTTCTGTCAACTTGTGAAGAGGTCTGGCAATACTTGAAAAACCCTTAACAAATTTCCTGTAATATGTGCATAGTCCAAGAAAACTTCTTAATTGGTGGACATCTTTTGGACGACTCCAGTCCTTAACTGCGGAGATCTTTTCAGGATCTGTTCTTACACCTTCAGCAGAGATAATGTGTCCCAGATAGCTTACTTCACGTCGGAATAAATTACATTTGCAAGGATTCAGCTTCAGGTTGGCCATTTTTAATTTTTCCAGCACCTTTCGGATGTTTCTTAAATGGTCTTCGAATGTGCGCCCTACAATAATGATATCGTCCAAATATACCAAACAGGCTTCGTAGGAAAGTCCTCGTAATACTGTCTCCATCAGGCGCTCAAACGTTGCAGGTGCATTGCAAAGCCCAAATGGCATAACCTTGAACTGCCAAAGTCCTTGTCCTGTGGTGAATGCAGTCTTTTCTCGATCCTCAGGATGTATCTCTACTTGCCAATAACCACTCTTGAGATCCAAAGTCGAAAACCATTGTTTTCCGGATAAAGCATCAAGTGTATCGTCAATCCTAGGAAGAGGGTAACTATCTTTTTTAGTGATGTTGTTTAACCGACGATAGTCAACGCAGAATCGGGTAGAACCATCTTTCTTCCGAACTAAAACAATAGGCGAAGCCCAAGGACTCTCTGATGGCTCAATAATGTCATTCTGCTGCATTTCCATCAGAAGATTATCCACCTCTTCCTGCTTAGCGAATGGCAATCTTCTCGGATGTTGTTTAATGGGTGGATGATTTCCTGTATTGATTCGGTGCTGCGTCAATTTGGTTCGCCCAACATCATCTGATTTCTTGGAAAAGAGATCTCCGAATTCTAATAATAAATTTCTTGCAGCATTCCTCTGTTTATCATCTAACTCTGCTCTCTGAAGGAGTTCATCAATTAGAGTGTCAGGAGGCTCAGATAGTGTGGCTTGACAATTTCGGTTAATACAGGTCACTGGAGTGCAAGTCGCTAGCACTTCTCCTTCTTTTATAAGTTTTACCTTATTACTTAGATTAGCAACTCTTACCGGGATTACATTTCGTGAGAGATCGACGAGTGAAGAAGCCACTAGTACTCCTTTAACGCTATTGTCGGAATCTGGATATTCAGTCAATCCATAATGAAAATTATTATCTTCTGAAAGAGCTCCGCAAATTATTGTCTCAGTTCTTGGTGGTAATGTTGTTTCACTCTTCGCAGTTATATGATGGACTGTTTTAATATCTGAATATTTCGTCTTAAAAATCGCTATTTCTTCAGAACATGAGTGTAGTTCATTATTTTTAAAATCTAACTTGAAATGGTTTTCTTTGAGAAAGTCCAATCCAAGAATAAATTCGTCATTTATATCAGCGACATATGCCATATGATGGTACACGGCATTACCAAATGCAATGTTTAGATTTATTTTTCCATGCACTTTAATCTTGTCACCTGTCACAGTTTGGAGGGTAATGCAGGGCGGCGTCCAGATGAGTTTGTCACCAAGTTTGCGAGCCAAATCTGTCCTAATGATAGTTACGTTGGCTCCAGTATCGATTATCATTCTGCAGGGAACTTCGTTGACATGTCCCATAACGAAAAGTCCGTTGTCGCCGCTACTTACGGAAGAAATGTGAAACAATTTGAAATGGGGCTTCTGACTCTCTGGACATCTCCGCCCCGCGAGATGGCCACATATTAGTTTCCCTGCTGTGGTGGAAGATCATTTCCACCATTTTTTCGTTTCGGGCAGTCTCTCTGAACGTGTCCGACTGCACCGCAAGTCCAACACTGAATTTTCGTGTTTCTGCCACCTTTACTCAATTCTAAGTTACGGAATTTTCGCCGCAGATCTTCGATTTGCTTTCTGAGATCATAGTCCGTATCAGTAGTAGAGACGGCTCTGATTGAGTGCCGGTCTTTACGCGCGGCCTGCTGGGCAGCCTCTATCTTATGTGCGTAGACTAGGGCAGATCCAATATCTTTGACATCGGCGAGTCTAAGTGTTTTCTGTATCTCCGGATCCCTCACACTATCGATGAAGTGATGGAGAGCCAGATCTTGACGTGTCTCAGCTGGGCAGTCCGAAAATGCTAGATGGGAAAGTCGCTGAATATCGGCAGCCAATTCTTGAAGACTTTCACCCGCTTTTTGATAGCGGGACTTTAACTGTAGTCTGCTATATTCTTTAGTGCACTTATCTCCAAACCGCAGCTCAAGCGCACTCGATAGGGCTTGGAAATCGTGCCTCTGCTCCTCCGGAAGCGTCTCGAGGATGTCAGCCGCGTCTCCTCTTAAAGAAGCCGCCAGGTGAAAAGCTTGGGCTCGGGGATTCCATCCATTAGCTTCCGCTACCATCATAAACTGGGTCTTGTATACTTGCCAGGATGATTTCCCATCAAATGTTGAGAGTTTAATATTGGCTAGGGAAGGCACAAATGTCACGTTGGGTTCCTCATGTCTGTTTGACATTTGCTTCTTCAAGCTTTCAATCTCCTTATTGATATTGTCTAATGCTTCTTCCACGTTTTCTTCTATCTCTAGAACTTTAGTTTCTACTGAAGTTACCTTATCCTCCATTGCATTCATCTTCTCCTGAATGATGTTGGAGAATTCTTCTTTAACACTTACAATGTCCTTCTTAAGCTCATCCTGTCCAGATTTTATCTCTCTCATCATCTCGGCGTTAATCTCTTCTTGTCTAGCTTTCATCTCTTCTTGTCCAGCTTTCATCACCTCCTGTCCAGATTTTATCTCTTTCATCATCTCGGTTTTAATCTCTTCTTGTCCAGCTTTCATCTCTTCTTGTCTAGCTTTCATCTCTTCTTGTCCAGCTTTCATCTCGGTTTTCATATCTTCTTGTCCAGCTTTCATCTCAGCCATCTGCTCCGCTAATTTTTCGAGAAGACTTTTCATTAAATCCATATCCATTTTTCTTGTGACACGCTGCATCAACTCTTCAACCCCGATTCTGACACCAGTTGTACCGAGCTCCACGGGTTCGTGTAGATTGCGAGTTGAATAAAGCGACCACTTAATTAACACAAGACTTTTATTCGTAAAAAAACTTCACTAGATAAACGAAATTCCCGCTGTAACAATCACAATTATACAGCTACAATTTGTCAGGTATAATAAGAAACAGCTTCCAATCACAGGTCTCAAATACCTCAGACAGAGAACAACTAGCAGTCTCAACTAATCGTCTTCACTAAACTGACTGTCTTCACAATACTACTCTTCCATGTCGGGCTGCGGTATTTATACCTGACTTGGCGGAGAAATCTACCAATTTCGCCAAGGTTCTGGAAGCTTCTAGGCTATCTCGAAAAATATTGGTCCTAGAGCTTAGGTGATGGATGTTTCCAGAAGTATCGATTTCTCGCCAAGTCGCCAAAAATCTCGCCAACAGTCGCCAAGTCGCCAAGAATCTCGCCAACTGTCGCCAAGTCGCCAAATCATTAGGAAATCCGCTTTTAAACTACAACACGTCTAAATACCGCAATTTTTGCCCAAAATGTGAGAATTTCTGATCTGTCTGAGATATTTTAAGACAAATATAATCATTATTTACAAATTTGTAACATATATATATATATATATATATATATATATATATATATATATATATATATTAGTCATACCGTAGCTCCTTATGTTATCATAATGAGAATATTAAAAATTGTTTCAAATTAAAAAAGATGATGGGATAAAGCCTTTATTTCCTTGAATTTATCAATTTATAAATAAATTTCAAAATTTACTCTTATTTGGAGGGTTATTTGATAGATAAGGATATTTTTTACCAATAAATATAAAGTATTTAAAAATCCGATAAGCGTGCATAATCTAAGAATTAATAGTATGGTTTTGGTCGTCACAGTTATACTCGATTATAATTCCATGGGAACTTACACTTTCAAGTGGATACCAAATCATTGCAACCATTTGTTAAGACGCAGAATTAAATTTTTGGAGTGAATTTATCGCGAGACATTAGCCATCAAATATTTATTATCTTCTATGTGATTGTACATAACACAACACTAAATTTAAAGGAACATTTTATAAACGGAAACACATAACAACATTCTCAACAGGCCAGTTCTACATCCTGTTTTTTTAGAAGCCTTTCTCTCTCCTCTTTCTAAACTAGGTTTTGCTGCCTCCGCAGCGCCATCTCACGTCGTTGAAATCATTACTCATTCAACGCCGAGGCAGGTATCACGCGCATGGAATTACGAAACAGAAACTACGAACCATAGAGATAAGTGAGCTTTTTATTATCATTAAGTCGTATAAGCACGATACAAAATAAACTAATTCAGCATGTTCTTCAGTTGAATATTTTATGAATATTTGACAGCAACACTATAATGCAAGTAGAAGGATATTTTATTTTTCTAAAAATGGCAATTTCGAAACTAAGTTTTTTTTAATCTAAAGTCAAGACGAGTATTTTTATTGAATTGTAGAATATATATATATATATATATATATATATATATATATATATATATATATATATATATATATATATATATATATATATATATATATATATATATATATATATATATATATATATACACACACACACACACACACGATGTGATTACTAGTGATTCACCGGTTTTTAGAGAAGTCTTTTAACTTCAAATACGTAACACCTAATCTTTAGAGATAATAACCGATTTTCTCCTTCTTTCTAGTAACAGTAATTCAGTTTTTGAATTAATTTGCAAAGGTTTCGGAGGAATAATTCTAATTATATAATGATGCGATGCTAATTTTAATTTATTTTTTAAGCATCACAAAACAAAGTATACATTCGAAATCAAGTCTAGTTTGAGAACTCGTTTTCGATAAGACATGAAAAGCTGCCTTAAGAAGCCCAAATAATTGTTTAATCATTCTCTATTCTCTCTCTAGACTCACATCTCCAATACCAAAATATTTATTAAAAAGAAGGCTTAAGAAGTCTAAATAATCAATACTTATTCATGATCAGATACACATTTCCAACAACATAACACAATTATTTAAAATATGACTTATAAATCCTAAATGGAAATATTTTAATTGCACATACATAGCAGTGCACGTTAACCCAGTGCTGTCACCTACGGTTTACAGATTTTGCTTGTTACCAAACACCGCGAATTTTTGAAGCATGGTCAGGGAACGATGTCGGCACCTGAGATGGTGCCTCCTCTCCACTTCTACGCCACAACAGCGGAATGACTTCGAAAGTCGCAGATTAACATAGACACCTTTCTCGTCCACTAAGTCCAGCATCCGAGTGAGGAAAAATATGTTAATTCTCGCAGTCGGTGGAAGCGACAAGTGTTGATTCACTTTGCAGATTATTCTGGAAGCGGCATGGAGCTACTGAGCCATTGAATCTCATGTTGCTAACAACAATGACTGCAAAGCTGTTGAGCATTGCAGAGATCAAATTTTACTCCTTTTTTTTAAATGTTTCTCATATTACAAGAATAAAGAGTTTGAACTATTATGATGTGCAATAAACTTGAAAATGAATTAAATATAATGCATCATTCACTCTAATGCTTTGTAAAATACATTTATACAAAACCTGATATATATTTTGTATTCACCGCGAGTTTATTGTAATAATTAAAATATTAACAAAGTTGAACATGAAATGTCGATATTTTATTAGCACATTATGTTACATCATGAAGGGTGAGTAAAAAAATAATGAAAACCGAACTCAGAACACGATGAAAATGCACTCAATTTTCACGTGCTTAAGACTTGCAAAATCTTGAAAACTAAATTTAAAAATATCTTTACAGATTATAAATACAGAAATTAAACCCAGCTAATCGAATGTAAACTAAAAAAAATTTAAAAATATTCAAAAAAATATATTTAATAAAGTATACCTCATTGCTATATTGCTATATCATTGCTATATTACAATGAAGCATTCTTACAATTACTTATAAAACCAATCTGAATGGATCAAAATAAATAATTTTTATATGAAAGTTAATGGATGTTAAAATTTTATATGATTTGAAAAATATTTTAATAAAATTATTAAAAATATTTTGACAAAATTTTGTATTTATTCAAGAAGTATGCATTTGACGGAAGTTTTAATAGAAATGGAAACAAAAGTATATCTTTAATATCTACGAGACTATAAAAATATTAATTGTTGCTTTAATTACTTCGCTTTATTTAAAACAAAAAAGTATCAAATAAATAATTAAATTATTCACAAATATAACATTTCAAGTAAAATTACATTTCAGGATAAATATTTGATTTATCTAGTGCTAAATTAAATGTGCAGGTTGGTTATTATTCAATAATTCAACAATTTAGTTGATAAGGAAAATAATATATTTGTAAAAACTTTTCATCATTTGCCTATTATTCTAAACGAAGATTAATAAGCGTTTACTGGACAATGAAAGTTAATGTTTTTACTGTTTTGAAAAAAACTAGAGATCAATAGTAGTCCTAGCTTCATTGACCAAGGCTCATTGTTTCAAATCTCATTGTATGTTCTTTTAGAGTGGTACCCCTAAACAGTGACTACTTTTGAATTCAAGAATAGTTTATCTTGAGCCATAGTAGCCTAGTGTTTTCGACATCGTCTTTCTGTCATGAATTGTCATTGGCGGTTCGATTCCCAATACAGCCAAACACCCACTGAGTACATATAATATATGTGTTCGTTTAATCTGTGGAATCGAAAATCCTGTGGTCAGTCGTTGAATAGTTGCCATTTGTTTATTGGTCTGAAGGAAAAAAAAGGAAATTTTCTCCCCCTCCAAATCAAAGCCAAGATTGAGTTAGTGATTTCTCTGGTTGTGCCATCTATCGGAGAAGTCTTAGAGCAAAGACTTACTTTCACCTTCGTGGCCTCTGTTTAAAACGAAAGACGCACCCTTCTGTCTTAGTTTCGCGTAACCGTCGGTTAGTGAGCTTGGCTTGTTCAAGTGTCTTAAGTTACAACAACAATAGATAATATGGCAAAGATGAAATCATAGAGAAATAATTGGTTGATCATTTGCATAGGTCTTAAGACAAGTGTCAGTTGGTTACAAATCAACCTCACGTAACAACCATAAGAACAACATACTTTTTCTTTGTTTTGTGTTTCTTGCTTTTAAAAATAATAGTTAAGGACATACACATCAATGTGATATTTCAAAAGGAAATTTCCTAAAATAACAAAAGTGAGTTATAGGTAATTACTAATCACATTTAATTTCAAAATGCGAATCCAATATAGAAGTGTTTTCTTAAATTATTTCCAATTGATAGGAATTATGAACTGAAACTTTTTTGTACTATTTTCGAACTGGTGTGATTTTTCACTATTAACTCACTTTATTTTGGCAATGAACAACATCTTTTGAATATTTTAGGAGCTCAACTCACTGAAGATCGAGTTGCATGATGAGGAGGGAGTATACCAAAGCACTTCCCACCGCAGCTAGAGCGAATTCTTTTCGGAATTCGAAATAGCCCCACGCTGATGGCACGAAAGCCTCGTCGTAGAATCTGAAACACAGCAAAAGCAGATTATTCACTTGAATGGACTTGTTAGACTCCAAAAAAGATACGATAATTTCTCTGTGAGCACATTTAACACTCTTATCGGCCTCATGGATCGAGGCAGCTGACTGGGACACCAAGAGGAAGGATGTCATACCACGAACGGCTACGCTGATGGACGAAATTAACAATCCAAAAGAATAATTACGGAAAGCTGCCACGTTCAGGATTAGAATTATGGTAAACACGCTCAAAAGGTCACTCACTAGCAGAAGCAGCGCAAAAGAAGACATTACCTCTTCGAAAGCTTGCAGACTTTTAATGATGGCATCGTATTCCACAAAGCATTGATAAACATTTCTGGCATCTGCTGTTAGTAGATGAGAACTCAATTTCTTCTGGTGAGCGACGAGACGTTTTCGAATAGAGAAGCAGATAATGGCGTAAATCCCAGCGACGATTGCTGGCAGGGTATAAAGCATGACGTCGTGCAAATACCTCACCACGAACATCCACAGGCAAGTTTTCTTTCCGGCAGTATCAATCAGCTTGAGTGTGTGGTATTGGAAAAAATCGACACAAAATGCTTCAGTACTGTAAATCGTTAAGGAAGCCGATATTACGAGGGGGCTTGCAACAGTGTATACGACAACCAGCTTTGTAAGCAATTTCATACATTTGAAGCCATTTCCACCTCTGGAATTGTGGATGTCATTTAAAATTGTGATTAATTGTTTCTTGCTTCGATATAGTTTCATGTAGAGAACAAAAGTGCTCATCTCTTGAAGCTTTCTGGATATAGTTTCTTTCATGCTCCATGTGCGTGTGTTCAAGTCCGTCTGGATGAAGGTGGTGAAGAGCACGAGGAAGTACACAACCCAGACTCCTTGCATTAAGGCCGAGTAGGCCTTACGAGCTATGACTCTATTCTTATTTAAAGTTTTAGCACTGAATACGTCAATACCCATTAAAAATAAAATACATTTTATAGGCGATAGGTAATCTTTTTCTTGAGAATACATCGTGAAAGATGCCGAATATTTATGGTATACTTTTGCAAAATCGCGATTATTTGCCATCGAATAAGAATACTTCTAATCTATTTGGCAATAGAAATGACACTAAATTAGAAGCGTCATATTGAATAACGCGATTGCTTATTTCAAAATTATATTACCACATATTACATCAGAATTTAGAGAATATCATGTGGTTAATATTGAAAAATGTCTCGCAAATATACAAAAAACACTTGTGACAATTTTAATATTGACTCTTCTTGTTGGCACGAAAGTGTCACAGAATATATGAGTAAGTGATCCTTGCATGTGTCAAAGAATAATGCAAAAAAGTTCTTTGAAAATAACAGATGAAAACTTCTTTTCAAAAAACTTCTTTCATTCTTAAGGACTTTTAACTACAGTATATTTTCAGTTAATAATTACGTGACACTTTCCCAATGTAAAAGATATAAGTTAGTATATTGATTTTATAATTATGTATTATTAAACACTCGGAGCTGAGTAATCCTTGATCGGGAAAGTTCATGAATTTATTATTTGATACTTCTTGAATAACTATTGGGAAAGAAAAAAATGTCGTTGAAACTTAAGAATATGTAATAGTGTTATTGGTTTTAAGTAATAGAATTAGCAAGAAAATAATAAATTGAACTAATGTTTTCTGTCAATATAATAATAGAAAATGTTGCATAAATGGTATCATTCTGTTTAAAAAGTGTAGATGCTTTATTCAAATAAAAATTAAATATCTGCATTTTTATATTTTTGCAAAGACAAATAAATTTATATTAAAAAAATTTTTAAAAAATGTTTAAAAAATGTGGTAAAATTTTTTTTTGATGCAAAAATACATTTTGGAAAATTAAAAATGTAATTTTTTTGTGTTTTTTTCTTTTAATTACACTCATTTTCTGATTGATTTAAAATTTTATTTATTGAAAAGAACAATTCATACATTTAAAGGTTAATATTTTTTGAATTCTTCGTATTGAAGTAAATATAAGATTTTATAAATATTAGAAATATTTTAAATATTTAGAAATATTTTGCAAATTACATGTTTCAAAAATGTAAAAAAGATTTTTTTTAATAACCATTTTACGATATGGATGTGCCTAAAATATAATTTGCATCATAAGTGAATCACCTGATAAAATTTAATGTACAAACATTTATTTTCAATTAACGAGTATCGAATAAAAAAACATAAGCGTGTTTTCAAATATGTATACCTAATGTTTGAAAACTTGACTTTCCACATAAAAAAAAAAAAAAAAAAATTGAAATCTTTTATAAGGGTGATGTTTCACGACAAGGGGTGTATTTCGAATTCAGAAAATCATTTCAAGTTTTATCCCATTAAATACAAATCTGCTATATTCTTATTCCGATGTCTCTGAAATTCTTGTTAATATTTATCTTTACCATGAGATACAGTGCAACAGTTACGACTCCTAGTAAAGAAAGCATAAAAAATGAATCATCTCATAAACATAAATAAAAGCCATTTCTGGTGATACTAAAATTTCCAGCAAGATGATATCCAAACAGGAAAGTAATAAGAACTAATTTATATGCGGTTATTGCGGTTAAAACTATCTTGGATTTTTTTGTGTTTGTTTTTTTGCTCGTGTAACATTTTTTTCTCTTTTGTATATATAATAAAATACAGAGTTTATTATTTGAACATATCGTTATAGGTAGGAAATGTTGGAGAGTTTTATGGTGCTTAAAAAGCTGACAAATGGTTGGTTGCTCAATCCATTTTACATCAAGGCAGATGAAAAAAAATGCGTGGGGTGGATTGCGGATTATAGACACAGCTCAGCACCTTTGACACTTGTTCCCAAAATGTAATCGACACTTTCCTGCAAATCTGACAGATGCGATACACATATGTAATCCCATAATTACGGCATTGCTTGGTGTTGTCGTTTTCGTAACTAATTAGAATGAAAAGAAGCTTTAGGAATATATATATATATATATATATATATATATATATATATATATATATATATATATATATATATATATATATATATATATATATATATATATATATATATATCTGGGTGGCTCATGTGCTTCGAATGCATGATGGAAACTCTATAAAAAGATTCTGCAATTTAGACCTACTGGAACTGGAAAGCATGAGATATCGTGATTATGATATGCTGACTCGATGAAGTCAGATTTTCTTACAATTTATGAAAAGAATTGAAATTCGAAGATTTTTCAGGGGTCACCATAAAGAAATCTTCAAAAGAAAGCATTCGCTCAGATTGGGTTATATATATATATACTCGAATTTTAGTGCTGAATTGATAGAATTGTGTTGACTGTTTTGTAATATCTTACGTAAACTTTAACTGTAAACTCTCGGTATTACAGAGTGATGACATTATGTCAGAATTAGTGATAAAAAAACCTCTGAAGAGAGGGAGAGAGAGAGCAATTCGTAAAGCTACAATCAGCGGACTACATATGAGAACAAAGACACCCACAATCTGGTTTAATTTGGTTTTCTGTATCTTACGTAAACTCCAAACATGGGTAAATATAGTTCAAAATCTTTTATTTTTACAAATCACATATAAGAAAATATATAAAACTATCGATTTTACACACATATATTTTCTAAATATTTTTCCATAATTTTTCTTTGATCTATGGAAAATTATCACAGTAGGAAATCATAAGCCAACAGGATCAATAATATCAAAAATCATGATCAGGTTGATTATGTAGTGATGATAATTAATTTTTGATATTAATACAACAATTAGTTTTATATTTCGATTTAGTAATTAATTCTTGGAAAATAAAATAAATTTTTGATGTCGATATAAATTCTTTACTTTGTTGATTTTAATTAAAATATTACACATTCAGGCACGATATTCCACAATTATAAATGAAAACTTAATATTTAACTATTATTTTTGATAATTTCATTTTATATCTTAGTACTTCTACTTTCTGATATTTTCCCTAGATACGTTATTAAAAATCTTAAATAAATTTCCTTTTAAAATATAAAATTAAAACAAAGTAATTAATTTATGACTTGTAAAAACTAAACTTGAAATTAATTAGTATCGACAAATGTATTGACAATTATGCTCAGGAGAGAGTGTGGAAATTGAAGGAAGTGCGAATTAATGATAATTGTGTGAATGCGTGTAGTATATACTTGTTTCATATGTAGTATACTACACTCACTTCCAAAAGTTAACCAAGAAGATGTGAAATGCATAAACTCAACAAATACTACCTTGATTGACACAAAATTCTGAAAGAAAGTAGCAAATTTATTTATGCATAAAATAAAATCAATAATTATAAACATAAATGAAAACAATATTAAATTTTTGTAAGTTATCAGATAACGACATACTGGAAAATGAAACAGAATTATGTATAAAGTGAAAATAAACAGCATAAAAGGAAAAAAAGGACATTAATAGGGTATGTGATCGCCCCTCATCTGTATACAAAGTTTACACATTATGACCATGCTTTCAATTAGGTGGTCAAACACCGCAGATTTAAGCAATAGCCATTATTCTAGTAGAGCAGTTTCCAGCTCAATAAAAATGGCTGGAGGTGGGAAACGTGAAGATAAAGCACGCCCGAGAGCATCCCAAAGATTTTCAATGGGATTAAGGTCGGGAGAATATGCTGTCCATGCCATACGCGCAATCCCTTCATTCTCCAGGTAGTCATCGACGATGTCAGCTCTATGAGGACGTGCGTTATCATCCATTAAAACAAAAATAGAGCCAACTACTGCAGCGTACAATCTCAGAATGGATTCTGGGACTTCATCTCGATATCGGACAGCCGTCACACCCCATTTAAAGATGTGCAGGTCAGTGCGGCATCCTAATGAAATCCCTGCCCAAACCATAATGCTTCCACCTCGGAATGCGTGATGTTCGGTGATGTTTTTGGGCTGATTGCGTGTTCCTTGTTCACGCCATATCCTTATATGCTTGTCATCTAACTCCAAAGCAAATCTTGACTCATCAGTAAACATGACAGTCCAATTGACATGTTCTCGATACCACTTTAATCGTGCCCCTTTTTATTGAACGGATTAGACAAACATAAACCCCGGGCGTACAGTCCACTCATATGTAATTTTCGGCGTACAGTAGCTGCAGATATCACCTTACCAATGAACGCTGTAACCATAGATGTCACACGTGTGGAGGTCACTCTGCGATTCCGCATGGCTAAAACCGCAATATATCCATCTTCCGCGGGGTTTGTAACCCTTAGGCGACCGGCTACGGGCCTTCGGACAACTCTCTGTGTGGTTTGGAATTGTTTCCATAAACGTGATATTCCAGACAGATAAACGCCAAAAAAGAGAGCAACATCTGAGATCGATTGTCCTGCTTCAATGCGCCCCACAGCACGCCAACGCTCAAAATCTTCCATTCGTCTTCTGAAAGTCATGAAAACACGCATATCTTTAAAACAAATCGTATGAAAGTTTTAAACACCTTCTATCAGCACTTACAATCAACTTCTGTAATCCTTCATAAAGCTGGTATCTTATAAGAATGCCCTTTTTGCATATTTCTTGACATGAAAGCACGATTAGCTGTTACCTAACATATTTGCATACTTCTCATCTACCTCTGCAGCGATTTGCATCCTCTTGAATTCTGATTAGCTTCCGGAAGTTAGCATTTTCCTTTCCAAGCTTAACATTTGAAAGTGATTGTATATTGGGTTCCCACGTTACATTCCCACTATCGTTATAACCCATTTCAATATATTGATGTCTCACACATCTTACAAATGGACAACAAATCTGCACAGGAAAGTGCTGTATAAATTGACTTAAGTGTAAAGTAGGGGGATAATCATATAAATGCCTGCAGTATGTACGTGGTGCATGCAAGATTACATTGCATTCCATCCTAAGATTTTAACTACCGTTACCACCCCTTCAATATGTGGATCCCTTCATTCTACAAACAGTCGATAGTTTTGCGGAAGAGCTGTGAACTTCATCTTTGAACTTCAACTACTGTTTCTGCTATTTCAGTGTGTGGGTGTCTCACACATTCTATACATGGGAGGTCGCGGTGGACTGGTTGGTTGGAGCGTTGTTCTCATTATCGGAAGGCAATGAGTTTGAATCCCAGCTTAACCGAAGATTCATCGTATTCACCAAAGGCTGCTGGGGCACGTTAAAACTGGGCGTGGTTACAATACCTTCCAAGTGAAATGATACTTCTGGGTGTATCAGGTCAAGTATTGGGAGTTTTCTGCTTGGTCCTTGCTTCAAAATCACGAAGACTCCATCTAACTGGTCGAGTCCAATCCAGGGCTAATTACCGGGAAGCCTGCTGGTGCAACAGCTTTCTTTAAATGGTCCAAGGGAAAATAAAATAACAATTTTTATATATGAGTAGCATTTGATTCTACAAAGAGTTTCATTATTTCCTTAAATCTTTTTTTTATTTGTTCACCTTTGCAAAATATATGACTTAGTTAATTCCTCTATCATCTCAGAATAAAGAATTGATGAAGGTAATTCATAATATCGAAGATCATGACATAATCATAAGATAATATATAATATCACAAAGATCAAATCATAATATAATATCACAAACAAAATCATGATGCATTTAAAGTCTCCTTTCTTACACTGACGGTGTGCAAAACTTAAACAACAATGTAAGTTTTAAGTAGACGGCCCTGAAATTTCAGTAAAGAGATTCTTGCTGTCAGTACAATATGCCATTCAGTAGAAAGACAATAAGTATGCAAATGTCAGGAATAAAACATCACAAATGATGTGAGCGTATTCAAAATGTATTCAGTCTATTACAAAACACTCTCACTATACAATAAACAAAATACACATGACTACAATAAAAAAAGGGCAAAGATGCAATTAAATACATTCGTTGCAAATGTCTTCGTGAAATATTGTTAAAGAAAGTTTCCAAATCTTTCGAAATTGCGAAAAAGAGATGGAGATTCACTTGCTAACAACTAAAGTTCTTCATACAGATATGAAACAAAGATTTGAGAATCTTCTTCACTTGTATATTGCTGGTTGTTGAGCTCTTTTGCGCGTCCACATACTCAGATCCCAAACACTGATGAATCCATACTAATACAGGAGCAGCTTATTGAAATATCCACGAAAAAATAACTTAAATCAATGTTTGATTTAACATTGTGACTTATTTATCAAACAAATTTATGACTTGGATGAATGTGAGATGCTACGATTGCATTTACGTCCAGCTCAATGTTTGTCAATAACACTACAAATTCTTGTTAAGGAAACAAATTTCAATTTGATATTTTGCATCATGGTTATTGAGCAGAAGTTGTTGACTGCCTTCCCGTCTTCTTATTAGGTAGAAAGTGAATTTAGTACCGTTATGAAATTCATTACAAAATAAAAAAACTGGCTAGAAATCAGTGTTCGTGGGGGCATTTGCGATTGCTACTCAGAGATTGAACCGGACGTAAATATACTCATAAGATCTCAAGTTCATTTAAGTCATTAATGTTTTTGACTCATCCAAGTCATTTATTTTATTTTAAACAAAAGTTATAATTTCAATAAATGCTTCTTCAATAAAATGTTTTTATAGTATGCATGTATGCAGCTTTTTCACTTGGTGATCCATGAGTAAGTTTTGACTATAAAAAGAGGATCGATGGGTAAAAAACATTTTGGCTGAATTGCACAATTTTTCAGGTAGAGCTGTATGCAATACAGCAAGCAGTTAAGTGGGCCAAAAACAAAAACAGCATTGTCTTATCTGGTCAGACAGCCAATCTAGCTTGATGTCACTTTCTAATCCCAAAACAGCTATCCCAATTGCTAGAGACATACAAGACCAACTAAATGCAAGCCAAAACATCAGGCTGAACTGGATCAAAGCCCATGTTGGCCTTGAAGGCAATGAACTTGCAGATAGATTGACAAAAGTGGCAACGACCCAAGGAGAGACAACAATACTACCTTTTCCCAGATCCCACTTCAAACAATTAATTAAAGATCAAGCCAGACAGGAATGGCAATCGTACTGGGACAACGCCACAACTGGACGTCTAGTACATAACATCATTCCAAATATCGGGCTGACCAAGAAATGCTGGCCCAGACACAAATTACACTCTTTGCGTCTGGACATGGGCCCTTCCCAAGTTACATTTATAGATTCGGTGCCAAACACAACGACCACTGTGCCTGCGAGGATGTTGGAAATCGCTTTCACTACGCCACCAGTTGCCCCTTGACGAGCCCCTGGCATTTCAGGATTCCAAGTGAACATTTGATAACCCAGTGGTACCGAAATCTTATTAATGATCGTCATGCTAAAGGGAAAGTTATAGCCCTAATGAACTTCTTATTAGAAAATAGGAACTTAATAATCCCTGAGGATAATAATGATGAGGGGGAGGAGGCATCCTGGAGTGATGCAACCCACTAGTGAATATGTACTTTAACTCTTCCTATGCTATACCACTTAACGATTTGTGACGTGTGATCAGTGACTGTGCACCGATTTTTAAGTGAGTATCAATTCCCCAATCATTTAACCTAACAGTGGTTTGGGTTTTTCCCACACAAAGAACTATGGACTGTGCTTCTATTCAATTATCCAAGCAAATTATTAATATGAACACTCCTTTCTCTTTTAACTATTACTTATTTATTTTTATTCAAGATTTCTGTTTTTAAAGTGTTTAAACAATTGTTTCAATTTTCAACTGCACTGAAGTTAATACTGCAATGTAATTAGCATTTGTATACATTAAAATATCACAAACTGTATTGTCTACACATTCCTGTATTCTGCAAGTGGAGATTGGAAGGCATGTGACCTCAAGCAGAAGCGGCTATCCTACGGTGGAATCTTCTCTTTTCTTTTCGGCAGTCTCCACCAAAACTGGTAGAATCCTTTTAGGATTAGGTACAGGGAGTTCTGCTGGTGTAAACTAAACTGATGTCAATCGTAACTATGATATTTTGACATTATCATTTTGTCATAAAACAAAATGCAATTTTTCTATGGCAGACAGAATGTCTGAATATTTTATTGTTAACAACTATAATGTTGTCGTTAGACGTGCCACTTTCTTTATATACAAAATGTTAACTGATCGCTTGTTCTTTTTAAGTCAATACTTAAAGATCATTATAAGTCGCACATGTTGAACCATACCAATCTCCACGAATATCTTACTTAAAAGGCATTCCATTAAAATTGGGAGTTATTGTTTTCAAAGTAACAACATGACGAAATCAAAAAATAAAAGTGTAGGTGATTGATTTCAAAGTGTTAACTGAATATTTACAAATATTCTATGCGAAGGAAAGGATTTAATTTACCATGTTTCGTGCTTGTTTAAAAAATGATTTTTATTTGCTCTACAGAAACAGAGGTAAGTATTTCGGACTTAAAAAACGCAATATGTTTCACCATAAAATTTTGCTAATATTTGGGCAAAACTAGATTCAGAAATGTTTAATTATTTTCTTTTGAAAGAAATTTACAATTTAGATACATTACAGCAAATGTTTTGGTAAGTCTAAAATTTTTAGATGATACAGTGATTTCAGAGAAAGGAACGTTTCCTTGAAGAACTAACTGGCTCCTAAAATTGGCTGACCACAGATGATCCAAATGTTAACATTATTAAAGAAATCTTATAATAAAATCAATGAATGTCATAAGAAAAAGTAGTGGCATCAAGATTGACCAGACGATGTCTCTTATGTTATATTCTGGCTGGCCAGTCATTGCTGCTACGTTTTTTATTATTACTATTTTACTATGCAATCTATAATTTTTTAGACTCATCAAAACAATTTCCTTATATGTTTCTTTCATTAACTTAACATTTTGTGTTATTGTTTTTCCAAAAAAGACAGCAATATTTTATGGCTTATTTTATTTCATTTTTTAACTATGAATCCGTCACCGTCATTCGGGTAGGGCAAATAAAAACAGTCCTTTAAGCAAGCGCGAGGGTAAGAAAATGAAATCGTCTGCTATTTTTGGATTATTTATGAACGTTCATTTACAACATAAAGAAAAAAATTGGCTTTTCATTTCTTAATCTCGAGGTGTTGCCACTACGTAAAAAATAACCCTCAATTATAATGGAATTTAGTTTGTATATTACTCCACTTCTCCAATTTCAGATGATTTCTGACTGAATAAAATAAGTTTAACATCTTATTAATTTCATGTCAAACAATTTTCTCTTTAAATACCTGCGCAAAAAGAAATGATATAATTTCACCTTGTTTTATATGGTAAATGTAATTCAAAATAAATTTAAAACTGAGAATAAAATTAAATTTTCAACATTCAGTAACCTACTTAATTCCTTCTATATTTAATTAGCTTTAAAATGGAATCATGTAAAAGATAAAAAATGAGCAATGAAAAGTAAGCACGCCCATACGCCACTGCTCAAAAGGTATAAAATTATTTTTTCCTGATTGTGAACAAAAGTATGAGGCCATCAGTAAATTAAATGTTTCCCTCTTTTGTTTCTTAAAAATAAATGCATCCAAAACTATCTTGGAGTATCGAACTAAACGATAGGAAAAACGTATAAAAATATGCATGAAACAAAAATTATTTATACTAATTACTTTAAAAGCTATCTTTCGATCAAGTTATTCGGTAACAGTAGAACGAATAAAATTATTATCTTAAATAATTGAATATTTAACTTGGTTGCATGTTCTCAGTGTTCCACTGTTAAACGGAAAAAAAAAAAAATTCAAAAAAAAAGGAAGAAAAAATAAGAAAAAATATTTGCAGACTTTATTGATTTTTATTACTTGTATAATATATGAACTATCTGAAATGAATACATTCCAATTTTGTGTATGATAAGAGTAAAAAACCTAATCAATAGATTTTCTTCATTTGCAATAAATGTTTCAATTCATTGATAATAGAAACCATCAAAAATATGGAATGCTTTCATAAGAATATGAAAAATTCACAAGAACAATTGTCAAAATATGTTTAAACTGAAACATTTTATCTTCTTGTTATCTTGAAACAGAAATATTAGTATAAATAAATTGTATTATTTGAAGAAACCAACGAGGTCATTTTAATTAAATATTAGCTTATAAACCTTAAACTATTTTAAACCTAAAACCTTAAACATAGTTCACGAGTCAATAAGCATTTCCCGAACTCATCCCACCAATGTTCTTTGATATATTTAGGTAAGATTTTTAAGCATGTCAGAGAGGACATTATTTCTATCTAGTTAACAGTTTCTACAATCTGTGATTAATAGTAAACGTCTTTATTCACTAATGTTTTCACTAAAATCCTTGCAGCTCTCTTGGTTAAAAGCAGATTCATTTCTTCTTTCCTCATCATCATCGTCATCCTCAGCGTTCCAGAGCACGTTATCTTCACTGCCATTCAAGGAATTTGAAATGCAGCATTTCTTGAAAGATTTCCCAATCATTGGTGCTTCGATGCTTTTCCAGGCAGCAGAAACCCAGTGTGCAACAATGTGCGGTGCAGCACACTTAATTTTTCCAGTCGCGGTCAATTCACGGTTTGGCTCACAAAACCATTTTTCGTACCCCTTAAAAGGTATATTTATACTAACATCCAGAAGTTGTAACACAGACGTCATTCCCCCAGGAATGATAACAAGATCACTGCCTAGACTGAGAATCTTCTTTTTTACGTCGTCGGTGAGGTGACCACAAAATGCGTCCAGACAAAGCAATGACGGTGGATTGGAGCGACCACCGGGTCGGAGTTCCTTTACATTTCGAAGCCAAGCAAGCATTAATGATTCCATCATCCACCCCTTCTCTTGGTTTCGAATCAGGACATCATCTGGGAACAGCTTTTCATTCTTGGGAATTTTAGGGCATGTTTTTCGTTTGAAGATTAAGAAAGGGGGAAATTTGCACCCATTTGCTGTTATTGCCAGCATCACTGTTACGCGTTGTTTTTCACATCCCAAAATTTTGATGATAACTTCCTTAGTCCCCTTCTACGTGATGGTGTAGTTACGAGGCATGTCAAACAAAATTGGCGTTTTGTCAGCGTTGCCAATTTGCCCCATTGAAAAATTCTTTTCTTTCCGCAGTGTGATGACACCGCTGAAATGTTTGTAGCTTTCCCTCAAAATCTGCCAGGAAGCTTTTGGCATATTGTTGTACGGCGTTTCAGAGATAAGCCCATCTGCTTCATAAACTGATCCACCCATCCATGGCTAGCCTTTAACTCTTGTTTTGGTATTCCAAGAACTTCAGCCTTTTTTCTTATGGTGTCACTTTGCTTTATTTCTTATGGTGTCACTAGTCACAGGTTGTCCATTCTTCCTCCTTTCACGTACAAATTCCAAAACTTTCTCTTCAATTTTAGGGTATCTTCCTTTGCGAGGGCCAGTGAATTTGTTTCTACTAGCTTTATTTGCAAACAGCGCCAATTTCTGTTGCCGCCAAAAGCGAACATTGCTCTCGGCTACGTTGAACTCTCTCTCTGCTTTTCTATTGCCCTTTTATCAGCATAAGGAATTACTTTACGTTTGAAAGTAGCACATATGATTTTCTTCTCATGATACAAAGTAACACATATGATTTTCTTCTCTGTTTGCCCTCCATTTCGTGACTACGTACTCTGCAGTTTGTATCCTCTATGCAATAATGTGTCAACGATAAATGTAATGATAAATGCAGTCGAGAAATACAGTAATGTATTGTTACGATTTAAATTTGGTTGACGTCAACGGCGATAGTGCTGACCTTGCACTCAAATCTAATGTGCCATCGAATCTAATGCGCACCTCAATTTTGAATACTATATTTGGCCAAAAACGATCCGCATTAGATTCGCGTAAATACGGTACAACAAAAAACATCCCCAAACATTATATGTGGCTACTAGAAACACATATAATTTAAATGATGCATGCTATCCTGTGGTCCACCACCCGGTTATGTTGTTGCTTGTTATTGTTGCACCAGCATGTTTCCCTGTACCTCACCCTGAGTTGGGCTCTATCAGAAGCAGCTGGGTGGAGTCTTGGTGATTTTGAAGCACGGACCAAGCTGAAGACCCCCAGTACTAGCTTATGTTGTTGCATATTTCTAAAAAATTCTTATTACTCAGTTGAATGCGGAGATGTTTGTTTCGTATATAGCAATATATCAATGGTGTAGGCGGCAAGCAACAAAGAATCAGGATGCATTGTAACCCTTGATACTAAATGAAGATCTCTGTGGATAATTTGGAAAGGGGGTTTCTTCTAAACTTCATACTTAAAAGAGCGCCGATCCCTTTTTCGGTCAGTTTAGAAAGAGACAACAATAAACATGTGCATTTCGTAGTTTATTTTACCGGAGTCTTCAACTTTCTTATGAGATGATAAACAAATGACTATAGAAATAATTTTTAAATCTTGCTAAAAGACCCCCGAATATATGAATACCTTCAATAACATCTATTTCACACACAAGCTCTAATCTTTTCTATTTATTGCCACATCTTCATTTAAATAATAGCGTTTCTAATTCAAGTCATGTGCGAACATTTGCTTGTAAGGCCAAAATGCAATCGAATTTTATGAAAACTCACTAGCGTCTGTCTAATCCATTATTGTAATTACGTATAAGACAGTAAATCTGTTAGTAAAATGTATCTTTCTGACATCATTTATTGTGTCTGTAAGGTGAGATAAACAATTTCTGGCCAATCATTTAAAAAATGTATCAATTCATTAAGCACAAAGACCACATTAACTGAAATCAAACTCTAACGCGTTTACATTCCGTATTTCTAATATCTTATTAACACTTGTGAAATTAAAAATAAAAACAGTAGATATCATTTGAAAGATTAAATTCTCGCAATTGATATCCATATCCTAATCAAATTATTATTTGTAAGTGTTTTATGTGCATATATTAGCTATGTAATTATGTCGCGTACTATATATTATGAAAGAAAATATAGTACGATCAATACAGGAAAAATGATCATAACGGCAACTCGGTTCTTGCAGGGTAATGGCGACGAGGCTTTTAATGCAATTATTGTCTTAAGAGAAACACTTTCCTACCTATTTACCAAACATAACTCTGAGCCTCCGGCACTTCTTGAAAATGAAACATGTTATAAATAACCAAAAACCTATCATCTCTTTACTTTAACATCACGTAATCTAACACTTGAACACCGTTGTAAAGCATTTAGAAATCCGGGAAGAATTTTCATAGATAGTGGGCGTATCCTTGTGACGTAAGGAAGGATAGCTGGAAAACTCCAAACTCCTACTCCCGTTACAAAGACGCAAGCAGATGGCTGAGGGGAAACATCCATCTCCCATTATTCAAAAAAATCTGGGATTGAACCCGAGTTCTTATTCTTCTAAGCGCGCTGTCCTACCTCTAGGAGACGGTGAGCACAGAACATCTATCTTCCATTGTTCAACAGAAGCTGGGATTGAACCCGAGTTCTTATTCTTCGAAGCGCGCTGTCCTACCTCTAGGATACGGTGAGCCCAGAACATCTATCTTCCATTGTTCAACAGAAGCTGGGATTGAACCCGAGTTCTTATTCTTCGAAGAGCGCTGTCCTACCTCTAGGATACGGTGAGCCCGGTCAGGTCTTTGCTTCTAATGATTAACCATTTCATTACCACTCTTATATGTTACATCAGGATGCTGCGTAGTGAAATGAGGCTTATTCTTAGACTTTTTTGCTGAGTTGGCAATTGAATGGTTAGCCCTCCAGTCTTCTGTTAAATAGTTCGTAGATTCGATTCCTATTGCAGCCGTTATGTCAGAGTAATGGTTCAGAGTCCACTATAAAGATTAGATCCTGATTTAATTTGTTCTCACGTGTAAAAAGTGGTCAACGAATGACACAAATACAATACATTTTCAGACTCCATTGTATATTTTCACTCTATAAATTCACCATTATTCTTGCTAGATAAATTATAAGTTTATCATCCTCCAGCTACAAGTTTTTCGAGTTCATTGTTGATGAAGAAAACAAATTTAATTTACTGTTTTTTTCTCGGCAGCACATGTATTAACTATTTATTTATTGTTAGAGAAATCTTCTATTCAGTAATTCCCATAATTCCGTTTGTCTACCCTTTGTTTATCTTCTCAAGGTTATGAGAGATAAGAAGCTAACTGCATTAGGATTGAGTTTCAAAAGGCTTGAAATTTGAGAAGGATATTATTTCTTAATGCCTACTTACGATTCTTTTATTTTAAAATAAGTCAGCTTTATTCTGTTTCTTAACCGATTTTTATTTATACATAAAATGACAGTAAATTGAATATTCTAACTGTTTTTCTGCCTAATTTTCATGCAAAATTAAATTTACCACAGGGATTATTTATCTGAATATGAACCGACAAATAAATATATTCAATTATCTATCTTTTCATCTCATATTTACACAAGTCAAGCAATATCTGAATCATTTTCTTCCCGTTCGCACTGCTTTAAATCAATCTAAAGCTAAATTTAACATAAGCACTACGTTCAAAACAGTGTTCGCAATGCCTTACACTTGATACAGGTTTAATAGAATTTTGTTCAAAACCTTATTTATTGTTTGTTGATATTATAAATTATATATGATATTTTTGAAATTTTTATAGTTGAGGTTTTTTAAATATTTACAGGCCAAAATTACGTGTTATACTTTAAATGATGAATATGAAGCCAAAGAATGTCGTAGTTACATCTGTTTCTTTTCAGACCTAACATAATTTCTTTATATTTAGTTAATACTTTTACAAATAATTTTGATATATTTTTGTTCGCTTTAAGATAAATTTTGGTTCGCTTTTAAAGTATTCCAACAAACACTGAGAACAATATAACAGACAACACAAGACGGGGCTAAATCAATTTAAGCGTATTTAAATCAGTTCTCTCCAACTTACTTAAATCACAAGTTGCCATGGCAAAAAAAGTTCAATTGAAATTTAAACGCGTTTAAAAGTGTAGTACAATGGATATTGATAATTATTTAAATCCGCAGCTGAATTGAGAACGATTGAACGGAAAGGAATGGAAAAACAAGATATTGGACTCTGGCTAATTTAAAATTTGTTTCATTTCCAAACTTAGATTAAAACTTTGTAATTAATTCAAACCATAACTAAAAAGTTGATTTGACTTCATTATAAACTTGTTTGTGCCGCGATTTGCCCTTTTTCGGAATTTGTTCTCACTTCAAGAACCAAAGTATGTGGTTACTTTTGATGCAGAATAATTCTGACTCACTGCAATCTACGTGTTTTCGTTTTTTCTAATAAGCCGCAGATAGAAAATTTATTGGATTGCAGAGGAAAAATGTCCCACGTTTAATGTTTAATAACTTCATAACTAAAGATAAAGGTCTACATACCTATTTTCCCGACCCTGGAGTGCGAAGCAAATTTCCGGATAGGTGCCATTCCAGTCCCCAAGCATGCTTGGCACTCAGTTTATCAACCAACTGAAGGAATTAAAGAGTGGGTGGAGCTTGCCCAACCCGAGGAATATATAAGTTTCAAAATTCCAATATTAAATTATTCAAATAAAAATTGAGTTACTTATTTATGCAACAGAAAGCAATAAGATATAAACAAATAAAGTTGAGTATCAACATGCTCAGATTTTATCTGGGGATATTGTCTATGGTGAAATAAATGTATGGTTTCTCAGCCCATGGCAGGAGACAAGCGCAAAAAAATTTAGGCCATGGCATGATCAAAACCACATTAATAAAAATTAAAAATGTAGGCATTGAAGATAAACAATTCAATAATAACAGAATATTCAAATAAATATGTCCATATTAACGAAACTTTCAAAAAGGAATTAGATTAACGCTTCCATACAAATAAAAGTGAATTCCTAGGAAAATTAACAATGAATTAATATCGAAAAAATAACTGAGGAAGATAAATCAAGAGCAAACACCGAGTAACATTTTCAAGTTAACTTCTCCCAAGACTTAAATATTTCAAGTAACTTCTTATAATATTTAAAAGTCTTGGGAGCTTTCTTTAATTTAATAACTATGCCTTAATTCAGTTTTATAAGCACATCTCTATTTCTTGAATAGTGTTTGATGAAATTTATTGAGACATTATTTTTGAGTGTAACATATAGGTGTTAAATTTATGTACTTATGTTATTTAAATTGTTGCAATTCCGTCTGCTACACTGAAAATTACATTTTTATGGATTCTGCAAGAAATGTTAAAATCTAAATGTGCTAATTTATCAAGCTTAAACTTAAATTATCTTATTTAATCACATATGCCAGTAAAATTAGTTTGGAAATTAATGGCAGTAAAGTACCTAATTTTCCAATTCCGAATTTCAATTAATTTTGATTAAGTTTAATGTAGATTTATATTTAAAAATTTTTTTTCCCAAAATTCAGGATGTGAAAAAAAATTATAAAATTGTCAATATGTCTGAAAGAATAGATTTGCATAGCCAACGATTTGCCATGGTAATGTAAAAATAAATTCGAAAATACTTTAAAATGTTGACCCTTATGGTTATATATAAAAAGTGGTTCGCAATTTGATACTTGCATATGACGTCATTCGACCTCGCTGACGAAATTGTTTCCTTAGAGGGAAATTAGATACTTTAATTTCGAGGAGACGTCAACTGAGGACGGAAAACCTAATGGTTGTCATATGTTTTTTATACGTTGCAACAGATCTTTTGAGACTCACGAAAATTGAATGCATAAATATAAATGGTTTTACAACCACAAGTCTATATTCTCATGTGCAATTCTAATTTCTTTTCTCTTCAGTTCAGTATGCAAATGATTAATACTGATTCATCAAGAATCACTAAGCACAAAATGAATTGTAACTCATAATTATTTTTAATTTCCAATAGAAAGTAAGCAGGCAATTTTGTCCGCTAGGATCCGATGACAGCATATGCAAGTATGTACATGAAAGTAAACATGAGTTACGACTCATCTTGTGAAATGTACACAATAATCCCAGATGAATTAGTATTAATTATCATTTGCATTCTGAAGTGAAGCGAAAAAGAAATTACAATTGCACATGAGAATATAGACTTGGGGCGCTCCGTGGCTGAGTGGTCTAAAGCATCACCGCTAATCGCTTGAGAGCGTAGGAGTGTGGGTTCGATTCCCACCGTGGCCCTGGGTGTTTTCTTCGTTATTCTTCTGTGGTTGTACATCTGTCATTGTGCTATTTGTCCTATTATCGACGAAGACTTACAAGCGGATCTCAAGAATCAAGCATACAAGTCTGAATATATGTTATGTAATAAATTTAAAAAAAAATATATAGACTTGTGGTTAAAAAAAACTATTTATATTTATGCATTCAATTTTGGTGGATCTCAAAAGGTTTGCTGCAATGTATAGAAAACATATAAACAACCGCCATGTTTTCTGTTCTCAGTTGTCTTCTTCTCAAAGTGAAAGTATCTAATTAAAAATATAGTTGTTGTAGATACAAAATGCGCCAAAAGTTTGTATTTATTTCAAACAGTGAACCAAAGTCATAAAAATAAAATATTAAATCAGCAAAAAGTTTATTAAGAGGAATATTTCTGAATAAATCTTTAAAAGTCAATAAAAGAAATGCTATCAACAATATCTGAAGATGCAAAATTATGCTTGGTTTATAATTACACATATAACTCAAAGTTTTTTTTATTTAATGATATTTACAATAAAATTTGAATAATAGGAGAAAAATGAAATTAAATTTATTCATAAATGAATTACAACTGCAAGCAATGAAGCGAAATTTAATTGGAGTTTTACGAAACTTTGGATTAATGATAATATAAAGGATATTGAAATTATATATACTATTATTTTTCATTTAAATATTCTTTGAAAAATCTGAAATTTTTTTTAACAAAAAAATTATTAATTTAATTCCTTTGTAAAAACTGCTCGATAAAATGCATTTTCCCATTAAACATGGATAATTTCCTTCTCATATAACCTATTACATCTATCGATCCCATGCTACAATTATCCAGCCGCAAAATACATCTACACTTTGAATTTGCTTCAATTTTTTTTAAACAGTGTACACTCAAACCTATTTTTATGCTGAGGAATGGGACCCCATAAAACAACATCCATAAAAAACTCACGCAAAGCTACACGAGGACAGTTATTAAAAATAGCTTTCGCAACACAGTTAAAATATTTTAACTATAAAATTATAATTAAAATATTTTTTACAGGTGAATACGAATCACATAAAAAAGTCTCGCGTCGAAAATAACTTGAAGGCCTTCCGAGATAAATATGTATTGCTTTCTGAAAGGAAATCAAGACACAAAATTCTAGTGCCTGCAGGATAACGGTATCCTGGTAAAACAAAGCAAAAACGCAAACTTACTGAAAATAGCATAAATATTTTTACTAGAGATACGTAAATATAATGATAGGAAAAATTATGTAGACCAGGGCTTCTTAAACTTTTGTAATTCACGACCCCATTTATGATTGCGAGTTTCTTGACGACCCCATACAAATATAAAAGAAAAATAAATTAATATTTTTTGATGATTTATTTATTAGGTAACAATATACATATAAAAATAAATCTTTTCTTCAACTTTAATTAAAACATTTGAAATAAAATAGCTATGTTGTCTTTCATTCTAATCTGGAAATATTTTTTATAATAAATGTTAATGAGTATTTACTTGATGGTATTATTTTTTTCAAACAACAATTAAATAAAACTCCAGCAAAAAAAAGTTAATATGAAACCCTTATTGGAGCAATAATTTAATACTATACATACCTGGATACTAAATTAGTAACTTGAGAGCACTGGTTATATAAATGTTATTTGTACTTTGGTAACAATACATATGTAATGTAGACGCAATAATTATGAATAGCAATGAAATACATATGAAATGTCGAAAAGCTAAACAGCCTATCAAATCATTTCATTTTTTATTGACAATTTCGTTAATTATGTATCTAATTAGATTGAAATTTTCCTATACAAAAAAATCGCAGAAAAAAAAAACGATCGCACAAGAACAGGTTTAAGTATATATGTAAATGTTTCAAGTCAGCCACTGGAGATCTAAGTATTGCGTTGTACGGAAAGTAATTACGTTTTTCCCACCTGCATCAACATTTTGCTAATTGTTGCACCAGCATGCTTCCCTGTACCTAGCCCAGAGTTGGGCTCTACAAGTTAGATGGAAGCACTCGGGTAGAGTCTTCGTGATTTTGAAGCAAGGACCAAGCAGAAGAACCCCAATACTTGGCCTGCCACCCCCAGAGGTATAATTTCACTTGGAGGTTATTGCAACCACCCCCAGTTTTAACGTACCCCAGACGCCTTTAGCGAACACGATGGATTTTCGGTCGGCCGGGATTCGAACTCACTACCTTCGAACGACGCCCTAACTAACCAGGCCACCGCAGCCTACTTTTTGTTAGTAAACCAACCACTTTATGAGTGTGGAATCGTGCTGCTGCCAGAAAGATCTTAAAAACTATTGGACAAGAATGGACAATATGCAATACAATATAATATTTAATTACTTTTTCATTTTCATGGAAAATGAAATGACTTTCCGAACAACCCGATATAGTAAACACTGATTAACTAAATTGAATGGGCGATGCTATTGTGGATAATCCACAAAATTGCACAGGAACAGGGGAACAAATCAACAGTTACATGTATTTAATCAATTTATGCACACATTGTTTGAAGTAGACATACTTATTATTTCATGTGAGTAATAAAATTATTAAATTATTACAATTTACAGAACTCTTTTATTAAAAAGTTATTAAAAAAATAGTAATATATTCAGTTAAAAATAGTTATATTATATTTAATTATTAAAAATAGTCAAATATAGTAAAAATAGTTATTCAAAAGATTTTGTTTCTTTGCATTGAAATACTTCTTTATTAGTAACTGAAGTTTTTTTGGAATTCAGACCCATGGATATTTGGTGATTCGTACATCATAAGGTTGATTAGTGTTGTTTTATAAGTGTAAGAAATGATCTAAGATCCAGTAAGATAATGAAAATTATGTTATAAATTTATTATAATACAGTTTTAGTCAGCGCATTATTTTCTTCCATGCCATTTCCAAATGCCTATATTTGTCGATTAAACCCAATAAACATAGCTAATTCCCTTTTTAGCGAATATAGCAAGACTGAGGGATATGATGTATATTTTCTTTCTTCTGTTCCAGCAATTATGCACAAATGACAATTTCGTAAAGTAGGAAAAGAACCTTGTGTTTTTCCCAAAAAGTGAGAAAAATTTCGGAGTGAAAAACTGAAATTAATTTATACTGTTTAAATGAATTGCATCATTGAAATTAGTTACATCGTGGCATGAGCAAATTTACAAGGAATTCAAATCAAAATTAATTATATTTACAAATTACAAAAACTAAAATCAAAGTTTAGGAATAACACCTTAGTTTTCATTTTACAAACGTCTAGAGATGAGTTTCATTCATTTCAACCCTTGACGCGAAATGTATGATAGAACAGAAAGGATTTTGTTTTTACATAGACAAAATGTAACTATTGATTGTTGCAAACAAACATGATTATCTCGAGTATCATATATTCCTATATCTTTAAAATACATATTTTGAGTAAGATATTGTTAATCATTTGTTACGTATTTTGAATCAGTATTAAATTCACAGAAATTTAAAAATAGATTTACTTTCATAGTAGAATGAAATTCTATTAAATATATAGCTATCCTTCAAACTAATCAACATCTTTCAAACTTTTATTGATTTATGAGGAAAAAAGGAAAAGTACAACAAACACTTTTGTGAAATGACATGTTTTATCAATTACACTTTTAGCAATGTATTGCAATCAGTTTTAATTTTATTATTTATTTTAATTTATTATTATTTCGTAAAATAAGCCATGCCATGAAGTTACTAAAAAGCAAAAACTGCTACACGTAGAAAAATTTTGAGATATTTTTTTCACTGACAACAGAAACTCACCAAAGGCAATTAATCGCCAAATATATGTTAATGTTGGCGGTGAAACTTAATTGCAGTGCATTGTGGTGATTTTTTAACAATGATATTTATAATTCTAATTTGAGCGCCATTTATGTGCAATTTTAATTTTTTCTAAATGTGAATTTTTTTTTTTTTTTTTTTAATATTTGGTGTGTTTATGGCTTATTTCCGATTGCGCGTATTTGAGATAAAATCAAATATAAATATAAAAGTAAAAATTTTATTCATTAAATTTGAGAAAAATTTAGAATTGTATTTAAGTATTTAACGATTTTTCTTGTCATAAAATCATTGAACTCCATTTCGTTAGAAATGTATGTGTTGGATATATAATCACCTCTTCTCTATTGTATTTTCTTCTATTAATTGTAAATGTAAATTGTTTTTTATTGAGAATTTTTAAATTTTATACAGGCATTCAGATTTTAATTTTTTTTTACATGTAAGTCTCACAAAAATTCTTATATATTGCAAATTTTCTATTTCCGTAAAATGATGTGCTTTGGAAAAATGACATTAGGAAAACTTGCATTATTCATATTTTAGTAACTTATAAATTGTATTTAAAATACATACATTCTCTTAAAATATGAGCCATTAAATAGAATCATTATTAAGATCATTAATTAGAAGAATCTATAAACTTTGTTTTTCTAGCTATGATTTATTTTTTATATTGCTTTCATTAGCTATAATTCTACGTTGGTTATTTTATAATTATAAAATTTCAAGCGCTTTTTTAAAAAGTAATCATCTGAAATTTTCTTATTTCAATTTATTAATGATATTTTAAGAAAATTTAATCAATTCTTCATATTTTTATTGTATTCTTATATGTCCTTAGGGTTAACTATTTAAAAATATTACCATTTTCTCCTCTATTTCTTACATGATACTGTCTAGAAGAACTAATTTACCATTAGAGTTTGACCAAATCTTGATACCTTCGTCATTTTCAACTTGGCAAGAAAAATTCGCCAAATATCGCTACGTTTACTATTATGCTCACTTATACAATTTCTTTTTAATTTTAGTACAGTTTATTTCATTATTTTTTTGTATTCTATCAATTTTTAAGGAATTTCTTCTATGATTACCAAGAAATTTTATTATTTGTCAAAAATTGCACACCATCTGATTTAATGTTTTTATTTTACATTTTTTATATCAGAAAAAATATCAATGCAAGTTTGTTTTTTAATGATGAATAAAATTAAACTAATTATTTATTTATTTATTTTTTGCTTTCAGGTATTTTATTTGCTTTCGCGTGCGCGATTTTTAGATTTCTTTCTCTAATATATTTTTATTTTATTAACATTATCATTTAACATCTTTTTTTATCAAACTTTTTTATCTAACATTATCGTTTAACATTTTCTAATATTTTTTGTTGGTATATTTTAAAACTTTGTAGGGAAAATATCATAAATTTTTTTTAATGATTAGTATGATAAAAATTAATTATAGTGTTTCAAGATTAGGTTATTTTAAATATCACGAGTATATTTATAAAATAAAGAATCAAAATTAATGTAGAATCGCCTTGAATTCATTGAGAAACATCTGTTTCGCCAACGGCACTTATGAGTCGAAGAATTGTAAGATTCTGTTCTTGAACTCCTACAATGCTAGTCATAAAGATCTGTCATTTAAATCTGCGCTTTATTAATCGCAGTTTTTGTCTACTTTATTTTTTCTTTCTTTTAAGTTACGGCTATGGGGAAAATCATTTATCGCATAAAACAAATATTTGAATTGCAAAAAATGAATTTTTTTCTTCTTATTTATTTTTTGCTTTTTTTACGACTTTATGTGAGGTTTCGTGTTCACGGAAGCTATAACACTTCCACAACTGATAAAATTGTTGCTGAATGAAGCAAAGCGATAAGATTTGTTGTCACTGTAGTCAAAGGTTAAAGTTATTTTTTTAACGAGATATGCTACGAAAGACCAAAGTTATATTCATTCAAGTGGAATTATACAAGGATATATGAAATCTTCAAAAATCAGCATTTATGCTCGAGTGGGCGTTGTATTTATTGTTTTGGGGAATTAATTAAATATTTTATTCCCTAAAAGTATCCTTGATAAATAAATCATTTTTTGATAGATGCGATATGTACATGTTACAGACGTAGAAATAATGATGTGACACCACTCTATGTAACCTTTCATTCAAGTTTTTAAAATAAGTTTTTGAATTTTAACTTCACCACTCGAGTGAACTTATCTCATATTTTTTTTAATCCTGTATCTTATCAAATTTTTTCTCAGTAGAAAATAAATTGATTCTTTCAATAAAAAATAAGTTACTGAAAAATTGTGAACGAACTCCTTAAGACCTAGTGGTCAGATTACGCTTTTCGAAGAAGAAAATCCTGTGTTCGATATAGCTATATCACAATTACATACCTAATATAGACTAAATTACATTTTATATTCAAAAATACTTTTTAGTAAAATACAGTTTTTCTCGAGCAAATCATACACCTGAAATTTCAAGATTTATTTAATAAACTTTTTAGAAATAAAAAACAGGATGTACGAGGGCGATCATTTTCTTTGCTCTACTACTGCAACGGCAAAACAGTATCTTCAGTTCGATTTTAAGCACTTGTTGCGGACAAGTCTACTGTTTATGTGGATCTATTTATCCGTAACACTTAAAAAAATAGGTGTAATTAAATATGTAAGCTTCTGTCTTTGGGTTTTAAATAGGAAACTAAAAATATGTCGTATGTAATGAATTCCATATAATAACACGTAGTTAACAAAACAGAATCACACGAAACGCATCTTTTGGGAATTGATGTATTGCACTATACACGCGAGTTCCTGAATCATTATGGTTCCTCACTAAAATTAGTGACTATTTAGAACGTGTCGGCAACCAATGGTACGCGTGCCAAATCTGGCACGTGGTACAATTCTCAATCGCACTTTCTTTAGTGAAGTTTATATTTTAATTAATATTAATCTTTAATGATGCATAATTAATATATTGGATGATTCCAATATGTGTTTATAAATAACGAGATGTAGCAGTGCCCATCCAGACAAGCAATAATTACATAGGAACTTAGGCTCCCATTTCACTCTGAGAGACAGGAAGGAGCAATGAGAATTCCAACCTGAACTTACAACAATGTGAACAAAGTGAATGAACGATAACAAAAATTAAGCAATCATATTTATTATTTAGGGAAAAACTACCATCAACTGATCAAAACGCCGAACACGCGTGTCGTTGAACAATTACTATCAGAGACTAACATCTGGTGTTTCCTCCCGAAGATTCTTGGAGTCCTTAATTTTGTCAGCGGAAACAACGATTTTCATTGCGAGATCTTCAGCTGCGTTCACGGGCTGATCTTCAGCTGAGCTACATTAAAGATTTCATGTGGTTCCAGAAGAAAAATTCCAAAGGGTTGAGGTCCAGTGATAAAGGGGTCCAAGCTAAAGGTTTGTTATGTTCGATCCATTGCGCGGGATATGTGGCATTCAAGAACTTATGTACCGCGATGAAAAATGTCCTGGGGTCTCAAATCAAATAATACCAGTAGTCGTGAGAAACCATTTTAAGCCTGGACAACACAGCAAAACATTGGCAGGCAAAATGAACAATGAACTTCTATGGTAGCCAATAGAAATTCAACTCATCCCTTAGTGGAGCTCATGAAAGAGTAGTACACGTTATCCGCCTCAATAACTGAGACTCCTTGTTCTTATTTTAAGAATTTCCTTTTTCTTCTTCGCTATGTTGGCGTTTTTATCTTCCTTTTTCCTGATTTTCAAAGTGAAACGCAATCCTATATTCTATGGTAATTATTGGTCTACATGAGTGTTATCACCCCTCTTAATTCGTAAAAGCAATTTAAAATCACCCTGTATAAATATATCTTTGAATGATACACAATTAATATATAATAAAACTATGAATATATGTTTTATAGATCTGTATTCTCTAACTTTGCTTGTGCCGAGCTGGCAGCCGAATGGTTAGCGCTCTTGCCTTCGGTTCAACAGTTTGTGGGTTCGAATCCCATCTTGGGCATGGATGTTTGTAGTGGTTCGGAATCCACTTTAAACCATAGGTCCCGGTCTAATTAACCCTCGTGTGCAAAAAAGGACCGTTGAGCGACAAACAAACCAAACCTAACGTTTGATTGTATTGCAAAATTTATTAAATTGTTTCAAATATTTAGTGTGAGATATTCTAAATTACATAGGTAGATTAGTTTGACATACCACAGTAGTTAGGTTGCACTGGTACAGGGTATAAGCGTACTGTTTTACTAAACTTTGATTTGGCAGATATATTGTACTTGTAAATGTATTTAACAAAAACAGTTCCTGACATAGGAAGGATGTCAAAAATATTTCCCAGAAGGCGCGGCGATTCCATGAAATCTAATATCTTTGAAAGGGTAAGACATGGATTCGTAATAATCCAAAGAGCACATCACTGACTATAGTCTAATAACATATTGATCGAAGTAGTATGCGCTAGATTCAACCCCTGCCTCTGTCATTAATTAAATACATATATTCGTTTCTGCTTGTGCACAAATCTGGATGGACGTTTGGGAGATCTCCGAGTATATTTTTTATCAATCCTGACAACTGATCCCTCGCTATTCATAAAAGTTCACCCAGAAGGCAATAATACAATGTGAATGTTAAAAACCTTACTCAACAACTCTCAAGCTTTTTTCAGTTGTTCTGTATCGAATGTCAGAAAGTCAATGTCGACCAGGTGTCAAGTGCTATACATATGTGCTAACGAGTTAATTTTTAAGTTCTTCTTTCGATGGCATTTCATATTTGGACCTATGTATTTACTCTTGAAATATATACGTTATGAAGCGTTTTATTAGGATATCTACATGGTTACCCTTATTAAGTCTTACCAAATGTTAACGACATTTCAAGTTTAACTTTCCCATGTGATTCTGATTCTAGATTATGCTGTCTTTCCTCCAAGTTTGCACGTAGATATCCGCATGGATTGTATTCCAATGGTATTTCTTTTTCATTGCTCATGTATACTTTTACCTGTTTTAAAATTGAAATTCTGTAAAAATATGTAAGTATCAGTTTAATGTGACTGGAGCTTCATGAAATGTGCTCCATGATGTGGAAGGACCCGGAATTCAATTCCAGGCGTTGTTGAACAGTGAAAAATAAATGTTGCACTATGTATCCGTATACATGTACCTGTATTTAGATGGTTGCATAGTTTTTGTTTCGTAATTTTTCTGTTTGCCACACGGGAATATTGTTCTCAGCCTATGAAAAGTCTTCTCGGAAGAAAATGGCGCAATGAATGTTTCCTTTAATTCCTAATTCCTGAAGATGTTTAAAGGAATTAGGGGTTTCCTTTAAAACCTAATTCCTTTAAACAGTTTCAGCTTTTTGACGTTCACTACGCAGTATTAAGTCACTGGAATCGAAACAGGTGATAAACTTCGATAAGGGAAAAATGCTTTAAGGTAATTAATCATTTTCAGTGTGTTTTAGTTTGGAAAGAAAGATGCAGATCTTTGTTCTAGTTATTTAATCCAATTTATTTGTGATAAGATTTGTGTACAACTAATCACTTATTCAGGATTTTAGTTAATTTTCTTTGCCTTTATTTCCTTCCAAGCAAATCCAGTTTTACGATGCAGTTTACGTACTTAGAAGAAACAAGCAAAAACAATTATTTTAACTGATGACCACAAGAATCAATCCCAAGCTGGAAACTCATCGTGAAACGTGATTGGGGGCTGGACTAAAGTTCCTGATTATATGGCAGCTCAATTAACATTGATTTAGAATTAACGTGATCAGAATCACCTAAGCAATCCTTTATGAGATATTGAAGGGAAATCTCGTATCTTGGAAATGTTTTATGATATCCAACTATTTGTCAATTTTTAATTTAACTTTAAAACAGTGTAGGTTTTAATTCTCACAACAACGCCAAACTTTTAAATGAGCATATATATATATATATATATATATATATATATATATATATATATATATATATATATATATATATATGCAGCAGTTGTTAATTTGCAAAATCAATCAAGGTTTTCGAAAATTGTTCGGTAAACCGAGAAAATAGTAAAAAGAAATTGATATCATGTGTAAAGTTTAATTTGTTTCATTTAAAAATTCATTACAATAGTAGTTTAAAAGTAAAGAAATTATAAACCGTAATGAGATTTATTAAATTTTAAATTTGTAAGAATGAAAATCAAGCAATGTCACTTTTTAAAATAATAATAGCAATTATAGCTATGTAAATAAAATTAAAAATATCGTTATACATAAAAAAATTCAATAAAAAGTTTTAATTATAATTTATGTTGTATATGAATAATATTACATAAAATTTACGCGAAAATGCAAAAACATTATACCGCTAAAAGTTTATATAAATATATGCTTTTAGCAGATATATTTATATACGTGCATGATACTGTGTGTGTGTAAATGGTTTTCAAAGGTAATAAGCTCAAGCCATATTTACAGTGACCATAAATGTTTTCGCTGCATTTGATAAAAGTGATTTATTACAACACGAAAAAAAACTTCGGCGAGAAAAAAAAATGCGACTATGTAAAAGATAGTCAATTTACATTTCGTTTAGATAATCAGAGATAAATGCTGCATTATAACTCTCCGATCGTATTGACCTTTTCTTCTCGACTTCATTATTGTTACTTTGATCCTTTTTATTTAAAAATCTTGTCCTCTCTTTCGCATGGCGACAGATTTATGAGGGGAGTTCGAAGTAACTCGCCTCTTTTATATCATTTCATTTATTGTTTCGAGTTGCATATGGCTTAAGTGGATCATTTTCTACGACTCTGAAATCGTAAATAAAAATGCCAATTTAAAATAGAAATATTAAGTATCATGAGTGACTATTAATTGCGCTTGAATACCAAAGCCAATAAGCACCACTCCTTGATAACAAAATTAAACAGGTTTTACTACTAGACATAGCAATCTCTCATTTTTAATTAACAATGAAATAAAAAGATTAGAAACCATATCTATTTATTTATGCATATAAATTCTTTTCTTTACTTACAAATACGTTTTTATTTATAATATGCAAATATTTAATTAATTTGTTTGAAAATGTTATTAAAGGATATTGTTATTAAATGTAAGAAATAATAGTTTCGTTTAAAATTATTAATCAGATATCTTCACTTATGATACTAAACTTAATAAGAATAATTTTTGGAAGATTTTTTGAAAAAAAGTACCTTACAACGTAATTCGTTAGTATTTGCAAAAATATGCTTCTTTCTGATTTATTGTTCATATTTGTTTTGAATAGCTATCTTTAAATGCTTTACTTTTACTTGCAATTACTAGTATTGTAAGAAAGTGTTTCCGGTATATATGATATACAGAGGAAATATGTGAGAAGGTTGATGAAAATAATCAACGTCTCTCTTTCTTTAAAAAAAAAAATCGATGTAGAATAAAAGATAAAAGCCCCTGTTGTGAAACATTCGGATTTTAATACTTTTGTTAAAGAAAGTCACGTTTTATTATTTAAAAAAAATGATAAATTTTATTTGATATCTATTGAATAAAAAATTATTTCATAATAATTTGATTTAAAATATTTAAGCAAAGATAAGTATATTTACAAAAGATATTATAAAAGAAATATGATCGTAAACTGATGATAATAGTCATTAAAAAGAATTAATATAAGAAAAATATGGATATCCCTATTTTGAAATATTCTTTTGTTAATCTTGCATTTTATTATTTTAAAGGAATGATACATTTTTTTATTTCTCATTTACTGAAAGAAAATTTATTTTATAATAATTTGATATTATAAAATAAATTTATTAATCATTAAAAAGACGATTATTTTTCAGGAAAATAAAAATTGGCTTCACGCATTTTAATAAATAAAAATTATATTAATTTTAACAGTTTACTAGGATGTTACAAAAATTGGAACAAAGTAGCCGACCGATGGCTGAGTGGTTCGCGCTCCTAACTGCTGAGCAGCGGGTCCTGGGTTCGAATCCCGGTTCGGGCATGGATGTTACTTTCTTTCACTATTCTCTCTGTGTTTTTCTATCCTTTCTTCTGTGGAGATTTATGAATGTGGCCCACCCTATAAACGGGTTTGTGGTGGTATGGCGCGGGCAACGCTACTCGCCTCCGTGACTTGGTTGGTTCACAGGTGCCTGCTGGGTAACGACAAATGAGTAGCAGTTCCTTGTTATGGCATAGGGTTCAAGTGCCCGCCGTTGGGAAAAAAGAACAAACTAAGGAGTATAGTAAATTATAATACGTTATCAGATTAAATTAAACACATTTTAGTGCATAAAATCAAATTCGAATTTTTATACTATATTAGCATCATCAAAGTATAGAATGAAAGTGAATACATTGCATTAATAAAAAACTATAAATTTAATTCATTTAATTCTCAGATGTGTAGCATTTTTTGAAAGAGTACATCTAAAAAAGCGTCATTTTGAAAACTGGTTTTATAATAGTTTTCGACGCTAAATTTGTTTTGAAAACAGTCAGCTACAATATTATTATGGTTATATAAGTTTTATTTTTCGTATAATTTTGTTTTGAAAGAAGCAAACAAAATGGAAATTAAATTTCTAGTGTCATGCTTATTTTTATGTATTAAACAAAAGTTCAATTTACATTAAAGGAAAAAGTAAATGAATGATAAACGAAAACTAACTTTTGCTTTATTAAAAGAACTTTTTTTTTTGACATCAGTTCATTTTCATTAAATGATTGTTTTAAGAAAGTTTTGATAATCATTGAAATGAACTAGCAAATCGAAATGAAGTTTTTTGTTAGGATATCTCTTAAAAAACAATTAACTCAAAGAAAATTCAATCAACTCCTTTGGAAAAGTCTGATATTTGTCTTTGTTTTGATCTGAAATGACATTCTTTTATAAGTCATCAAAGATTATTTTACTTTTTTAAAAAACAAATGAAATAAATGAGTTAAGCAAAATATTAGATTTCTATTTCGGTCAACTAAATTTTATTGTATATGTATTTTTCGTATTCTGCTATTAAATATACGAATAAGAAATGATATCGAAAAATATTCCATCGAAAAGTTTGTAAGTATTTCAAAGTAAGGGAAATATGAAAACCTAGTTAATACTGGTTTATAAATTATGACACGTTTTTATTTTTAACAATGTCTAATATAATGAAAACGTAAATGAAGAATTTATTGCGTTAATTGATATAATAAATTTCATTTTTACAATGCGAAAGTTTACTCAGATTTCTTTTTCGCGTTTGAATAACTTTCTTGCGATAAATATGTTTCATGTGTTGCTAACTGTCGAGAGAGGTTTTTCATTTTTTTGTTTGAAAATGTACTTATTTTTACTTCTTACGACAGATGAATTGGGTTTGATTTTTTTGGACAAATAGATTTAGGTAGAATATTACAGGATATTTCTTTTTGGATTTTATAATAAACATTTACAAAAAGAAAGTGTAGTCAAGTAAAAATAAGAAATTCTATATAAATAAAATCCCTCTTCTCTTAATCCGTGGAATTTTGTCCGAGTCAATCTCAATTTCACTAATTGCATTGAATAAAAAATGGAGTGAAACATATCCACATATAGGTCTCTAGCTAACAAGGCTATGTTTACTTCGAAATTTTGATTACAGCCTTTGTGATTAATTTAAACAATTATCAACGATAATTTTTTAATTTATAAGTTGATGACGACAAAATGCTGACCGTTCTGCAGCGAACTGTAATGCAACGTTTAAAAATGAAACGTATTTAGTTTACTTTTATTACGAATTTTTAAAAATAGAGGCTTATGGTTCTTTTCCCACTTTTAAAATTGTCATTTATGCCTAACTGATGGAGTAAAAATAACGTATGGCATTGGATTACTCCATCTTCCTACATTTTCACGTTTTTGGAAATGTATTGTATTTTGTCAATGTAGCGAATGTGTTTTCGGTTTTCCCAATATGACGCCGATTGGAATTGCATTGCAACACAATGAACGGGTTTAAATATTTAATAACTTCGTTAATAAAGATAATAATGCTTTGTACCTATCATTTGATTTGCTTTTAGTTGATCTGTACGTGAAAATTCGTTTTGTGGAGTAAAACAGTGTTGTGAACAAGGATAAATGCGTAGTAAATATTGTTATTTTTTAAAAATTGTATTGCTTCACTGGAAGTTAAATACACATTTTCCGCAGGAAGAGAAGGATCACGAATAATGGAGACTTAAGCCCCTTGCTTTAAATGTACGAAAAATTAATATGCTTTTTTAAGCTTTGGATATTGTTCATGAAACTGACTTAGTCAGAATGACAAAATCAAATTAATTTAATTAAATTGTGAGAAAACAAATGTTGGATATTGTATAATTCTAATATACCAGCTAAATTTGGAAAAAATAATGTTTCCTATGTACTTATCTTACGTCATCTAAATTCCAAAAAATATAACACTTATCTCAAATGATGGTTTGTTAATTGTTTAAGGAGTTGTTCAGAAATTTTTTATGCTCCATAATATAGATACAATCTTTTTAAAAGATGATTTGAGAAACTGTGTAATAATTGGATTATTTTTTAAGAAACGTTTGTTGAGTTCATTTTGATACTGCTTGGTGGATAGCTTAAGTGTCGTAGGTTGTTGTAAGGCATTTATATCAACCGCGTTAATTGTTTTCGGGGATGACTTTTCACAGACAGTGGGGCATATTCAAGTGACAGAAGGAAGAAACCTAAAGAACTCCCAAGTATCTAACTCACAGGCGTACATGCAGAAGGCAGAAACGCAACATCCTACTCCTGTTATTCAACAATAGCTGGGATCGAACCCAGAACCTTCAATTACGAAGAGCAATGTTGTACCATTTAGGACATGATAAGTTTTGTTGAATTTACAAATCAAATATGAAGTAATTTCAATGTATTGTTTGCTATTGTAACATATCGGTGAAACAAATTCAGCGTATTGAGGAATCAAGGTTAGAAAACCAGAACGTAATCTGCCAAAATTGCTCTCGCGAATTACTAATAACTCGCAATCGATGGTTTGCTTATCATTGTATTAGATATTTAAAATTTTTTACTACGTTGTTTAAAAACTACTGTAAACTATCCAATATCAACAGGTTGTGATATCCGTTTCTAGTTACCTATTTTAGTAAAATTAAAATCGTTAAATCACAGTCAGGCGATAAGTAATATAACACGACAAAGACATTGGATTCTTCGAAATGTATTCTGACAATGATTCTTCGAACAATGTACTCATCTGGAAAGTCTTCGGTTGTGTGAGGCATAGAGCTCGCTATTTATCCATCAGATCTCGAGAACAACGCTTTTTATATTCACGCAACATATCTTCTCATTACCAATATTTTTCTGTAAATTTTAACCGTTGTCATACAGCTTTTCCATAGGGAGGTTTTAAAAACACTTTTCGAGGTTAAATTGAAAGCAAGGAAGTAATTTCTTTCCAATTATTAAACAGAAATGACGCATCCTGTTCTTAATATCCGGGCGCAGTTTTAGTTTTATGGGTGGTTCTTCATAAAACTAAAGATTTTCAGACACAATCGTCGCTTTGTCTTCCACTCAAAATTCCTCACAAAATAGAATGAAAACTATGCTAATGAGCAGAATCATGTCTCCGTAATTTTCTCTCACGGACGAAAGAACAATTCATTTTCATCTTTTTTTGTGTGGCGAGTCCATTAGCGATTAAAACAATTCTTCGGTATTTCGATCATTTGCAACCTTGTAGAAACTCAGCGTAATTTTTGTTCTTTTCTTCAGTTACGGCGCATGCGCGTTGACGATTCGCTGAGGGAAACCATTTTTGCTTTGTTTTTTTTTAATAGTTCGATGAAACGGCAGGGGTAATATCAACAATGACTTCAGCAACCATTTCGAAAAGGTTGCTTTATTTTTGAATCCTCATGAAAACGCTTCCTGGGGGATTAATGCAGACAGCGGATATTTGACTCTAGAGCCGTGCCAAGGCCGAGGCGTGGTAAAGGTTCGTGACTTCTGTTGTCAGATTTTCGACGTTTCCACAACCTTCGATGCTTTATCGGGGGTTTCCATTCGGAAGTTTTCACCCACCCCCGCTAGCGTTCGAAATCGCTGCTGTGATCGGGAAGTGTTAACGAGGAATGTGGCTTATTAATGATTCTGTTCGCTCCTTCAAGGGCGGTGCAGTTTATATTGATGAACTGCCATCCTCGTTACAGTGAAGTGTTACACATTGTTATGCCACGAACCCGAGATGAAGTACACGCTTACAGCTGATATCACGTCCGACACTCATTATTTACCTGAGAATGAACTTCCTGAATGGAATTGATTTTGCTTAGTAAATGAAGTTGAGCCATTTTAAAAAATGCGCGATATATTTTCTTTTTTCCTTGTGAAAATGTTTCAAATTTTTTAACATATAAGAGATTATGCATGAGTTGGGTAGTATGTATTCACGTATTTTACTTTATAGTTTTCTGAGAGACCTTTTCATTGATAGAAGACCGTATTCTCGTAATGCAAAGGAAGAAATCAGAAAATCTAAGCTCCTACTCCACAGATGTGCATACGGGACGATGTAATGTACTGTCCATCTCTCGCTATTAAATAATACCTGGGTTTCGTACTGGGACGTTCTACTTCGAAAAACAAGGTAAAGGCTTCTTACAGTATGGCAACGGTAAACCTTGTGGTGGGTGCTCAGGAAATTTCCTTCTTTGCGAGATATGAATACGCCCTTACTATGTATAACAATATTTTCCCATAATGCAATTCTCGCCAGATGCCCAAATACGTTACAGTGGCTTTCAGCTTTAAGTTTTAATTTGCATTGTTGATTTGTCATTGAGTTGGATTTCCTATGGCTAAGTGGTGGAACTGTTGGTTCTAGTGTAGGATATCCATTGCGAGCTGCCCACTCTTTGATCCGAACTATCGAACACGCAAAAAACTTGATTTGAATGAATGACTTGAGTTGAATGAAGAGCCTTTTTGAAAAAAAAGTTTTACAATTAGACCATTGGTAGAGTAGGAGGTTATGTGCCTTTTACATGCATGCTTGCCTGGTGTGTGGCTACGAGTTTCCCAAATTCGTCTCTTGCGACACTAAATATGGTTTACTATTTATGAACAATTCTCTAAGGCATTTATATTTGATAAAAATTATAAAAAAAGACTAGCAACAGCATTCGCCAGATTGTCTGCACAGTATCCAACTTCTAATATTCATATAAATCCTTGAAACTGTATATCACATTGCCCTAAGAATTGCCCAGGTCTTCCTAAGTGGACCCCCATACCGATAGTTCTACAAGAAGCAGGAGAAACTTCTCTTCACTCTAGACATGAAATGCTCTCCTTAAACTTTTACATTCGGAATTGAAGCAAGTCAGCATTATCCCCTTGTGCTTCAGTTTGGGAAAAGCTAACTTACAATCGAGTTAATCGTAATCATCCTCTGGCCATTAATGCCAAATCGTGGCTCGACCAACAAGGAATAAATACCTCATGCATATTAAAAATCCCAACAGACTGGCCAGAAAAGTAAAAAAAAATCTCCATTTGTTCCTCGAGTCTCCCATTTCAGACCAAATCATTGCCAAAAGATATAATTTGTAAGCTATTTCACCAGGTTTGTGAGTCATCATGGCAGACAGATACGCTGATTTTTACAGATGCTTCCAAGCAGGGATCAAATGTGGGCATTGGTTTGGTTTGTTTGTCGCTCAACGGTCATTTTTGTACACGAGGGCTAATTAGACCGGGACCTACGGTTTAAAGTTGATTCCGAACCACTACAAACATCCAGGCCCAAGGTAGGATTTGAACCCACGAACTGTTAAACCGAAGGCAAGAGCGCTAACCATTCGCCTGCCTGCTAGGCCAAATGTGGGCATTGCAATAGTTAATTTTAAACTAGTTTATCAGTAACAGGGAAAATTAGTTCCATAAACTCCACCTTCTCGGCAAAGGCTTATTGCAGTCTCTAAAATTTGCACTGAACCCAAAAAATATGTCATTTTCATAGATTCCCTTTCTTGCATCTCTGCTCTTTCGGATTGTTCTTGGACGTCACCAACTATTATTTAACTGCTTCGATTCCAAATGATTCAATCTACTCAAAAGTGCTTGTCAATACTGTTAGTTTGGGTTCCCGGACATTCAGGATTGCAGGCAATGAAATCGCAGACTCATTGGCGAAAGCAGCAACACTGACTCAATATGCTGTACGATCTATTTTTTCTGAAGATTTGAAACAACACATCAAGAAATATTACTTAAAGAAAGTCTCAACCAATGGAAAAATAGCAAATATGCTGAAGCGTTCACTCATATCACATCTATTCGCAAAAATCATTGGCTGTTAACGAAATCGCGACTAGAAGACGTATGGCTGGCCTAAGCAAGAGCAGAGATCTTTTCCTACCAATTCGATTCTATTTAGGTTTAATCTCTGGCATACAGACCGCTGTCAGTGCGGTGAACCTGAAACCATAGATCGTATTCTCCTAGATTGTCCTTTATACGAACATCTGAGGAATCAACTACGGAAAAAATTAGGAATAAGGAGCATTATCATTCTCTTGGATATTTGAGCTATCTACAAATCCGGAAATTAAAATTCTTGCTTACTACGAATTTCTACGCCTGTCTAACAGATTCTTATCTTAATGAAAAATAAAAGTTGCAACGCAAAAATCCTTGAAATATTTTCGAACACAAATTTATAAATCCGAATTTTCTGCTCATATCAAGACGAATCTCGATTGACTATATAAATCATTTCCAAATACCTTCAGTGAGAGCTACAAGCATCTTAACATAAAGCTCCTAAAGTGTCCGCCGTAACCTACCTACCTATCTAATATTCCTATTTAAAACACAAATATAAAATACATGCGAAAGCAAAGTAATAACTGTAAGATTAGCAAAAATAGCTTTTAATTTTTAATAATTAGAAAAAAACCATTAAATCATATTCGAAAAGAATGTGTGATAATAATTTATCAAGAAATGTGGTTTTACGAGTTACATTATAAAATCTTTATCAAGGACAGACGCCCTTCTTCATAAATCAATTATCGTCAAAACAGACGTTGAAGTGGCATTGTTTGGCGATTAAGTTTGCTCCCATTTACATGCATGAATTACAATTAGAGTCAATTTATGTGATTTCAAATCTGACACGCTCAGAATTTTATTATCCTATCGTAAAATTAAGTCGACCTTCGTAAATAGAAATAAAACATTCGAGAATTTTACTAACAAGTAATTTGCTTTCATTCTAAAGAGAGTGTCAAAATAATTGAGATGAATATAAAAAGATAATCTATTGTGTGTAATCAATAACATACCAGAAGAAACGTGGTCCAGATAAGCTTCCATTTTTTAAGAGAAACGCACTCTCAATTAATCCTCGAATACAGACAGATAAAAGCTGTTAATAAGAATCTTAATAGCATTGATGCTGGATTAAATAAAAACTTTTCTAAGGCCATAAAGAAGCTATTCGGTTATCAAATATATATAATATCTAGATTTTATTATGGGCCAAGCCGTGGTAGCCTAGTGGTTAAGGCATCAGCCTTCTGTCTGGAAAAGTGGGGTTCGATTCCCAATGCCGCTAAAGACCCACCGAGTACATGCGATATACGTACTTGTTAAATCTGTGGAATCGAATGTGCTGTGGTCGGTCTTTGAGCAGTTAGCATGGGTGTAATGGTCTGGAGAAAATTTCCTCCCCTTCAGATCAATGTCAAAATTGAGAGAGTGGATTCTCTGGTGGTGCCATCTATCGGAGCAATTTAAAAAGAGCAAAGTCGTACTTTCACCTTCCTGGTGCTCTGGTTAAACGAAAGACGCACCCTACTTACTTAATCTCGTATAGCTAACGGCATAGCGAGCTTGGCTTGTCCAAGTGTCATAAGTAACAACAGCAGATTTTATTATAGAATTCCTGTAGATGTTTGAATTTAAACCATTGTTTCGAATATATTCTAAGATGTCAATGTTATAATGCCTTCAAAACTAATTGTAAACACAGTATGTTCAAAACAAAAATTCTTCATTAGTCTTATTGGGAAAATTACAAGCATCACAAATGTTTTTATTACTTATTATAAATTTAAAATTAAATTTCTTGTAACTCTCTCTCAATCTTTTGAAAACCACTTGTTTTTAAAAGAGTATATTTTAACCATAAGGCAAAAAATTCAATTTTAGCATTCATGAAAATAGTTGTCTGTATTTTTAAATTTTCTTGTTTCAGGAGTAGCCTGGAAAAGTATTTCACATGAAATAATTTATATATATATATATATATATATATATATATATATATATATATATATATATATATATATATATATATATATATATATATATATATATATATATATATATATATATATATATATATATAATATTTCATATACAAATTAAATTACTAACTGGAATAATAAATATTAATTGCACTTTCATGCGAATACTGTCTTAGATAAATGTACTCAAAATTCACGGCCGTTAAAAATTCAGAAACAGTAAATATTTTATGGTTCTTACACAAGTTCGGGAAGGGGGAAAAGTGCTCTAAAATTTACCAGAGGTTCTTATTCCATCAGTTGTAAGACATTGTAAAAGAGAGCATCAAGAAAAATTGCGAATTTGCAAATATTTCTTATCTTCTCCATTTATGATAAATGTTATATTTTCTTCCAATAATAATTTTTTTCAAAATTTTTTACCTTAATTTTTTTACTTTCACAAATAAAATTTAAATTAGCTTTTAAGTCAATAGGAATGAAAAAAATACTGTTTACAGTGGCTCTTAATTCATTTCAAAATTTTGTCCAAGTTTAATTTATTTTAATATTTGCATAAAATAATTTGAAAGCTATTGAATGAAAAATCTTAGTTTTAAAAGGATAAATTAATTCAAAATATGTTTTTTAACTGAGAATTGTAATTGCATATTTAAAAAGAGAATTATTTGTCATTGTACAGTTTAGAATAGTAAATACAAGAATATGTCATACATCTGTTTGTTATGCTGATAAAAATGCAATCTCTTGTAACTGTAACAGAATTATTACTTATATTTGTAGGTAAAAATAATTTGGTTAAATTATGATATTATTTTTTCTGAAAGTTGATTTGCAGCACCCAAAATTAAAAGTGCTTATCTTATTGCTTGAATTGGTAAAGTTCACATATTAAACTTTTTGATGAATATTTCACATTTCATATCATTGCTTTTATAATATGCTGGAGGAATCATAAGGGAATGTGTTTATAATAAATAGTTTGAAATAGTATAGATTACAATGGGAAAAAATTCTAAAATAGGTATTACGGTTTTTTATAAGTGTTTTATTTCGGATCCAAAAGCAAACTATTTGACAAATTAATAAAAATTCACATACAGCTTGGTATTGCAAAAATGTAACGTACCCTGTTATTAATATAAATAAAATGATAACAGTTAAATCTAATTAATTTAAAATCAAAAACCGTTTGTTCAACAAACATGAATTTAAGTGATGGTTGTGTTTTGAATAAGTGTATATTTTGTTGAATAAAAAGTATAATGCTTATTTTTGTTATCTTTATTTCAACAAAATTTGATGAATGATATAACATACTCCATTTACTATACATTTTTTCTACTGTTGTCAAGTTTATTCATGCTGTTTCTAGAACAAATATTAAAAATGAAATTAATGAGTGTTTTAAAAACGCTTAATATAAATAAATTGTGTTTTTAAAAAATTTAAAAGTAAACAATAATAAAAATAACTCTAAATGAAACCTTGCAGGATAATAAAAAATATCTAAGATGAGTCAATTATGTGATATTATTTTTTCAGTCAAAGTTAGTGTTATAAAAACTAAGTGGCATTTTACTTTGCATAAGATTTACAATGAACAACAATTAACTGTCGAGATCATTATATAATTTACCTTAATTTATTTATGTGTTTATTAGTTTTTTATTCTATGTTTCTTTTATGTATTATTACAGTTTCTCCTTGTCACACTCAGTATGTATACAGAAATTACTGTTTTAATAAATGATATAATCTTACAAAATTAGATTATTTGACATTTCCATTTCATTAGCAGCAAAATTAAGCCGCCTTATTTTTCCGCTAATCAGTATATAATTTTTCAACATGTTGATTAAATTTAAATAGATATTTAGTAATATATTTATTATTAAAATAAGAATCCAGTTTTTGTAAAATTTACTTATTCGCTGATATTTTATGAGTGTATCGTACTTTCATTTAAAATTACATCACACTCATTTAAATGAAAATATATTAATGCAATGAGATAAATTTTTAAAGAATATTTTAATTGTTTCTACAAAATTAAATATTTTTGATAGTTAATAGAATATTAGAAGTATACAATAATTATAATGTTAATTTTGAAATAAGTATATCTTGTTTTCTTTTATTCGTATTTAATAAAATAAGGCCTTATATTATTTAATTTTATGTGATTAAAAATGTATTTGGAAAATGTTTTCCCTATTACAATATTTTAGCTTTTGAATTGGTTGTTTATTATTAACATACATGAGATTAAAATAACTAAATATTTTGTGCTACTGTTTTATTAATTAAATACTGGCATATGACGTCATCGGATCCTCGCGGACAAAATTGTCTACTTACTTTCTGAAGGGAAATTGAAAATGAGCATGAATGACGATTCATCTTGTGCGCAGTATCTTTGATGAATTAGTATTAATCGTTTGCATTTTGAAATGAAGAAAAAAAAATTAGAATTACTGATGGGTATAGACTTGAGGTAAAAAAATTTCTATTAATGTATTCAATATTCATGGGTCTCAAAAAGTCTGGTGGAACGTATAGAATGCATATAAGCAACGACCATGTTTTCCGTCCTCAGTTTTCTTCATCTTGAATGTATCTAATTATAATATCAGTTACAGCTTTTCATAACCTAAGCCAATACTAATGATTTCAAATGATATTATTATTTTCTAAGCAATCTTCGCCACATAAAAGAAAATTTTCTTTTTTTGTTTTACAACATTTGAGAAAAGGTCAAAAGAAAACTTCATACGATTCAATAAAACATGTACAAATGAACTGAAATTATATTTAACGGTAATTCTTTTTTTCCATGTGTACATAAATTTACTTATTTTTATGTCATTTTTAAGTATACCTTATTCGGCTATCAAACGCTAATGGATTATGTAGTCAGTGAAAGACCATAACTAAGATGACTTCATGACTATATTTTTTACTCCTCAAAATAAATATTCGAAAATATTGTAGTAAATATTTTCAAATATTTATTTTAAAATTATACTGTTACACCGAATAGTGAACAACCTAACAGCCGAAGTCTGTCGCAAGCACTTGAACATCCGCCATGTATGGTATTTTGAGATCCCTTTTTACAGATAATGAGCCGAATTCACGTCTTGAAAGGAAAAAAATCCGGAACACTCTAAAGCACCTACACCAACAGATATGTATGCAAAAAACAGATACGTAACATTCATATTCTATGATTGAACATTAAGCGAAAAAGCGTGAAAGTAAATTTTTCCCGAATGAAAAATCAAAGGTTTCGCGATGCATAAAGTGCAAAAGCATTCCAGTGAATACCAAACAAAATGGATTGATTTCGCAGTTCTTGTTATTAATCAAAGCAGCGTCCATTTTTTGCGGCTTTAATTTTAAATCTTTGCTTCTTTTAGAAAATAGCAATTAATACACGCTTAAAAGTTTTAAGACTTTGTTATATCTTTGATGGTACAGCAATATCTTTAAAATTTTGCTCTACATTTGAATATCTCAATATATAAATAACATAATACCATACCTTATATAATATCATATACAATAATACTATACCTTGCTTTATAATTTGAAGATATTTTAATACAGGATTTTTTTGTTAGTTAAACATTTATTTTATTTTTTTAGTTAACTATAGTTAAATATATTCATCCCTGGGAAGTGTCTCAAACATTTTGTACAAAAAAATGACGGAAAACAAACGATTTTTTAAATGAAGAAGAAACAAGCACTTAGTTAAGTTGTCCAATTTTCAATAAATAATAAAAAGTATAAAAGAAAAGGTCATAAAAAATGGAAAACATGAAATGAATACAATGAAAAATGATGAAAAACGTTTCATTTTCATTCATGTTTTTCATTCCATTACCAGCAGTAACTTACACCAGAAACAATTAGCAATTGCTTTTGTCTGTTTGCGATCAATTTAAGCGGCAGACGCAGAATTCATTTGTTACAAAATGCTTTTGTTATGATCTCAGAGTCATTACCTGCTGGAAATTTGTTGCAACATCGCTAGGATTTGCATCAATCTTCACTTAGCGAGCGGTGAGGTGTGGGTGTAGGTGAATCAGGAAGGACCTGAGAAGCATCCCAAAAGTTGAGCAACTGTCATTACCTAAGAAAGCCTTTTTTAATAATGATAAACGCCCTTCATCGGGGTTTCAGCTCTTTCTTTCACAGAAACTGGTTGTTCACTTTCTTCCAAGATGGTGTTCAATAATGCTATTCATTTTTCATTTCAGCCTTTGTGATAAAAAAAGCAATGTAGTTGGTAATTTTTTCTTAAGTACTTGATCATATTGGAAATGATGCATGACTTTTTCTGAGGAATTAATTACTAATGGGTGCGTTTGAAATAGGATCCTGACAGATTATCAACCTGCTTTCAGTAGCTAGTAAAAAGCTATTTATAAGTCGTATATTTTTTATATTAAGGGGAATCCTAATATTCAACTCAGTAAGATACAATTGCATTGATTTCTTTGTTGTGTTTCATAGTCGGATGAATATGTACATACCTCATTACTCTTCAAAGGAAATGGACAGGAAAATGCATAACAGAATACATAATTTTTTCTTAAAGATTTGTAAAATGAAGAAGTATTTAAGCGTGAAAGTTTCTTCAGTTTCTATCATAAAAATATAACGTATTTGAAACTGCATAGTTTATTTCTATAATATTCTGAATTTAACATTCTTAGTTATGCATATTTTTCTTCAAAAACATTGATCTCTCCTATATAAATAACGAAAACGTACTTTTGCTAAAATAGAAAATATGGTTCCGAAGATACTCAACAAATTTGACCAAAAAGAAATTACTTATTCTTTTTACCAAGTCTTTACCTTGGTAAGTTAAACGTAAATAAAAAACACTTCCTAAAGCAATCAAAATTAAAGAATTTCATATGTGTGTACAGATTTGAAGTTAAGATTATTGTAAGCGTAAATTATATATGTATGTAAGGTAGGCATCAGACCATCGAAACAGTTTTTTTATAAATAAAAATGCATAGATAGTAATATGAGGTAGCTTTGAAGTCTAAGTCTTGGATTTCATTCAAAAGCATAAAATGTCAGACCTCTGAGGTTTTCAAAAAAATCAAATTGTAACAGCTAGTCTAGCTTCAGCAAGTGCTACTGAAACATCGCAACTTTTTAGACATTACTAGAGATAGGGTGTCTAAAGTTATGACGGAATACTCACAATGAGACCAAGCTCATTACAGCGAAATTGTGAACAGCTCTAAGATCGACAGGTACTGCAGCAGGCTGTAATGCCTAAGAGAAAAATTGACCACAGATCACATCAGCATTTGGATCCTCCACCTTCATAAACATAATGAGCAATTCTCAAACCACTTGCTATGGATGTTTATGCTAAACGTCATCTACAGTAGTATTTCTCTAATAAAACTTAGTCGATTAGTAAGTGGAAGAAAGGAATATGATCTGAGAAGAATATTTTTTTTCCTGTAACAGAGGATGGATGCACGTTCAGAAGACACCTGCACAAACATACTATCGTGATTGTCTCCTTCTAGCTTTCAAACATGGAGGTGGATCTATTATAGTATAGACAACCGAGTCATGGTTTTATACTGGACCGATCGTAACCTTGAAAAGAAGGATTATTGGAGGAATTATAGACAAATTTTAGCTGAGCAGGTCGTCCATCCTATGATACAAACATTTTTCCTGCAGTAGATCTAATTTTGCAGAACGATAAATCACTTATCTTTGCAGAACTTGTCAAATCACGGTTTGATGAACACAAGAAAGGAGTGAAACCTCTATCTAGCTCCGCACAATCTCCGACCTCAATATAATTGAACTGTTATCGCCTATTTTAAAACATTCAAAACGGAACCGATATCCTAAACCGGCATGCCTCCCAGAACATTCACAATTTCACCATAAAGAATTGGAAGTACTATATTCCTCTGTACATTATTTAGAACTTCTATGAATGGATTCCTATAAGAATTCACCTGTATTACATGCCAAGGGTGGTCCTCCACCATACTAATAAAGAATTCTTTATAATCTAAGGTGTTTCCATTATTTCGATAACTGCTTGCGTTGATGTATATGCATACTTTAAACACACACACACACATATATATATTAAAAATTGTAGTTCCTGGTTGAATTTAGCTGTAATGAGCCAAAAGTAACAACAGAGCGGCAACCAAACTATAAACAAAAAAATCGCAGATGTCCAGTGTGAAAGCGACTTGGGTTCTGAATCATGCGTTTTAGTTCGGATACTGCAACACGCAAACACTTCTTTTTAATTGAAAGCTTCCAACTTGAACGTAATGAAGGTTATAATTATGTTCCATTAAATTAATTAGTTATTTAAGAGATTAATTAATTAGCTGCATAATTTCTCCTCCTAGATGTCGAAATACTGTGTGGCAATTGCTGACGACGGCCATTAGATGACACATACAATCAATCATTACTCTCAGGTTTGTTGTACATCATACGCAAGCAAATTGTTTTCATGGGTGCTTATTTTTCACTTTTTTAGTTTTGTATTATAATAATATTTTTTAAAATATTGAAAAAGTGTGTCATTAGAAAAGTTGAAGGGAAATATGCATTAATTTAAATTGATTTACGACGGTTATTTTTTATTTGGACATTCTGCTATTTTATATCGTGTAACAAAACCTCAGAGGAATCGGCAACTTTGTAGCTGTGGTATGCGAAACTAATCTCTGGTGTAAATCAGAATGCCACACTATTAGAAACTTTTAACGCAGCAATATAAGCAGTGGTTGAAAACACAGGTCAAGAATACACAGTTTTTGAGTTTTATTAATTATGTGTCATGTAAAGATTTATACTAACGTAAACATAAATGTAAAATGTAACAATTTCTTCTGTATAAAGGAAAAAATAAAATTGTGCATCTGTTATGCATATTATGAATATATTGATTAAAATATTAGTATTCCTCCACTATATTTTAATAGAAATAAAAATTTTAATCTAAATTTTGTCTTTTAACTGATGTATTTAATAAGGCAGACAATTGGCAACCAATTGCGACCGCGTGCCAAATCTGGCACACACTTCTTATTCGTTAAGGACACTTCCTCTTATAGTAGAAGGTTGTTATAAACATTCGCCATGTCTTCATCTTCAAGGAGTATTTTTTCATAATGAGCAACATCGGCATGTCGCAAAATAAGAAACTTGGAAAGCACCCATACATTCACCCAGACAGATATATAACCATAATTTCTCGCCAGCGACCAGAAACGTAGAATCCAGTTTCTGTTGTTCAACAGTGGCTAGGATCGAACCCAGGACATAATACTTCGATGATCCGGTTCTATCTCTAAAACAATGTAATCATTTAACAATTGTTCAAAAATTAGGTACATATTTGGTAAGTTTTAGAGACATTTAATTACATAATTTATTTAAAATTCGTCATATGAAACTATTCAGATTATGCGCATAAGCAATATTGGCAATCTTTGAGACACAAAGTAAAAGTTAAGTACTTAAATGAATCCCAGATTTTCTCCAGTTATTTCTTTATTTAAAAAAGGGTGTCCAGAAAAGGACTCCCTGATTTCAAAATTAAATATCTCGAAAACGAAGATTGATAGAAGAATGCAGTAAACGGTATGTTTATAATAAAAACTGTAATAATTTAATACATCAGTTTGAAATAATAGTTACAGAATTTGCAAATAGATGGCGCTGTAATTGCCATACGTAATGCTTAGTATAAATAGTCGAAGCCCAGAGCGATCAGTACCACTATTCAAACGTGAAAGGAGGTTAGCATTTAAAACATTGTGATGTGATTTTTTAGAAAGAATGTTTTCATACGATTATTTCATTTATGTATGCTGATTTGAACTGTACATCGTACAGCGCCATCTGTTAGCAGCTTTTGTAACTATTATTTCAAATTGCTGTATAAAATTCTTACAGCTTTCACAATAAACATACCTTTTACTGCATTCCTCTATCTATCTTTGTTTTCGAGATATTTAATTTTGAAATCAGGAGTCCTTTTCTGGACACCCTGTACATTTATTACGCTCAAAAAATCCAATAATATTGTTGAATAAAATTCTGTTTCGAGTTTTCATTTGAGTTTGATTCTTCCTTAACTGACATTCTGTGTAAAATTATTTTTGCTATAATAAATGCTATTATAGATTAGTAGAAATTATAGTATCAATACAAAACTTGTGTAATGAAGATAAAAGATTTATTGATTGTTTTGAATCTATGTGATAAATTGGATCTAAAGGATAACATTGGGTAAACTAATCTCCAGTAGCTTCTTCAAATATTAATGATGTTGTCATTATCATAAGTTGAAAGGAAGATATATTATCTTCCTTTAAAGGAAATAACTTTCAGATAAATGCAGTAGTTTTTATTGCGTATAAAATCATTAAAATAGCCAATGAAAATATTTCATATTGATTTTTTAAATGAATTCACACGCTTACAAACTGTAATTATTCAGTCAAATTGAGATAGCATATACAAATTTCATTATATTTTCACGAATTGATGCTTCACTGCGTTCCATTTAAATTATTTTACATCTGGTTCAATGAATTTAGTTTTCACCGAACTCACCGCATGTTTACTTATTTAAGATTTTACAAGGGAAAACGTTTATCTATAGAATTCGGGGATAATGCTAAATTGAGAAATGAAAAGATGAACATTATAAGACATTGAAAACAGAAACAATACTCATTAATTTCTTTGTATATGGCGTATAGAATAAAATCAAAAATCAAATGTTTTATAAAAAAATGCTTTTCTCTCACTGAAGTTTTAGTTTCAAAGCGAAACGTGATATTCGTTAACAGATAAAACTATCAAAACATTTAGGAAGTAATTTAATTAATTCTCTCTCTAAATTATGTTAGCATCACGAAATAAGTTATATACGGGTGACTATAAACAAATCAAATGAAGTATATCATATTTAAAGACTCTTAAGTTATGAAGTTATAAGATGTTGAAATAATCACTCGTGTCATCCACATTCCAATGCTTTTCCAACTGTTGGGATATTGAAAAAGGCGAAAACGCATTCGCAGAAGAGGTCAAAAATAATATTTCTTCAAAATCATATAAGAAAGTATAAATACCAATAATTCATTTTTTAAAAAAATTATACTGTGAGACTGATGTACAAGAGAGCTCATAAGTATTGAAACGCCCTTTGAAATGGATTTTGAGCCTTAACAAATAACCATGTTATTGTTGCAGCAGCATGCTTCCCTGCCTGTACCTAGACCTGAATTGGGCTCGACCAGTTATATAGAAGTAGCCGGGTGATTCTTCGTGATTTTGAAGCAGGGACCAAGCAAAAGACCTGCCACCTCCAGAGGTATCATTTCACTTGGAGGACATTGCGATAACGCAAACTTTTAATGAGCCCCAACCGCCATTAGCGAACGACGACTCATTACCTTCCAATAATGAGAACGACGCCCTAACCAACCAGGCCACCGTGGCCTACAAATAACCATGTGTGATGCGGGAATCAAACTTACGATTTGAAGGTCAGCAACACCATTCAACAACTAGCTTGTCGTAAATAATTTTACAGCACAAGCAACTTGAGAGATTTCACATCAACGTTAATTTCAGTTTAAATTAATCTAAGTTTTTTAATCAAAATTTCGGAATGAAACTGCCTAAACAAGAGACCCACATCCTGATATAAATTTCATTCCATTCAATTTAGCCGTTTTCAATTAAACCCCGGACAAAAATTTGATGTACAAACATGATAAAGATTTTATTTATATAGACTGTTCTAACCACTTTTTATCTGTGGTAACCTTAGATAGCTTATCTTATAAAATCTTCAAAACTTTCAAAATCATTCTGTAATTGTTTTCATTCTAATCTCGATTATGAGCCTTACAACTTTTTGAAAAGTGATTTAAAATATTTGGAAACGTAGAATGAGTTATAACACTTGGTTCTATGTGAAATCTGCATGAGAAAATTTCCATCACAAAAACTATTTAGAGTTAATTGTTTTCAACAAAAAAATATGTGAAATAGCAAATTGTTCGAAAGTAAAGTTTTTGAAAATGAGGTTTGTCTGTATATATTTCCTTACTTGTCTATAGCTGATGTAAAACTGATAATCAGAAAAATTACGAAAAGCAATATACATTTATGATAAAGACTAGTTAACAAAAAAATTATCGAATGGAATTTATAATATTCCTATTGTATATATTTTTCCAAAATTCTTATGCAAGAACATACAAAGATTAGAAAACAAATGATTAATTATACTTTCCTTAAAGTCATTTAGAAAATCATTGTTATCGTTAGTCTTTTATATTTGGTGGATTCAAATGTAAACGTAATATCAAACAATGTCCCACAAAAAAAAACGCTACTACTTGTTCCACCTGATTCTGCTATCCTTTCCTTTCATCAAAAAATGCATATTCTTTTGTTTTTACAAGGTTTTCAATTATATTTCTGAAATTTAATAAGATAAATTAATAAAAAGAAATAGATGCAGACAACTTTTCAAATATTTTATTATCTTCAATATTAATTTCCGTTTGTTGTTGCTTATCTTTGTAAAGGAAATGAAATCGAATAAAAAAAGTAGTATCATTCTACTTCAGATGAAAAATTGTAATCATAATTAAACTAGTATGCGTAAACCCGGCTTATGAAAAATAAATATCTATTTTATGTGCAAAAATATAATAATACAAACAGAATATGAAGTTTTTAAGAGTAACAAGGTTATGTTTGTGAAAATATTTTCACAAACATAACTTTTTACGCAATCCAATCCAAACTTTTTCACAGTCCACACAATTGCCTAATTTTAAATATATAATATTTCCTCCTTTAACTTATGTTGTATCCTATAAAAACTGCCATATTTAGGACACATTAAATATTTAGTTTTCTACTATTTTAAAGAACTAAATAGAATATTACTGTGTCTTTTTTAAAATATTTGAATTATCGAAATGATTGATGCCAAAATATATCGATTAGTTAAAAAAAAACATAAATAAAAGTATATTAAGAATTTTGAGCAAAAGAAAAGCATGTTTCGAATTTCGATGACCTCGCTAAAATAATAAGTGTAAACAAAAAAAAATCAAAAATCAAAACATAAAAATTACAATTTTTATTAATTATTAATACAAAATAATGTCTTATAATTAAATATTTTCATAATAATCGATTATAAATGGTAAATATTTTTATAATATTTATAAACAGAATAATTTCAGTGTTCATCTTTCAGAAAATGTTAAAAGTTCAGGAAAAAAAAATCACTGAATTTAAAATCGTGCCAAAAATATTATGTGACAGTTTTGCCAAATTTAAAAGGGTAGAAAAAGATATTGATATAAAAATAATATAATATAGGATGTTTTAAATTAGTTAATGGATTTTGAATATTCAGTGCATGTTACCATATCAGTTTGCTATTCTTCAATAAATCGTTACATTCTTACATTCATCGTTAGATTGTAAAAAAAAGTAAAATGTATTATTTATTTTTATTTGCATAAAAGGAAAAAGTGAAATTTATTCAGAAGTATCCATAAATAAAAAATCAATAAATCATAAACAAAAGAGGGAAAGTTATTACCTGTACTATTATATACAGTGAATATGAATCTTGTCCCAGTGCTTAAGTTCAAACTCGATAAATTTAATGGCACAAAAACAATACTCATTTTTCAAGATTGAACTTTAAGATAAAAATCTTATTAAAAAAGTATAAAATTATGCAACTATTACCTGCATATTAGAATATCAAATGAGAGAACAAAAACCAGATTAATGATGAATATATAAATAAATTTTTGTAAAGAGAATCCATATTTAAGTATCGGAACTAGTTTATGTCAGATACGCATATCTCTGTCATAAAATTATTCAAAGAATCATCATTTTAAATAAAAGAAATTTTGAGCTGAAATTGTTAAAAAATTGTTACATTCTCAACTATTAAATAAAAATAGAATTTTGTTTTCATTGATAGCGATTTATTACTTTACATTCGATATATACCCTAATAATAGTTATCAAGAGTGATAGTAAGCCTTGATCAATTCTAGCAAAGAAATTAAGAATGATAATCAGATTGTTATTGTTGTCTTGCGCCAGCTAAGCTAGCATTATATGGGGTGTGCTGCTCCACTTTTCCAACTGAACCATATTTTGGTGTAGATTCCGACTTCCTCAGTACACACCCATAGGTACCCGTTTATAGGGTAGGCAACCATTCATACAAAGAAAGGACAAAGACAGGATAGACAGAGAAAGCACATACATGCTCAAACTGGGATTCGAACCCATGACCTCCTTAACCACAATCAAGCACTCTGATCACTAGATAGGGTGGGCGGCGGTAATCAGACTAAAAGATTAAAATGAGCTATAATTCACGGTCCCAAATTGCCATGGTGAAAAAAGGAAAAAAATGCGGCAAAAAAAATTTTAGTGTATCTTTTTTAAAATAATAATTACTAAAAGCAATTAATCGCCAAATATTGAACGATACTGACGAGGAAACTCAATATGGTGTTTATTATAAAAAATTACCCATATGATGCAATATGGGTAATTTTTTATAATAAACACCATTTGAATATCAAACAAATTAACCCCATTTGATTTCAAGAGGTTAATTGTAAAATTTGCTGTCATTTGAGTGCACCTGAATATCAGGCGTTTAAATGCAGCATATGAAGTTACTAGATTTAATTCCGCTTGTGTGATTAGAATTGACTGGTTTAATTGTTGGAATATTAAAAAAAATTATATTTGTTGCAACAGACGAAATAGAAATAAAGGTAGGAATATTTTCCATTGGAGTGAACAGTAATTAGATATTTAAAAAATGTCTACATATCATAATACACTATTACGAGACATTATGGTTTAAAAAATTTTATTTTTCTTTCATTGTCTCATAACTCTATTATTAAATGTGATAAAAAAGATTTATTTTTATATTTAAATTTATTTGATTACCAAAATTTTTTTCAAAATATAGTTTGCAATATTTTGAAAAATTTATGTTTTGCAAAGCAACTTATTTTATAAAATTTGAAAAATTTATATAATTTTAATGTAAGTAAACATTTTTACAAAACTACTGAAGAAAACATATTTTATCATCCCGTTTGAATCCGTTAGTGTATAATTGCTGATAACTAATTTCATTTTCGTAAACTTGAATACACAATATTTTTTTGGAATCTAGTAAATTTTAATTGTATTCATGTTTTAACATACTATAAGATTTGTGGTTTCAAAAACATCACCATTATTTTTTCTTATTCTCTAAATAGTTACGATCAGTTATAGAAACAGTTTTCACACTTTAGTGTTGCTGTGTCCGAACTCATATCTACATTATTCTCGCCTTAACTTAAAAAAAAAAACTTTTACCATTACTTTCATGCTCACTTTTACCTATTTCACATTCACGAGTGTTATCAATATCACTTAAGTCATGATCAAAGTTTTCACTTTTTCATTCACAATATTAATGAACTGCGTTTATTTTACTGGGCAAAAAATACACTCCAGAACTAATTATACTTTCGGCAGGGACTTACGCTTTAAAGTTGATGATGAAGCACCATAACATCTGCACTTAAGGTGTTGTTTTGCACCAGCATTCTTCCCTGTATCTTGCTCTGAGTTGGGCTCTATAATTTAGATAAAAGCAGCCGGGTGAAATATGGGCGGCTTGTCATCCCCAGAGGTATCATTTCACTTGGAGGACATTGCGACCACGATGAATTTAATGTGACAAACTTGCCTTTAGTGAACACGACGGTAAATTCGACTCATCTTTTGACAATGAGAATAACCGTCTAATCAAACAGGGCAGCGCGGCCTAATCCAACGTATGACAATTTAAACCCACGAAGCTTTGAAATGGACAAAGACAGAAGGATTAGCCAGCCAATGAGATCATTATACCATAATTGCAGCTATTCAGCTGTCAACTTCTTACTTGAGCTAAAAGTGCTAAAAACCAGCATTCGCCAATTGGTGGTCCATGGATCACCAGACATCCATGAAAAATTTATTAGTGTCTCGAAATGTAGTCACGTAAGTCGGCTACCTATTGGAATTCCAACGCATTTGTACTTGAAAAAAGTGGTTGCAATAATTTGGGTAGCACAAGTGCCGTATAATCTATGATTCCAAATTCTGATTTTTTTGGCGATGAAGAAATGTTGTCAAGATAACGTATCGTGACTTGCGCGATGACGTAAACTAGGGTTACTAAAATAGAATTTTCTGCATAATTCTTATAGGTCTCCATATGTAGGACGTAAAAAAACGAGGTTGCCAGAGACATAAGAAAATCCGCCAATCTCAGAATTTGCCACCCTGGATTATACGGCACCTGTGCCAATTTGGCTGTCTACAATCTGAATATTGTTTACATTTAGCTTTAGCAATCCTATTATTAATTAGATTGCACTCTAATTTGAAATGAGGTTCGCTAGCTGATTTGGCCATTTACCTCTTCCCTACTATTTCTTGTGTGTTAGCGAAAAGCGATAAAAAAAACATGATAAATGCTATCATCACATTTCCATCTGATTTTTGAATAGCTATTATAAGCAATAGAAACTTTGGGAATAAAATATGTTATATGTAACAAAGTCAAGTCAAATATCAGTCATATTAAACTAGAAAATACAGTTGCTAAATAGATGGACTTATCACATTATATACATCGCCAAGTCTGTTACCCAGTGCGCATGCGTTAGAATTAAGGGAACCAACTTTCACCATTCAATCGAGAGACGCTGTGAAAAAGTTTTGGTGACCTTCAGAGAAAACGGATTATTATTTATTGTAAATTGTAAGACAACTAAAAATTATTTCACAAATATCCAAATTAAAAAATTACAACTAACAGAACTTACGATGATTTATTTATATTACTTATTACTCTCTCTCTCTCTCTTGTTATTATTTCTTTAACTCTTAGGCCTATTTATGAGCGAAATATTTTTTTCTTATTTCGTGATTTTTTAGTTACATTTGCAACGTATGGCTGGCGGCATTTGAAAATGTGAATTGTGGAATATAGTTTGGCGCCATGCGTATAACCGGAATCTAATTCAATTAACCATCAGCAAATAAGTTGTTAACCTATTTAGTACAATGGGATGATGCTTCAGTTTGTTGATTGTAGAATATTGACATTGTTTTTTCTATTTCTGGTTTATTCTCGCTTTTCTTGAAGTTTATTATATGCTCGTAGACATTTGACATAATTGGGATATTGATGCAATTCAGCATATACTTGGAAATACTAATTAATTTCAATATATAAATTTCATTATAAATATTAATAAATTAATTAATAATTTTCTGATACTCTTTATAATAATTCATATAATTGGTCTGCTAAATAAAAATTATACATGTAGTGGTCTTTGAAGTTGTAGTTTTCCGAGCGCTGTTCTATATACACGAATGCTAATTCTATGGGGACTTAAAGTGGATTTCGAACTATTTTAAGCGAATTCAAATAATTGTATAAATGAATTATTAAATTCTTATATCAATTTTATTATTTCTACATATCAATGCAATGGTTTCATTATGTCTTCATATTTTTAGCATTCGCAGAAAACTGACGTCACTCTTTTCCAACTTTTTATTCATTCTTTTACGTACGATATGAAATTAATGCGTCTATAAGACCCACAACAACTCAGCTGACAGATAAATGCTTAATCTTCTGCGTTTCAGTACAACAAATGTTCGATACGAATTTCAGATATGGACGTTCATAGTAGTTTGGAATCTATATATTTAAATCTGTACAAATCCTGATCAAATCGCCATTCTCGTGTGCAAACATGATCGTATATAAATCCGAAAAACTATACATAAATCTTATACAATAAACCATGTTTTAAGAAAAAATAAATACTAAAGTTTTGCGCAACTTTTTTGTTCAGTAATTTTTTTACAGAAAACAGATATTTTTTTATGTTCAGAACGCAATTCTTTGTTATAGTCATTTTGAATTAAATTCCATTTGTAAGTTACTTTCTATTTTTTTGCTAAAAATCATTATTTAAAATACTTAAGCGGTAAAATATTGTAGGATATAATTTAAGATTTTACTCGATATAGCTGTTTTAAATATGCAACAGTTACAACAAGTTACGTCAGTAAAGTGACAACCAATCATTATATATATATATATATATGTGTGTGTATTAGACTGATTATTTTCCATTACAACACAGGATAGCATGTTTCAATGATCCCTCGAAAGGCACACACGTTGAGCTACGAAATTCTAGACAATGAACCATATTTATCAGACTTCTCAATTACGAACTAACTTTTTTCAAACATTATTATATATACATATATATATGTATATATATATATATATATATATATATATATATATATATATATATATATATATATATATATATATATATATATATATATATATATATATATATATATATATATATATATATATATATATATATATATATATATATATATATATATATATATATATATATATATATATATATATATATATATATATATATATTCACTGTGATAAAAAATAATCAAGTAAAAAAGCGATAAAAAATTGTTATATTTGGCAAAGATGTTTCTGTAGCAAAAATTTTCTGCCTTACGTAATTACTATTGATTTTCCTAAAAGTTCTCATATTTGATTTTAGAGGAAGAAATGGCTTAAAAATGAGTTCAATTTCAAAGATAGTTCAATATATGTAAAAAATAAATTTGCTCTAATTATTTCTCTGAACTACTTTGAACCTCCACGAGCCAGTGAGTTGTTTCATATTTTCTTTTCAAGCATTGGATAAGATTTGAAAAATAAAAACAATTAGAACACATTTATTCGAACAGGTGTAGGAAATTGTCAAAAAAAGCATAAAGTTTAAAGTTTTTTTTATAGGATTATTTTTAATGCTTTACAGAATTTAACTAGTATTTATGTTAGCTTTTAACAGAGTTCACACTTTTAAAAAAGTATAAGTTTAAAACTTTCCCTGTGTGTGTGGTGTCACCTCATCTGATCTTTTATTTTATTTATATATTTATAATTATATAAATAATATAACATAAATAACATTATTTATTATATTAATAATTATTACATAATATTACATAAATAATTATTATTATTACATAAATAACATTCATCAAAATAAAATATTTTTCAATATAAATAATATTTAATTAGTGTTAATATTTATTAAAATATGAATTAAAAATATTGTAATTCAAAAAATATATATAATGAATTACAATATCTTTAATTTTAGTTTATTTTAATAAATATTTATATTAAAATATTTTCTATTATAATCGAAATACAGTAATAGAGTTTTCGTTTGAAAACTGATGATAGACATTCATATCAAAAACAGATGGGGAAAACTATCCTTTCATTTCCCTTTAGTCTCCTTAAATATGTAGTATGGCCTGAACAGTATGGTCAAGTACATTATTAACAGTACCTCAGTAATTTTAAGGATAATAATCTACTTTTTTACAAACGGATGCAGCCTATAGATTGTTGTGTAAGCCATCTTGACATCTTTCACATTTTGTCTTTCCATAGATAGTACTCTGTGTTCTTATAATACTTGGAAGTAAATATGGAAAACTCCCAGCACGCACTCCAATTGACACGCACTCAGAAAATAGAAGCTCGCTATCTATCTCCCGTTGATCAACTGTGGTTTACCTATATTAGGGAACTTTTCATACATGGTAGGTCATATTTATATTTCGCAAGAAAAGAAACTCGATAAAATACCCAGCAGATAAAAAGAGAGTCAACATTCATCTTCATATATTCAATGGTGACTGTGAGAGAGAATCAGGAATCTTTTACTTAAAAGGGATTTACCACGGTTATCTCATAGCTACTTTCTTATTGTGAAGCTCGTAGAAGGCAATAGAAAAATTCTGGTTAAGGAACTGGGGTCTCGTTTGATCTTCAGTTATCAAACCAAAAAACATCGCATTCAGAGGACTTATTTTAAGTTCCTGGCCAAGTGGTAGCACAGTGTTGTTCGGAGCGTAAAATCTCTGTCTCAATTCCATTCACTGTTAAGCAGAATGAGATAGGCGTGAAGATTCTGACTTCTGCAACCACGTTTGTCAGAGTGCGTGCTTGGGAGTTTTCCGAGTTTCCCCTAGTGACCCAGAAATGCAGCCCACTATCTATGAAAAGTACTCCTGAAAACAATTTACTTGGTGAATATTAAAATATTTTTGATCGTTAAGTTGTATACAGGACTTTCTAAAGCCTAATGGAAAAAAGCGCTCTTCAGAGTGAAAAGTTCCGGGTTCGATCCCAGTCGCTGTTGAAAAATGGGAGATGTGTGTTGTTCTTTTGTCTATTGAATGCACGTTTGTCGGATTGGATATCTGTGAGTTTTCCTATTTTCTTCCTTTGCGACACATTAAATAATATACTATCTGTGAAAAGCCTTGTCGGAAAGGTTTTCATAGTTAAGAAATACGCATTGGATACTAGAATGCCTTACGATAGTGCCTTGGACCATTTGTCTTTCAATTTAGCGGTGTCAAAGTATTAATGAATGGACTTACTGTGATCTCGTTGTGAGCTCCAGTGGCTCAGTAGTTTCATTCCGTTTCCAGTTAAAATCAGCAAAGTAAAGCATCATTTGCCGCGGGCAGTGATTGGGAGGGTGACCACGCCGTACTCTCCCTCACTGGGTTGCTGGATGCTCAGTAGTTTGTAGACGACTCCACGTTGATATGTGACTTCCAAAGTACTTCCACTGGTGTAGTGTGGATGTGGAGAGGAGGGTGCCAGCTCACAGGTATGACCTCGTCACTTGACAATGGTTCAAAATTACGAGGTACTTGGTGATGGGTGAGTATTCCATATCCGTTAACCTAATGGTACAGTCCGGGACTCACCTGCATCGCTATGTATGTATGTATGTGGTCTCATGGTAAAGCAGCACTCTATAAAGCGAAAGGTCCTGGGATCGATCTCAACCAGCTAGATAGCAGAAGATAGAAGATGCTCTTTTATCTTCTGAATGCATGTCTATCGGGAGAGGCGCAGGGAGCACTAATCGCTGATTTTTTTTCGTCATATTGTCATTTTATTATACATTTTGTTGTCTTCATTTAAAGAACAAAATGTTTAAAAAAAATCAGCAATAACTCTCTTCCCTTGTGAGCTTGAATGCGGCCCACTATGAAAAATCTTTCTGGAATGTAATTAATGCGGAGGATATTGCAATGGCTTTCAATAGCCATTGGCCATCCATTGGCCACGCTGTATCAAAGTGTTAATATTTCCAGAAAAAATTCAAAAATCAATTCTCAAGGCTACACTGAATGAAAATTATTGTGTCAGAAAAGTTTAATTTTCATTAGCGGACCACGAATCATTGCCTCGCAAGACACTGGAACAGTTAAGTGAAGAAATTCCTTGGTGTTGATAACAGTACACCAGAAATATTCATCAAAGTATTAAATTGTAAAAGATAATGATAGGACTATATAAGCGTTAATTAACGAGGGTAGCTCCAACAATACCTCTAATTCCATAATTGGTATCAGTGAGTTCTATACATGATTCAGACGAGGACCGGCGTACTAAGAGACCATGTGCATGTTAAAGTTTCGCTGGGATCCAATGGCTTTCCACAAATGAAAAGTAGGTTGGAGGGAAGACAGCAAGATTTATTTTCGATTTAGTCACTTGACAGTGGTTCAAAATTCGTACGAGGTGGTAGGCTGCTTTTAATGTTGACAGAAATAGACATCCTAGAAACGTACTGCAATAACCTATAACCAAACATCTAGGAATTTTTTAAATAAAATTATTTTATAATATATATATATTGATTCAGTATATTATTATATTATATAGTATATTAACTTGGATATATATATAGATATTATTATTATACTACTTAATCGATCAGTCCATTACTTATAATATATATATATATTCTTTAATTTAATATTTGAAATATTAAACAGAACATTCGAATAGATTCTCATTCGGTGATTCTAAGCCGAAAAGAATTAATGTTTTGTGATGAAGTATAGAATTTCGGAAGAAAACATTGGTACTTCTTCGAATACTTTTTCTATTCACTGGAGAGCTTTTTTCATTTCCTCTCATGGTAACAAAACAAAGCAGATGGGAAACAAAGAGCTCTTTTTTTTGTAGGTACGATTGATTTAGCCGTCGTGTTGCTGCTGCTGTGTGTGTTGGTGACTATCTGTACATTATAAATTACCATTTGTCACTTGTCATTACTCAGTGATTATTATCACTATACTTTTCACTGTTCTTTATATACATATACATTCTTGTTGAATTCAGTCTTTGATTTATTACTCCTGATCTGGTTTCAATATTTAAATTACTATGCCTGTACTTACAAAGCTATAAGCTTCTCCATCACGTGAATTGAGAGATATCAGCTCATGACTGACTGCATATGCGTAATCAACGAATCAATTTTTGATTACATCACGTAAAAAATGCTTTGAAAACAAGCAATTCCTACTAGTTGCGCAAAGTACTTATATTTGTTCTATTGAATCCTAGTTTTCAACCGAAAACATGTATCTAGCTTTCAAGAAACCATTCCGATTTTAAAAAATATCAATATTTAAAGTTCACTAAGCATTTCCAATGACAGCGTCGAAAATCATGCATTTTCTAAAATAGAAAAATAATAAATATCGCTATTATCAGAGAGACTTTGTATATAGACCTACAATAGAGACTCGCGTTTTACAAATTCGTAAGGACCATTAAAACAGTTCGTGAAATTGAAAAATAATGTAGTAGGCTATAAAAATCTCATTTTTCACCGAACTATTTCTTTATAAATAAGATACTATTAGAGAAAATTATTTAGATTACAGTATAAGAAACGCATCGAATATAAAATTCATACTTAAAAACATTCACTTTATTGATGAAAAATCAGAGAAAGTAATCATTTAACTTTTTATATTTAACAACTACATTTTTGAAAATACGTTTTTCCATATTTTTCAATGTATGAAAGCATTTCGGTGTTTTAATCTCAAAAAAGTACCTCAATAATCTTTGCGTGTTTAACTGCTTTTTTTGCAGAAAGTCTTACATTATTTTCTTGTATGGTACTACATCATTCTTGCGTTCTCATTCATTATATCCTTAATAATTTCGTCATACGATATTTCTTCCATACATATCACATGTAAGTATATATTTGAAAATATCTTCGAAAGAATTTTCAGGCAGCAAAGGGATTCTTTGTCGAAATCCACACCCATAAGTGACTCATCATCGCTCAAGTCATCAAGTAAATTACCGTGAGTTTCTTCAGCTACGATGGTTTCATTAAGAAAATCTGCATCTTGAAATGTTCTCCATTATTCAGCATTATTCCAATTAATCATTGACAAATGCATTGTTCCTAGAAGGTCAATTTCAGAAGGCCGCTTCAACTCCAACTGCTTAATCACCTTTTGCAAAAATACCTTATAATATTTGCTCTTGAAGTTGTGTTGGTTATGCCTTGATCATGGGCTGTAAGACATGCTATATTAGGAGGCAGTAACTACATACGAATCGATTCAAGATCTGGAATTTCAAGTTGAGCAGTGTAGAATTAGAGATGGAACAATTTTACAGTTAGAACTTTATTATTCTCTGATAAAAATGTTGATTTAAATCTGGTTGCTAATTTTCATAAATTTTTCAAGTCATTCTAACGTTAATGTTATAATAATATGCAGCTGATAGCTTTTGAACACTTTTTAAACATCTAGGTATTAAATATTCTCCTATGAAAAGCAGAGGCAGTTCTGTTCCATTCGTGTTGGCTTAGATCAACACTGAAATTGTTTCTTTGCTTTTTTACCATCATTACATTTATAGCCTTTAAAGCTAAGTGTTCTCTTAAATGATATCTTAAAAAATAAACCTGTCTCGTCAGCATTGATAACATCCTTTGGGTCGTACTTGAAAGTCGTGATTTTAATGTTCATTCTTTCCATTCAATCTGAAAGTTTTTTCACAGTTCCACTACACAATTTTCTGAAGCTCAGTGTCATGTTTTAAATTTTTGAGCTGTACGGTGTAAGAACAATTTTTTTAGTCCATATGATCACAATTATTTGTTCAACAGAGTTCGAAATTCCTTTTTGAAGATATTTAAATAATTCAAGCACATAATACTTCACTCAGACTTTAATGAAACTTTAGAATTATGCACATATTTATAGTAAATTCCGCAATTCCAAGAAAGTTTTAGGATCTTATTTGCGCACTTAGCGCAGCCATGACAGTACTCATTCAAGAATTACTTCTTCCTAGATTCTCAAGTTTCTTTTTGTGAAAAGGAATAACAATTGGCGTAGTAGCGCCACCTATCATCGTGACGTTCGTACAGGATTCTAATGCTTTGAAATCTTTTATATTCAGCTCCATGGATAACCATACATAACTTTAATGACATTAATATCAACAGGAATGTACTTTCCTCTCGTTTTCTTCAGCTAAGCTAACAAAACTTTTTTGAGGTTTTTGCTTTGCTTTTCCTCAATATTTTCAAGAGTCAGGATTTTTACTGGTATTGTTTTATTTTTCAATAATTTTTACCGAGTTTTTAAAATTATCAGGAAGGTTATTTTTATGGAATTCTGTGCTTTTAGCTTATTTTTATCATTCAGTATTTTTTTATTTACCTCTGTTAGAATTTTCTTTTTGTTGTTGTTGTTGCATTCCCCAGAGGTCAGCAGCGCTAGACCAGGTCCATGAGCGCGTACACCTTCAAAACGTCCAGTACCATAAGTGGATTCTTCATCAGATCTCTCCCGGAGAGACCAATTCATTGAAGAATATGTTCAGGAGAGGCCTGTACATTTAATCACTTGGAGCAAATTTCGAATTTCTTCATAACCTCGACGAATTTCAAGTTACTAAGACGGCCACTTCTGAAACGGGCAATAGCCGTTTGTTCTTGTCTATTAAGACCAGTAGACAGAGAAGCACCTGGACGCAGGCAGCGGTACCATTGATGCTCAGGAGGGACAATCCAAGTGGCTTCATTATCGTGTTTAATCTTTGAATGAATCTCCTGAAAATTTCTTTTTTACTCCAACTGATAAACGCTTTCGTTTATTCTTCAACTGCAACAAATTATCAACGGAAGCGGCTCAATCACTTTCTCAACAAACGAAATTTAATAAAATGAGTTGTTCAAATTAAACGAAACCACAATTGTACAACAGAGCTCTAATTTTTAAATGTTTTTCCCCTTTCTATTTTTTCATGTTCTTACTTATGGAGAGGAGAGAAGTTTTCCTCTTGTTTCTTTCTCTACGAAGGATAGAGTTCGAATTTAACACCACATCTTTCCAATCAAATGCCTGTTTCAATAATATCTTAAATGCCTGCAAGTGTCTCTTTGTTGTTCAAGAATGAATTAAGTTCTTCGGCATTACATAAAAAATCAAATAAAAAAAATTGAAAAATGTCAGATCATGAAAAAAATAAATAAACAAAAAGAAAGCAATTTATCAGTAAGGAAAGTTCGTAAAAGATTTTTTAAAATTTTAGTTCATAAATCAGAATCAAAATTATTATTGTGTCAATGGTGTTAGGGTTGGGACTAGCCACTAATTTTTAAAAATGTAAATGTTCGTACATTAAAGGTTCGTCAAAACGATCATTTTCTGCATATGATATTCAAATTTTATAAATATCTGCGCAAATTTTCCCATATGGCTAACAGAAACTTTATAATAGATATTAATTATAAAATGGTTAATATGTTTCATGTATCTTCTTTATTGGCTCGACAGCACTTTGTAAGCCAAGGCCTTCTTCAGAATCTTCTTCCATTCTGATCTCGCTTTTGAAATAGACTTAAAGTTTTGACCTTATGCTTCCAAAATCCTCGTCGAAACAGTCGATCCATCTAAAGTTTGGGTCTTCCTCTTGCCCTGGTGCCGATTGGTTTAAAATGAAAAACTCTTGATTTTAAAAAGTCAGGATTCATTCTGCACAGGTGCCCGGCAAATTTCATTCGGTTGATTTTTGCGTAGTTGATGATATCTGCTTCTCTATCGCCTTGTACAGTACGCTGTTGAATCTGTTCCTCCAAGTACCATTGATGTTCACTACACCCATAATTTTCCTCAAAACCTTTCTTTCAAAGATGCCAGTGGACCACATATCTTCTTATACATCGTAAATATTATAAAATAGTTTCCTATGAAACAATTAATTTTAGTAATAAAATTAAAGCATGATAAAGTATTTATGAACGAAAATGTAATTACAGTTAAAGTTAAAATTATTATTGAAATTTTTAAAAATTGTAAAATTAGTTCAATTTTTCCGCAAAAACACTGAAAAATATTGACTTGTTAACAGTGAACGAAATTTCAATTTCATAAACTTTACAATCCAAAATAATAATTTGAAGAAATTATTTTCACATCAAATCGAAAATAAATGTGGATTAGTTTATTATAGTAAAAATGCAACGAATCAACATTTAAATTGTAATTAAAGCAAAGGGTTATGATGACAACAATTAAATTTTGAACCGACAAGGCTCACAACACGTTTTCACGTCTTAGCTAGAACTTGACTCTATGAAAAAATGTGTGGTCATCAGGTTAACATTTGTATGCAATTATTGAATAAGATAAGTTGATTTTACTCTGAAGATTGTAAGGATAAGTTCGTCGAATAAAAAACAAAAACACGCCATATCTTTCACAGTGAAACTACTTAATGATACAACCTAGCCATCAAATCTGCAGAGAACTGATTATTGAAGTGGTATATAACACTTATGTTAAGCGATCTGTTAAGCACTTTACTTCACTAAAGTGTTTTGATAGAAGAATTCATACACCATTTGTTTTAAATCGAAGTTAAAGTAGAATGTGAAGAAAGATAAGATGTTATTTCAATTTTGTCTCTTAATATAGGTTAAGAAAATAATTCCATCATTGAGAATGATAATCATTCTTTTCTCATAGGACAAAAAACGAACATTCTAAATAGGCGGAAATCTCAAATAAAATAAAGAGAGAAAAACCAAAATTTTGTGAGTGTGTATCAGCATGCGCAGAAGTATTTCTTTCACCATTTGAAAAGTCGTTCCATTTTCAAAACGATTTTTTTCTTCTTTATGCCTCCTTAATGTGTCCAACTAACCATCCGAAATGGGTGAGTAAACTTAAAAAAAAATTAGATAATGGGTAGGAAAAAACATTTCTATTTAACACTAAAATAAGTTTAAATAAGAATAGAAGTTCCATTTCTTTTAACTGGTTAATGCTCTGTTTAAGAGCAGAAGAATTAACATTATAAAAGGAAAGGTCCAATGGAATCGATAAAAATTAATCATTCAGCATAGAATTTATTCATCTTGAATGTTGTTAAATTAAATAAAAAAACAAGAGCTAGAGAATATGATTTAGTATTCCATTTGTACAATATAACATTTATAGAATGATTAATGCATGCAATTTATAATTCCTAGTTGAAATGACTTTAAATTTCTAGTGTTAGGTATTTATTTTTCTCATAAAAAGAATCTGTCAATTTACTCTGGTAATAGGCATGTTAAGAAGGATTTATACTATATGATCATTTTCCGTAATTGCAATTGTTTTCATTTCTCTTAAACTACTGTGTGAAACCAAAGAAATAGAAAGAAAAAATCCATAATTTTAAAATCGAAATTAGAAAATTAGAGTCTGATTGATCACTAGACTCTATTTACTTATGATGCCTGTTTCTGCATCTAAATAAACTTTCATATTTGAAACAAATTTCTTTCCTCCAGAAATTAATCTGCGATCAACTTAACAAGAATCCCTACTCTAAATCAGACGTCTCAATGCAAGAATCAGGAAACATTTTGAAATCTATATCAATAAACTCTTTATTTGTTTGCCTGCCTAACATTCGTTCAAGATTGTATTAAGAACGGTTGCACGAAATGAAATGAAGCCAATATCAAAATATTGGCCTATGGCTACTTAAAATAAAAACTATGTTTCATTTCGAAACTTATTACAGTGCATTTAACAATTTTAAAACATAATCAATGCTGATATGAACTTTCAGCAAAGTTTCTTATACCACGATACAATCAATAAAGCGATGCCACAATCTGTTTCGGAATAGGATTTTTTTCTTTTTTTATAATTTGTAATCGTTGTGCAAGCGCTAAGAGGAAAAATATATACGCGCGTTCTGATCCAATTTCTTTCTACATTAGCACAGTGTAATTTAAAAGAAAAAAATAAGAAATAATAGTAATTGTGTGTGTGTGTGATATTTTTGAAAAATATTTTTTTCAATTACAGCATATGTACATATTTATGCATTTTTAACTGAACTGCCAATAGCGATCGCAATGGAAAGTTAAAAAGAAGTCATTTCGATTTCAGTACTTGATAACTAAAGCGGGAATTTCCTAGTGTTCAACTCTTCATCATTTCGATTTGTTTTTAGCTCTGCCTCAAATAAGAACAACTTTTGCCAGTATGTCTGTGCCAATCCGTTGTCGGAGAAGCAAGATAGTTCTATTTTCGACAGAAAAAGCCAGAAGGAAGGCTCCTATTTTGGCCTACTAAATGCCTTGATTTCATTTTTCGCCATCTTTTTTTTATTATTTTTGATAAACATGTATTATATATTCACTATGTATTATTTTAATTTTACAAAAAAAATTTTAAATTTAATATTGATTTAATGTAAAAAAATTAATAAACAAATAAAATATAATTAATTTATACAAAATTTTTCCCTCCAAATATTTTCATAAACTTCCACAAAATCATCAATAAAAATTATTAATATTATAATATGCAACATATATTTTCAATTAATTTACAAAAGTGAAATATTGTTTTGTAGTTGAAAAAATATTTTTAAGAATATATTTGAAAATGTAAAATAAAAAACAAAATTAAATCAATATAAAAAATTAAACGTATGACTATTAACAATAAAATACTTAGTATTTCAAATCTGAGAATAACGCGAAGCATTAGCGGTATTTAAGTTTTAAAACAATCATAAATATCACCACAATTCGTAACATCCTCAACTCCTATTTACAAATGGAGGGCACTTGTTACTACAGCAACTTGCCACCAGATTACTAAGCGGGAGCTATTTTTAGGTTAGACAGACTACTAGAGATTTTTCAATTTATAACAAAACAGCATTTTGAACAAAATTAACTAAACACATAAGGTTATTTTTCCAAATCACACTTTTTCCCAGGAAACTAAAGCCTACAAAAGCTGGTAGTCTTGGCTATTATTTTTTTTCATGAAGCATTGCTTTGTCATAAGAAAAATTTAATTTACACAAAATTTCATTCCTTAGAACAATTGATTATGTGTATTTACATTTGGATTTTATGAGCATTGAGAAATATATTCAAGCAGTAAACTGGAAATAAAAACTTTCTGCGAATTTCCAGTATGAAGCAAAAATGATATTTGCTTATTAAAAAGGAAATAAAAATTATAATTGTTTGAAGAAACAATAAAAAGCTAAACAAAGCATCTTCACAGAAGAGAAATAATAAAATTACTATATAAAATAATATGTAATGAATGTAACAAAAAGTAGTGCAACATAAAACGTTAAGATACGTGCGATGAAAGTAACACATATTCACCGAAAATCATTTCCGAAAAAAATATTTTTGCCAAAAATCATGTTTTTATAGAGCTGGAATAGAAAAGAATTTCTCTTTTGTGGAATAAATAATAAAATATCCATGAAAATTTATTTTACGCTCGGATTTCTTTTTCCTGGTTTTACTCATCTCGAACATTCTTTGGATCGATTTCGACTATTAGTCGAGATTCAATCCATTTGGTATTGGGCAGCTCAAAGATAACTGACTTCATTTCATGAGCTCTGATCCCTTTTTGGGGTAGCGTTTTACGATCCCATGCCACAGGTCCGAGGTTCGATCCTCGGGTTGGGCAAGATCGATTCAGCCTTTCATCCCTTCAGTGGGTCGATAAACTGAGTACTAAGCATACTTGGGAACTAAACACTGGGGGTTTCGCATTAGGCTGACCACCTAATCGGGGCATATGCTTAGCAATCCAGGGCCTATCGGTCACGAAAACTGAGATGGGCACTGTAGGCCTTCGCCCACATGGGCTGCCATGCCACAGAGTTAAGTTAAGAGTTCCCTTCTTGTGCGTGAATGTTTGTACTGTGATTCAGAATCCACTTATAAACCATAAATCGCAATCAAATAAACCTTCATTTGAAAAAAGTAATAAGTCAACTTCAGAACCAAAATACTGAATAAACGTGATGCAGTTGAAAACAGAAATGTTTCAGCCTGCCTGTGGCTTTTTCTTATTAAGTTCAAAATTTAAACTTCCTTCGTGTGTAATTAATTACGAGCTAAAATGTTTATTCTAAGAAACTTTTTAATTCTCAACAATTGCAATGGATTATTTGAAAGCAACTACTATAAATGTTTTTAAGGAATGAAATGACCGTAGAGTTCCGTAGAAATCAACATTTTTATTTAATAGTAATTAAGTACATACACAGCGATGCAGGCGAGTCCCGGATTGCACCTATAATTTACAGGTTTGAAACATTCGCCTATTACCATATAAGCCATAATGTTGAATCATTGTCTAGTGACGTGGTCGATATCTGAGTTGGCAGCTCCTCTCCACATCCATGTCACACCGATGAGAGGACTTTGGATATCACAGATTAACATGGATATGTCGCTTACCCACGGAGCTGCAGTAACATAGTGAGAAAGAATGTTGTTTATCATAATCACATTACTCATATTTTCCATATAGAAAAACAAGTAGTTATATAAATTCAGAGATGTTTTCGCTTCTTCCGTTTCGTATTTTTAATTTTTCTCACGTTTAATAAGATAACTTTCACGAAAATGTTTGAATGTCCATTTATTAGTTCTTAGTATATACTTCTCAAGATTTAACATATTTTCTTGTATTAGAAACACAGATTCTAATTTAACTATTTTAATTAAAAAAAACATTGAAATGAATGCAAATTCAAAACAAAATAGCTTTGGCAACAGGATGACGAACAGGAAAATAAAAATATGGCTCTTCATTGTAAGAGATAAGGAACGATGTTGTGTTCCTTACGAAGAAAATAAACTTTGTGTCCTAAAATATTTAAATTAATAAAATATATAAATTGTGTTAAACTCTTTTCATTCAAAGATATATCTTACATTTACTGAAAAGTTATTACGGACCTACGTAATATTTGATTTCAACAAAGTATGATATTTTTAAAACATAGATGTAAAATACACTATGACTTCAAATTAAATTTATTGAGAAAAAAATATTTGAAATATCAATCAAAATAATCATTCTATTTCATATAAAACCTTCAAAAAATATTGAATATTATGCTTTAGTTAATATATTAATGTCTTCAAAGGTTATAAGAATAATAGGGATTCGCAAGGAACAAATTTCATTCAAAACTGATTATTTTTTGGTATACAAAATGTGATATATTCTACTCAATACTTTTCCTCAAATAAAATAAGTCTTTCTTTCTAAAACTTCAATCAAATTTTTCGTTTTTGTTATGTATATAATTAACTTGTCTTAAAATAAATATAAGTCATCTCTTTTTTTAAAAAATACTGCATCGCTTTCTTTTTATGCGAATTAAAATTATTCTTAGCCATTCAGAAGCCAGAAATCTCAATTAATCGACACAAAAAGTCGTTATTCAATACATTTTATTATCCTAATTTTTCTTTTTATTAACAGATGTATTTTCATTTTGATGACAGATGTATTTTAATTTTGCTAAAAAGATAAAAATGATGAAAACTCTTACATGACTAGAATAATTTGCCCTAATCATACATGGAATAAGTGAATAGTCCATTAGAATATTCGCATATTGTACTACTTTTGCTTTCTTTATAATATTGTTCGAAAGAAAGAAACGGCATTAATATAATGGCCGTTACAACTTTCTCCCCATTAAGTTTCTCATAAAAGTGAAATCATATGGTTTCTCTCACACTTTGAATGTGACCCAGAATGCTAGGTCATCAGCGCCCATATTGCTCACTCTTCCTCTGTCTCAATTAAATTCATAATTTCACTTTTCCAGATGGCAACAATGGCCGAAATTCTTCTTTCCGGAAAACAATGACTAAGAAGCATTGCCAAACGTTTTTGCACTTCGCCCAGAATCCCACCTGGGTGACATCATTTACGTGATCCATTGTGCATCGGAAAGGCGCAATCCTTCTCACGAGCTAAGGTGCGAAAAAGAAAAGGGGTCCCCTTCTATCGGCCCCTGCTCCGGTTATGGAGTTGGCCCTGCAAAGAACAATAAAGAGAAAGTTAATGGTTCTTCACTGAAATATGCCCTGTTAACCTTCGCCCGATTGTTTCTTTCGCTGTTCCAGAAGAGTTCTTATTGGATTCGGATACGGTTATTCGATTGTTATGGTTCGTGACAATATGAATTAGCTTCATAACTTGCAATTTCCGATATTGGATGAAGAGAAAAAAGAAAACAATATGATCTCTTATTCACGTGAATAAGATCACAACATAATAATGAATTCTATTCGATTGCGAACATAAAATTTTTTCTCTTTTGTACAATGGATCGAATAATTACGTTTACTGCTCCATAAATAAACTAATAAACCAAAATCTAGCAACTATTCCTTTTCCAAGGACAGGAATTTATGAAAAGAATATTATATTATATTCGCAAACTTTTCATCAGACTTTCCATTCGATATTTAAAAATTCATAAATATATAGTCGCCATTTTGGATCCTTGCAGAAGTTGCTTCCATGAATATTCGATTTAAAAGAAATTTTCAAAACGAAACTGGAATATAAATAAAGTTTTTTGAGTCTTGGAAACATAATTTCTTCAAATGTTTCTACGATAACTTATGATCATTTTTTTATAATTTATTAATATTTGAACTATTACTTCATTCGAATCTTTTGTTTTAAAATTTTTCTAAGCATGCTGTGAAAGACACAGCTTGTAATATTATTATAATACCATCAATAATTACACACGAATATTTAAGAGGTTGCAGTTTAATTCAAGGATATGAAAAAATTATAAAAAGAGTTTCTTGGGTTTATGTTTTATTATTTCTGTGTTATTTCCATTTTTATTTTAAAAATATCAGCTAGATTTCAAAAACGCAAATTGTAACTGTCAAAAAGTTCGATTTCAATAATGCGGTGGTTGTACTTCATGCATTAAAATAATTTTTTTTTAATATTTGGCCTGTAATTGTTTATTAACGTTTAATGATAATAACTAACATAAAGAGTATATAAGTACATATTTTACTAAACAATTTTACAGACGAATATGTAGTTAAAATACAACTCTTTAAAAACTGAATATAGTGGTTATGGTTAATGCTTTGCCATAATTTTTTATTATGAGTGAAATTATTAATATATAAATCACTGCATCCTGTAATATTTGATCTCCAGTTTTTCCTAACAAACTGTATTTAAATATATTAAGAAGAATATCATTATCAAACAATTACATTTAATTCAATATAATAGTTAAAAATTGAATATAAATTATTGAGCAGAAAGATTTATCATCAATCTTAATAAGCCCCTGGAATATTGTAGACTATTTTTAAACTTTTAGCTACACCAGGGATTTACCTAGATCCCTTTAGTAATCACTAATATATATAATGACTTTTCGCCCTCAAAAGCTAAATAATAGATAAAAGCTGTAAATTTGCAGCTTTTATCTATGTATATTTATAATTTTTTTATAATGTAGCTTTATAAATATAACTGACTTTACATGTCTGTATAAAAAGCAAAATATTTTAACATTAATATTTTTTACTCTACTTATTTAAAAACGGGTTAAACATTCTAACATTTTTAAAAACTAATTTGGCTAAATTTTAATCTCCAAATGAATGTATAGGATTATATTATTGTCAATAACTTAGAAACTTTTAAATCCAATGGAGAATTGTATGTGCAATATTTTAGTTATGTTCACTTTTATGCTTAATATTTAATTAGACATTATTTTAGTTATTACATACATTTTTCAAATTAATGTTTCATAAATTATTAAAGTTCATAATATATTTGTCTAACAAAATGATAAATCTTGACTAATTTTTCAAGTGCATTAAATTAGGTTTAAATGGGAGGATTTTGTACACTCGGCCAACAAATGAATAACTCTATGCTCGAAGATGGATCTTCAGTACAAAGTAATGAAAAATTACTTGCTAATTAGACTGTCAAATTCCTTCCATTTCAGCAACAAAAACTGCGTCCTTATAAAAACAGATTTTTACCAGGCTGTAAAAAAAAATTACGAATGAACTCAATATAACTTACGGTTAAGAATTATTTTTTCAGCGAAAGCTGACTTTTTTCTATTATTTCTTTCGCCAAAAACTATGACGTCACAAACTAACAAATAAGCTTTCTATCAGCTATTAATATGAAACTACAAATGTCGGTAATATTTAAAAATGTCATAATGTTAAATATATATATATATATATACGAGGGTCACTCTGAAATTTTTGGGATACAACTAGGTTTTTAAAGTTATACTTACAAAATTTTAGGTGTGTTCAAAGTAGTCTCCTCCAGCATCAATGCACTTTTGTAGACGAATTGTCTACAGATTAAATGCCTCAAGCCATTCATTTCTTCCAATAGATGAAAAAAATGCATTTATAGCCACATCAATCTCTTCTTCTGAATGAAAACGACGTCCACGTAAGTTATTTTTTAGATTAAAGAATAACCAAAAGTCGCACATAGCTAGATCAGGTGAATACGGCGGATGTTCGATCACTTTAATTTGTTTTTGTTTAAGAAACTCAACTGTTAATCCGGCTGTATGTGAAGATGCATTGTCATGGTGAAGCATTAGTCCCCTAACATTCAGTTCTTGTAGAATTTCTGGAAGACATTTAGTGGTATACCAGTTTGCTGTTACTGTCTTCTGTCCTTCCAACTTGATGGCTTTGACCAGTCCCGTACTTCTGAAGAAAACGGCATACATCACTTTTTTAAGTGCGCGTTGTTTTTTCACCATTGTCGGCGTGGGACTATCTTCAAAGACCCATACTTTGCTTTCTTGACGTGTTGGAACGTCAAAAAACGGTATGCAAGTTTCATCACCTGTTACTATTTTAGAAATGATGCGGTGGCCACCATCATTCAGCATATTAAGAGTTTCTTTACTGATTCTGACACGCTCCTCTTTTTGATGCTCAGTTAGATTATGGGGAACCCAATGGCAAACTACTTTTTTTATATGTAATTCTTCATGAATGATTTTGTGCATGGCGGATCCAATGCTAAGTTCCTTCTGTATCAGTTGATAGGTACAGTGATTATCATCCATTAACCTTTTTCGTATGGCAGACACATTATCCGGGATTACTGCCGACGGCGGCCTTCTTGTGTGTTCTTCATCCTGAAGAAAATTGCGACCTCTTCTAAATTCTCTAAACCATCTGAATACAGTAGCACGAGCTGGAGATTTATCACCAAATGCTAATTGCAACCGTTGAATGCATTCTTCTTGATTTAATCCTGCTTTGAAATCGTAGAAAATCATAGCGCGAAAATGTTCTCGTGTCAACTCCATTTTCTCTTCTGTTTAAATTTTACTCCACGCTAAACAAGTTGAAGTAAGTCAGTAAAAAATCGTCTTCTGTGTTAAAATACTTTGTACTTTAAAATTAAACCGTTATTTTTATTTTGTAAATTCTTGTCTGCGCGTATCTCAAAAATTTAAGAGTAACCCTCGTATATAGTGAACCGTAAGAATTATAAAATAAATACATATTAATATTATTGTATTTTCATCAGGATAGAGAGAGATATGTTATTTAATTAAGATTTATTTAAATTGTTTGTTGAAATTATGTAACTTCTTACAAGGAAAACCTTGAAAATTATTGATTATATTTGCAATACTTATAAAAATAAACAGGAAATTGAAATGTTTTATTCGTTTTGTGTTAGTTACAGTGTAAGAATGTTTTAATAATGTGATAGGAATAAAAATTTTACATTACAGACTTCTTATCCCAATTAGAGTTTTTCTTATCCCATATTTTAGATGCGTCACTTAATTGGTTAATAATCAAAAAATTCCCATTCTAAATCTTTACAACAATTTAGGAATCGATTGTAATAAATATTTATATTTTAAACATATAAAAAACTTTATTCTGTTTCATAACAAAAAACTTTTCTTAGTTTTTTTATTTATTATTACGAAGCAATTTTATGTCATAAATTACAGTTAAAACTTGAGGGTTGAGCGGCTACCAGATGCGTCGGCAGGTGGTAGAGAGCCGAACGTCCTTTCTCTTTTTTGGAAGTACACCTTCATTAGAAATTGCGAATCCCCCCTCATAACCTTGATGCTATGCGACCCATGACTAAGGTCAAGGGCATGGTTGTTAGTGTCCTAACCAGAGCCTGACTAAGGCAAGGGCATACGGGACAGTTGCCCCAGGCCCTACATCAGAAGGACCCCTAAATTATTTAGAAAATTCATTTTTCTTTGTCAATTGAACAGAATCGTTTGCCGAATCGAATAAAAAATTTGTTGCTTGAAGCAGAGAGGTCTCCAAAAAAGTTTTTATCCCGGGTCCCAATTTGGCTAAATCGAGCATTGGTCCTAACAGAATCTCTAATATGCCTGGTGAACTGCTAGAGTATCATGTTTTACCCAGTTAGCCAGTCAATGCTGGCCCTTTTTATTTCCTGGGTAAAACTTCTCATGCAGGTAAAAGCTCTGAGGAAGATTTGTCTATCCAAGGTAAGGAAATCCAGAAGAAATAAACTAAAAGAATAGAAATGACTCTTTCGGTTTCAGAAGTAGAAATGACCCCTAGTGCATCCACGTCTGGAGTGTATAGGAAGCTATTAGTAGTAAGACAGCCTCTCTAGAAAGGATAAGAAAACAACTTCACATAATGAGACTTTTCAACAAAAGCCTGTAAGGCCACGGTGGCTTGGTTAGTTAAAGCATTCTTTCTCGTTATAGGATGATAATGAGTTCAAATTCCGAACCAACGAATGATCCGTCGTGTTCGTTTTTGGCTGATGGGGCACGTTAAATTGGTCGTGGTCACAATGTCCTTCATGTGAAATGATATATTTGGGAATGGCAGGCCAGTTCTGCTTGGTATATGCTTCTAAATTACGAAGACACCCACCAGGCTGCTTCTATCTAACTGGTAGAGACAAACTCAGGACAAGGTACAGGGACGAATGCTGGTGCAACAGCAACAATACCTTGTATGCAGAAAATGCCATGAAAACTAGGAAATTGCACATCATATTGTAATTAAATGGACCCTTGGTTGACTCTTTGCCTTAGGTACTCATGATACTGAAGAATTACACCTCAGCTTTCCATAAGGATTCTTTCTGACTTCGTAAACAAAATGGGAGACCCTTATAGATAGAGCTCGGTTATTTTGGATTTCAAGTTTGGTACAAAAGGCTTTTAGCCGAGAGGCCTTGACTATGAATCCAACATAGAAGAAAACTGCTTAAAACAAAATGATTTTATTTATTAATAACTTTTTATTTTCAATATTTTAAAGATAAAATATTTTATTAGCTATTTATGATTATAAAATTGTAGTTTATAAGAACTCCAATTGAACTTCCTAGTTGCTCTTGATTTTAAAATGTTAAACCTACAAGTACAATTTCTTTTCATTTTCAAGTCAATTATTATTCTTTTAATAATAAGAGTCTTATGCATATTTTGTCTTATATGAGTACATAATCTTGCATATGTAGTTTCAGTAGAATCTTCAAACATCTGCTGTTAGTATAAAAAAAGAAGAATTTGCTTTAATTTTAAGGCATTTATAAAATAGTGTTTACGTACCAACCCTTCGACCACTAAAACTATTAGGAATTTGTTAAAAAAAATATTTGTGTGTACGGAGCTCCAAAGTCTGGTTGCATCTTTCCCCCTTGTAAAATTTAAATTAAGTAACATGTGATAAATACGCTTAAATTATAACTCATTGAACTCAATTTAAAATTATTTAAATGGTACATTTTGCTAGTCACATGAAGGTATATAAAGTAATAAAATCTTTTGTGTTAACATCCTTTAGTTTTAAACAAATATGTTAATGCTATTCATTCACGAAATCATACTCTCACAGAGGGCAACTTTGTTACACAAATTCCATTTATAGTAGACGCTCGTTTTTACGAACCTCGAGTTAACGAACTTGCAAGTTTTTACGAATTAGTGGCTAGTCTCTATCCTGACACTGTAAACACAATGATAATTTTAACTCCCATTTACAGTCTAAATCTTTAAAAAAATCTCTTTTTTTTACGAATTTTCATTTCTGACAAATAATTTTCTTTTTTATTAATTTACTTTTATGATATTTTTTAATTTTTTTATTTGATTTCGTTTTTACATAATACCTAAAAATTTGATTTATTCTTGAACAACGAAGTGACACGTGGAAGCATGGAAACCGACATTTGATTGAAAGAACTATTGTCGAATAAGATTTCTAGAGACTTGAAAACATAGAAAGGAGAGAGGAAACTAAAAATTTGAAAAAATGTTATTCTGTACATGGTTTTGCCTCATTTGAACAGTTCAATGTATGAAGTTTCGTTTGTCGAGAAGGTGATTGAACCAGTTCCATTGAGGATTTATCGCAGTTGAAGAAACGAAAGCGTTTATCCATCGAAGTAAAAAAGAAAATTCCAAAAGAAGTAGAAGGAAATATATTAAACGAGACGAAAAAGTGGCAATAAGTATGGAATTCTAAAGAACAACCACTTGACACTTTTAAAAACTCGGAAAAAAATTCCTAGAAAAAGCAAACAGTACCAACAAAAATTCTCCTGATTTTTACGAATTATCCATTCACGAATAGAGTAGAGAAGCAAAGCATCGAAAACTGGAAAAAGTTTTGTTAGCTTGGCAGAGAAAAACGTGAGAAATGAACATTTCTGTTTATGTTAATGTTATTAAAGAAAAATCTAACTGTTTTGCTATGAAGCTAAACGTAAAAACTATGAAACTAAACATAAATGATTTCAAATCATCAGGCGGTTGGCTTCAAAAATTTAATACCGGACACTGAGCTTTAGAAAATTATGTGCTGAAAATGGAACTGCGAATAAAATTTCGGAGTTAGAATGGAAAGGAGTACTGAAATCATTATTTTCCGAATTCTATCTAAAGAATGTTTTCAACACAGATGATACTTATGTGTTTTCTTAAGATCTTACCCGAAATAATTTTTAGCTTTAAAGGCCATAAATATTATAAGGGAAAGACAAGAAAAGCAAAGAATTACAGTGCTGCTTGTAAAAAAATCGATTGATCGTGGTCTAGTCTCTTTATCAAAAAAATTTAATAAAACTCAAATGATACACTACAACTATAGATAAACACTCACTAACAATTAATCGAATTCGAATCATATTGACATTAGGAATGATTAATTCCTATCGACAGAATCAAAATACGTGTTTATACATTCAATACAAATCATCAACTAACAATATCTTTTTTACAGATGGCGCTGTCAGCGCTGCGATGGGATTATTTCACACTGCTATCAGCCAACTTGAATAGAACAGAAAAACTGCCTCTGCTTATCATAAGGGAACATTTATTTCGTGGATGTTGTTGAACAACGGGAAATGAATAGTGCATTTCTGTTTTCAGCGGGCACGTTTATCAGGTTGTGTGCTTGGAAGTGTTCCAAGTTCCTTCCCTTGTGACACGTGATACGGCCTACTATCTATAACAAATCTTCCTGTAGGGCGATGGACTTACAATAGGCCTAAGCCGTCAGATAGTCCACAATACGGTGTCAAAATAATTTAAACATAAACTTAAAAATTGACGTTCTCAAAAACAATTGAAACTGCGTTATACATTAAATAAAACGTTGAATTTTTAATTCTGGAATCTTTTAAACTAGAATGTTTTATTTTTAAAAATTTTAAAAGTAAAAGAAATCATGTAAAAGGTGAATAAATATATGTAATTATTTTCTTAAACAAATTTAGTTTACCGAAACATATTTAACAGTGAAACATTATTTGTTTATTTACAACCAGTAAAGAATTTATTTTAGCTGCCATGTACTTTAAATAAATATTTACATGCATATTTCGGAAATTTTGTTTATGTTTGCGCTACGCATTATTATTGTTTCTGACTTAATTTTGTCCCTAAGCAATTTGTCTTCCTTTAATCATTAAAAACGCGTGTGATTTCTCAATAATAATAACAATAAGGTTTAAAATGTGTTATTTCAATTTTTTCTACCGAATGAAATCTTATACTGTTTGACAATTTTCCGTTACTGTGTTAGTATTTTTTATTAAAAATAAATCTTATTGATTAATTTTATTCAAAATATGCTTATGTACAATCAAAAATAATTTGGCCGTTTTTTTAATACAGTTATATCACATTTTTATAATTCTTCATCTTTATGTAAAGGATTTTTTCTTTACATGTTTATAAAATTTTAGTTCTTTAATATTTTTTCACTGTAAATATTGTAATGTCTCACCATCGGCACTTTCGATTTTAAGATCCTATGTTTTTTTTTTTTTTTTGTTTTGTTTTGATTTTCAGAGAGACTCTCATTGTACGCGAAGCAGGCGAGAGAGATTGTCGCGAACCCATACATGGCTCCTTGTAAATTTTGTTCATTTTTTAATTAAATGTGTATGTTTCAAAATTGGAGTCATTTATTTGTTTGTTTGTTTCATAACAAACTTATGTTTTTGGTGGCAGCGGTTTGATGCTTTTTTAATGCTTTGCATTAGCATCCATTATGGAAATTAATTATGTGCACTATATTGGATTACGTGCCGCAATGTTGGAATACAGGTAGGCCATTTTGATCAATCTTTCTCTGGCTACTATTGAAAATAAATAGTTTGGAATGTTATAGAAATTTATAGAATATTTAGTTCCAATGTTATTTACGTGATTTTCATGTTATATCAGTTAATTTTGTTTATAAGTTTGTAAATGGTGTATTCCATATTACAAAGCTAATTTCTGTATTTCGTGTATTCGAATTTACAGTGTTCATGCTATATCAATTAATTTTGCTTATAAGTTTGTAAATGGTGTATTCCATGTTACAAAGCTAATTTCTGTATTTCGTGTATTCGAATTTACAGTGTAATATTTTTTATAAGAAAAGTGTATCTTATTATAAATTTGCATTTCATAATTTTTATGTGGTTGATGTATTTCAATTCACGTAGGAATATGTTAAAATAACTATGTTGTTATAGATTAATGTGTAAAATCGAAAGTACACTTAAATTCATAATTTTTTGAATGTTTCACTGAAAGTAGATTTTATGAAAGTAATATATACTTTAGAAAGGTTTTGATTTCGTTATGTGAAAACGAAAGTACATGATTACAAATAGGTTTGAATTTAAAGTAATGTGAGATTTATTGATATGTTTTTAATTTTTGTTTGTAAAGTATCAAACTGATTTATTTGATATTTAGAAACGCATGTTTATTTTCATTGATAAAGATTTGAAAAGATATTTTCTTACTGTTTAAAATATCGTACGTTATTATCATTTTCATGTCGTGTATGATTAATGAATTAAGTTTATTGATTTAAAATCGAAAGCTGATTTCTGGTTTAGATTAGTTAAAGCTTTTAATTTATATTGTTGTTAAGAATTGTAGAGTGTTCTATATTTTGAATTAAATAAGGATTCAAAAATAATATAATTTCATTTTCTGTTTTAATATAATAGTATTTGTATAAGAATCTGATTTTATAAATTTATACATTTTTGATTAATAATTCAATTTATCTGAGTATTAAGCATTAGCTTGGTGATAAAAAAACTTGAAATCGAGAGTAGAAGATTTAATAAACTTGTTCTTCTTCTCAAAATATATGATTTTCTATCTATACACTATTTGTTGTATTACAATATAGTTTGTTTTCATTTAAGTTTTTTAAATGTTATGGATATGTTTATATTAGTAGAGTGTGTTAAATAATTTCTATAGTTATTTACGAAATTTTGCATATAGGTGGGTGTAGTCTGTTGTTTCTCTCATTATTGCATCTCTTCTGAGATAAAGCGTTAATAAATAAAATGGCTTTTTTAGCACGGGGGAAAAAGGGAGATTTAGTAGAAGTAGCTGAAGAGTTAGGGGAAATGGTTCCAGATTCTTTTAAAATCCCAGATATTAAAAAATTAATTTTAACTAGTAAAAACTTTAACGAGGAAGAAGTAAAATGTATATTAGATAGGGTAATCGAGGAAAGAGTTAAAAGGGAACAGGAAGAAAAAGAGGAAAGAATTAGGCGAGAAGAAAAAGAAGAAAGAATTAGACGTGAAGAAAGAGAACATATTTTGGAAATGAAACGTCTGGAAATCTCTTCAAATGCTGCAATTTCGAACACAGAATCAGTTACAAATAGGACTGAACATGCTCAAAAAATTCAATTAATGCAAATAACGCCAAAATTCGATGAAAGGAAAGATGAGATGAGTTTATACTTAATAAATTTTGAGCGTAGAGCAGAAATGGCTCATATTCCAAAAAACGAATGGGTAGTTTATCTTGTAAGTGCTTTACCTTCAGAGATATCTAACATGTTAGCTAGAGAACCTCCAGAAAGGGCTGATGATTACGATTACGTGAAGGAAATTATTCTTAAACGATTCAAGTTAAATAGCGAAAAATTAAGACAATTGTTTCTTAGACACCAGAAAACGTCAGACAAATCATGGAGAAATTATGCACAAGAATTGAATAGTTACTTTACGGAATGGCTTACGGAATTAGAAATAACGACATTTGAACAGCTTAAGGAACTAATGGTAACAGATCAATTGAAACGTCGTGTGCCAATTGAAATTAAGGAACATTTTTTGGCGGAATGGCTTAAAATAAATTCGCCGTATGATCTGGCAGAGAAAATAGATGAATATGAAAGTTTAAGAGATAGTTTTAAGACGAAAGATTTTACAAAACTCCCTCGAAATAATTTTGGTTTTCGTCAACAAAATGAAAACCGTGCCTTTAAGTTTAATGAAGTAGTTCGGAATCATAAATCTCATGTTCCTAAAAGAGTCGAGAATAAAAATTCTAATTATTCACATGAAAAGGAATTCGAAAAAAGAAAACAACTCCGATGTTATGAATGTGGTTCTTATAGTCATTTGCGGCCTCAGTGTGACAAAATAAAAAAGAACTTAGAATCGGTAGCATCCAACGAAATTGCTAGAAGTACATTTAATGAGTTGATGGCTCCTTACACTAGTATCGGCACTGTTAATGGAATTCAAATGCCAATCTTAAGAGACACTGGAGCAACTCTTGATTTGATTTGTGGAAAATACGTGAAACCTGATATGTTCACGAAGGAAAAGGTTTGGCTAAGAACACCTCTTGATGAAACTTTAGTATGCTTACCTATTGCCGAGGTTGAAATAAATTGTGAATTAGGTCACATTTTGACAAAGGCAGCAGTTCTTCGAGATTCTTTGGATCAAGGAAGATATTTACTGGGAAACAAAACAGCCGCTTTATTTGAGGAAATTAAAAAGCATGAGGAGGTGAAAATACATATGATAAATGCTATAGAAACTCGAGCTCAAAAAAGACGGAAGGAAAATAGCACGAATAAAGAGATTATTGATTCTGAAATAGAATCTTCTAGGTCTTGCTTCCTAACTAAACAAAATGAAGAATTAGAGCAAAATACAATTTTGCCACCATTAGAAACCGAAGTTGAAGGGATGGATTTGATAAAAACATCTCCAGAAGAATTTGCTCGGGAACAAAAGGTGTGCGAAGATTTGAAACCTCTTTTTGAGCAAGCTAAACGACAATCTTCAAAAGACAATAAATATATTATAATAAATCAATTGTTGTTTTATAATAAAATGGACAATGATGGAACTGTAAGAAGATTATTAGTTGTGCCCAAGAAGTTTCGCAACCAACTAAAAGGGATCTGCCATGAAATAACTGCAGCTCATTTAGGTATAACTAAAACAAAAGATATGCTGTGCAAAACTTTCTACTGGCCTAACTGCTTTAAAGAAATTGAAAATTTTGTTAAATCTTGTGACAAATGTCAACGAGTAGGAAAGCCTCAAGATAAGAAAAGGGCTCCTTTGAAACTGGTTCCAGTAATTCCGGAAATATTTACAAGAATTAACGTTGATGCATGTGGTCCTTTACCTATAACTTCCTGTGGTAACCGGTATATTATAACAGCCATTTGCATGTCATCCAAGTATCCAGATGCCATCCCAGTACCAGATATACGTTCTACTACTGTGATTGATGCTTTTCTTCAGATATTTAGCCGCATGGGTTTTCCTAGGGAGTTGCAAAGTGATCAAGGAACATCTTTCATGAGTGTCCTGACATCAGAATTTTTAGAAAAATTTGGTATTAAAGTTGTGCATAGTTCCGTTCAGCATCCCCAAAGCAATCCTGTTGAGAGATTGCATAGAACTTTAAAGAGAATACTGAAAGTCCTTTGCTTAGAAAAGGGTACAGATTGGGAGAAGATTTTACCTCAGGCACTTTTTGCTCTTAGAACTTGCATTCATGATAGCACTGGATATTCTCCTGCAGAATTAGTCCATGGTCGGAACTTAAGAACACCCGTAACACTATTATATGAAAATCTAACTGGTAAAACCATTGAAGAAGATAGTGTGATTGCTTACGTTTTTAATCTTTTAAATAGAATGAAAAGATGCCAAGAATTAGCTGTGAAAAATATGACAGAGGCTAAAGAAAAACAGAAACTTTGGTATGACCGTAAGGCTACGAAAAGAGAATTTAAAGAAAATGATCTTGTGTTAGTTGTTGCACCTTCTAGATCGAACAAATTTTCTGTTCATTGGATAGGTCCAGGAAAAGTAGTAAAACGACTATCGGACACAAATTACGTAATACAATTTCCCGATAAGGAAAAATTACATGTATACCATGTAAATATGTTAAAACCTTATTTTCAGCGTCCAGAGGATGTTAATTTAATTTTTACCTCTAATTCTGATAATGAAGATATTGATTCTGAGAAAGAAGATATCCCAAGTTTTGAAATTAATTCATCTACCCTTTTAGAGACTTTTCCTGAAAGCTGTTTTAATGAAAAGTTAGAGGACGATCAGAAGAAACAATTGAGTAGACTTTTGATTCAATTTATTGATATTTTTTCAAATGAACCAGGTTGTACAGAACTGGCTGAACTTGACATCGAATTAGAATCTAATAAACCTATTATAGCTAAACCATATCGAATGTCCCCACGACAGACAGGAATTCTGAAATCGGAAGTAGACAAGATGTTGAAATTGAAGGTGGTGGAACCAGGGGAATCCGATTACACATCACCTTTAATATTAGTTGAAGCTCCTGGAAAAGAACCTCGTCCGTGCATTGATTATCGCAGGTTAAATGAGGTTACCAGAACGCAATATTATCCATTACCAAATATTGAAGAGCGTGTTGAATCCGTTTCGAAAGCGAAGTTCATATCTTTATTAGACTTAACACGAGGTTATTGGCAGATACCTTTGAGTCCTAAGGCTCAAAGATATGCTGCATTTACGACGACATTTGGTGTTTATAAACCTTTGAGAATGGCATTCGGTTTGAAGAATGCTCCTTACTATTTCAGTAAGTTAATGGCTGATTTATTAAAAAATTGCGAACATTTTGCTGTGCCTTATTTAGATGACATAGCTATATATTCACTTACCTGGTCTGATCACATCCAACATCTTAAATGTGTTCTGGAGAAGATTCGATTTGCGAAATTGACTGTAAAACCCCTTAAGTGCAAATTCGCTCAACTTCGTGTTAAATATTTGGGACACTTTGTAGGACAAGGTCAAAGAACACCAGGTGATATTAAAGTGAAAGCCATTACCGATTTCGAACGTCCTTCAAGCAAAACCGAAGTACGAGCTTTCCTAGGTCTTGTTGGGTACTATCGCAAGTATATACCAGAATTTTCGGTAGTTGCTGCGCCTTTATCCGACCTGTTAAAAGGGAAGTCCAAGAAAGGAACTGTAATATGGAATAATAACTGCGAAAAGGCATTCATAGAATTAAAGAACACTTTAATAAAGAAGCCTGTACTTTACAGTCCAGACTTTCAAAAACAATTTATCATTCAATGTGATGCCTCAAACTTAGGAATAGGTGTAGTTTTATCTCAGAGAGATCAAAATGAAAATGAACACCCTATCCTATTTCTGAGTAAAAAATTTTCAAAATCTGAGAAAAATTATAGCACTATAGAAAAGGAATGTGCAGCAATAATTTTTGCTGTTACTAAATTAAAATATTATTTAGATGGTCAGTATAAATTTATTATCGAAACTGATCATAACCCTTTAGTTTGGTTAAAACATCATACAGGATCTAATCCCAGACTTTTAAGGTGGGCTTTGGTACTTCAAAGCCTAAATTTTGATATTGTTCACAGAAAGGGCAAATTACATCAGAATGCCGATAGTCTCAGTAGAATGCTGAATAACCAAACTTAATTATTTTCTTTTTTCTCAGATATTCAATTAAAATGTTTTTTTTAATACAAATTTCAATTGTTGTTACATGTGTACATAATAAAAAAAATGTTTTTTATAGTAAAAATGTGTCTATTTGTAAGTTTAGTTAAGGTTGAAAATTCTGTTGTGTTAGATAATTATTTTGTGCTATTTTGATATAATTTTATTTTATATTTAATATTATATAATTCCATATAATTTTGTGTTTCAGCCAGAGTCCGATTGATCAGGGCTATCTGTAATACTAAATTTTGCTCTTTGTTGTTTGTGTGTGTTTTTTTCTTTTTTATTTGCAGGTTGATTTCCTTAGAATGAGAAAAAGAAAAAAAAAAACTCCGGGGAAGGAAGGAATAATTTAGTCTGTAATGTCTCACCATCGGCACTTTCGATTTTAAGATCCTATGTTTTTTTTTTTTTTTGTTTTTGTTTTGATTTTCAGAGAGACTCTCATTGTACGCGAAGCAGGCGAGAGAGATTGTCGCGAACCCATACATGGCTCCTTGTAAATTTTGTTCATTTTTTAATTAAATGTGTATGTTTCAAAATTGGAGTCATTTATTTGTTTGTTTGTTTCATAACAATATGCAGGATTAGATTTTTTGTGTGCTTCATCTTTTTTTATATTAAATTTCTTTATTAAGTAATGTTTACTTCGAAATTCCCTTTGTTAAAAGAATATCATTAATATAAGTGATTTTAACTCATAATTCAATGATTTTTAGAAGAACTATTTAGATTAACAAATATATATTTTTTTAATATTAATTTAATATTTTTTATAAAAGTACGGAAGTATGAAGATACTTTTCTTGTACAAAATATTTCTATTCATTTAATACAAGGGAAAAAATAAATGAAACTTTTTGACACATAGCTTTTCTTTTTAATTGTTTTACCAATATGGTGCAAAACATTGTGCATTTAAAATTAATAAGGATTTCAAAATATATAAAAACGAATAATATTTATATGGCATATAATGATATTAAATTGAATTGACATCTAATGTTTATGTATGTGGAATTTGATCTAGTATTTAAGTTTACTATATAATACCATTTTAATTTAACATTGAGTAATAATGTATATGCAGAATCCAATTTCTGCTGTAAGAGCTTTTGACAAAACAAGCATTGTTGCCCATCAGGAAATTTTCAGCTAAAATCAAATGTTTTTTTTTTTTTTTTTTTTTTTTTTTTTTTTTTTTTACATAAATGGGAAAATTGACTATTATATATAGAAGTTGAACTGTTGATTTCATAGAATTTACAAACCATGACTCACGGATTTAATACTGATGACACAATTCACTACTTAATTAGTCACATTTTAAATGAAATAAAATTTATTCTTATAGTCCTTAATTAATTATAATAAAGGAGCATTCATAAAGCCAAATTTTGATGAGTCATCGATGCCCATTTAGAAATCAGGGCCTATTCGATTGTTTCATTTTAAAAGAAATTCATTTGAGTAGTTCCTAATTCATTTAATTACGGAAGCTTTCGTAAAGTTAAGAAGGTAGGTGAGTGATTCTCGTGCCCAAATAATCAAGCTTATATCTTTGCCTTGATATCTAGGTTTACAGATATTAAGATAAGCTTTTATCCTAACCTTGATATCTATATGGGTAATTAGTGATACCATACCATAAAATTAAAAAAAAGAAAGCAAAACGAAAAAATATGATAAAAAATAAAAGAAATGAAATAAAGATCGCAAAGAAGATATTTCAAAATTTTAATTAGTAAATGGGAATTGATATTATCATTGCACACATTGGAACCTGTTTGGGACCAACCAACAGATCGTAAAATCGTGAGTGTTCTTAAATTAGAGGTTCGTAAAAATGAGTGTCTATGTAACATATGAAAATTAACTTAATTATGTTGAATAGTTCTCATTTTATTTTTGTAAAAGAACTAATTGGTTAAGTTTTAATTTGATGTGTGATTCCTTTACCCAAATGAAAATTAAGCCCTCGATATCTGCTGTATTTTAAAAGAAGTAAAATTCATTTGAATAGTTCTTAGCTTATTTTAGATAAGAAAGCGTTCACATAACGCCAAAAATTTGGTGTGTCGTTCCATTGCACATTTGGCAATCAGGTTTTGACCATTTTCTACACGTTAAAAGAAATGAAATTCATTCGAATTGTTCTTACTTCATTTTGGTTGGGGGAGTACTTATAAAACTAAAAGATTTCGAGAGAGTGATTTACTTTCTCAAACGGAAAGCAAAAGGAATCCATATGTTACATTTAAAAAGAAATAAAATGTATTCGAATTTTTCTTATTTCATATTAATTAAGGAAGCATTCAAAGATTACGATTTGTTATTTATTGATGATTAAAACGCGATTTGTTATTTATTGATCAGTAATTCCCTTTCACAAGTAGATAGCAAGACAAGTCCATTGATATCATTTGAATAGAAATAAAATTAAGCCAAGTAGTTCTTATATCATTTCAATTGAGGAAGCATTTATAAAGCTGAAATGCTTAGTTAAAGATTCCCTTGCCCAAATAGAAATCAAAGGTCGGTACACAGGTAACATCTGAAAAGGAATTTATTTGAATAGTTCTTATTTCATTTTAGTGAAAGAAGCATTCAAAAAAGCTAAAAATGTTTGATATAGAATACATCCAATTTTTTAGTTCCATAAATGCCCAAGTAGAAATACCTTGTCGGTTCACATGTAATATATTTGAAAAGAAATAAAACTCATTCGAATAATTCTTACTTCATTTTAGTTAAGGAAGTGTTCATGAAGCAATTCCGAATTTTATTGCGAACATTTTTCAGAGTCATGCATAAGAAATTAAAATAAATGGGTCACTTTTGTTTCTATAAAACTGTTAACCAAACTTAACTTGAAACACGGTCAGATTTTCGAATGACGGTGCTTAGAAACTGCCTTGGAAACCTTTCTATACATGAATACATTAACCATGCATAAATCACGCTTAATTGCAAAGGTCATCCGCTCGCAAAAGGCAGCCATTAACGACTTAATCTGTGTCTCTTAAGTGCTCCAATCCTCGATGAATGGGTAAAAAAGGCGCGGTTCTACACCAGCGACGCGCGAAATCGGATTCCAGAAGAATTATCACTTAGGGTGGAGAAGAACAGAGAACTGTTTTCCGGCTTCATTAGGAACAAAAAAAGATAAGGCTGTAAATTCACAATCGAAGTGAAGGAATTTCAGAGCGGTGGTAGAATTCATGCATCCTGCAACAGATAAGAAAGAAATTACATTAATCAAGGTGTTCCGACTTTTTGTTTTGCATGACTAAAACGCGATTTGTTATTTATTTATTTTTCAAATCAAAGCACTTTCATTTCTGTACACCTAGTATTAGTCATCGGATTACATTTGAATTTGGAAAAATTATCTTTGAAGATAAATTTATTAAAAATGAATGATATTTTGAATAAATAACAGTTTCATTATTATATTAGAAAAGTTATATGATGAATTATAGAATATTTTCAAAATAAAAGAAAAAGACAGCGCTATTGAAATGCAAAAAATATACTCACTATGGCACATTTATGATCAAGTCCTTGGGGATTATATTCATAATATAAAATGTCTAATTGTACTAAATAACTTGTTTTAATAATTTGTTTAATTTGGTGGATTATATTACAAAATATTCTATAAAACTTATTATCCATGTTTTCATATAAATATCTTTGCCTTTAAATAGTAAAATTGTTTAACATAAAAAACAATCTTAAAATAATAACAGAAATTGTTTAACTTATTTCATATTTTATTAATTTTTTGTATGTATGTATGTATGTATATATATATATATATATATATATATATATATATATATATATATATATATATATATATATATATATATATATATATATATATATATATATATATACATACATATACATATATATATATATATATATATATATATATATATATATATATATATATATATATATACATATATATATATGTGTGTGTGTGTGTGTTTTGAACAGGTATATCAATATTTTTCTATTTTTCATTGTATTTCTTTAAAGTTATTTTGTAGTAATTCACTTTTTTATAGACTTCAAAGACTTTACAAGTAAAAATAAACTGAATGGCATCTACGTTTCACACAATAACCTGATTTTTAGTTCTATCAAATATCCTTTATTGATCTAATTTAAATATTATTAAAAAAAGATGTGCATATTTCCTCACAGTAAATATCATTTATCTATTATTAAATGTTGATTGGAAATTCCTTTTTTTTATAGTAAGTGTTTCACATGCTGTTCTGCTTTGCATAAAAAATTGCTTATGATGGGCTAAACCTAGTTTCAAATAAATTGAAAAAATTATTTGTTTTATAAATAGTTAGCTTTTTATATTTATAATTTTAAATATTTTTATTGTGTTATGCTTTAATTACTTTGGTTGACAAAGTTGAATTATATGTATTTTAAGATATAAAAAGTACCTCATTTATAAATTCTAAATTTTGTTTTCCTTTTCAGTTACATGAGAATAACAAATTTATATACCTGAGGATGAGATTAAATTTAAAGTAAACACATTATATTATAAATTTAATCCCACCAGAAAAAAAGCTTTTATTGTGTTTTCACATCCTTGAAAATTTAAACTTTTCTGTATTTTTTAAGCTCATTAGGAACTAATATAGAGAAAGAGAAAATAAATCCTTTAAAGGATTAAAAACATGGCAGTTTGTTTCTATTGAGTGCAAATTGTAAATAAACATTTCATATATTAAAATTTATTAAGAATTTACAGTTGTAAAAATTATAAAAATGTTTTATCAAAACATTTAATGTATCCCTTAGTTAATAACACTTCTGTTTATATTGGGCATTAATATGTAAGTTCTCAATTCTCTATGTGATTATTTAATCTCTGTTCTTTTAATGGTAACGTTAAATTTTACCTACAGAGGGTATTAACACATTTTTAGAACGATTTCGATAAAGAATTTTAAAAAAAGTAAATGTTTTAGATCAAAACTTTTTGGCAACAGTTTATTATTTGACGTGAGAAATATCGTCTGTTACTTTTAAATTTATTCTTCTTTCAAAATGTCGCATGTAAACAAGCTGGGGATTTAAGGATAAGTTTTTGCACTTTCCGAAGAGAAATATTCTTATTCCAGAATTCAAAAACGTTGTGAAATGCATGGTATTAAAATTTCTAAGATCAAAATAAGCAACATTATTAATTGGACAGGTAAAAACCGTCAATCATTATTTCTACATGGAAAGAAGACTCCAAACAAATATACAAAAAAGGTATGTACTGTTTGAAATGTTTTTAAAGTGAAATCTCCGGTAACAAGAGAAAATTTGCCAACACAGAAATCAATTGCAAAGTCTTTAGTTACATCTGTAGCAACAATACATAAAATAATAAACCAAGATTTACAACTTAAAAAGGTTAAAAAACAAAATGTTCACCAGCTTTTGCTGAGACATGGGGCTCAACGCCAAACATTTTGTAGAATCTTGTATGAAAACCATTTAGCAGGAGATAAATGGAAATATATTATAACCCTTAATGAAACATGGGTTTACCTAAATGACTGTAACAAAAAAGGTCTATTTACTATAGAAAACGAGGAGAAAAAATGCACAAACCTGGTTCCGTCAATGTAAAGAAAGTTTCAGTAAGGGGTTTATGATTGTCGCAGGTTTTTCCTACAATGGGAAATTAAAAATAAGAAGAGTGGAAAAAAATGTTAAAATCAGCTCATCATACTATCAGGAGAAGGTTTTACGTCCAATATTTACAGAAGAAATTCTACTTCTTTATCCCAATGACTTTCAAAAAGTAAAACTTCATCAAGACAAAGCTACAAGTCATTGTTCGAAAAACTACCACTGCATTCCTTGAAAAAAATGAAGACTCATACAGGTATTGCATATATACCTTTTCTACACATTCTTGCGAAGTCCCCTGACGTTTCACTTATGGACTATTGTGCCTTTGGTCTGTTAAAAAGAGCTCTTTCTAAACGCAAACCCACCACGATAGATGGACTCTGGAAAGTAGTAGAAAAGGAATGGAAAGTAATACCCCTGGAAATTTTAGGAAAAGCTCTTCTATCACGGAAATCACGATGCAGACTTATAGTTCAGAAAAAAGGCTATCAGATCGAACATTTAAAAAATAATCTTTACATTTTAAACATTAATTAAACGTTTCTGAAATCGTTCTAAAAATGTGTTAACACCCTCTGTATTATTTTGATCATTTGAAGATTCATTACAAATGTAATTTCAGTTATTTAATCAATTCGAAAGGGTAAAAGATTAAATATTATACATTTCACAGAAATTAGTCCCTTAGGCTTAGCATATATGTAATTAAAAAGAGAGACATTTCTAAAATTGGTATTATGAAATTGCTGAAAGTCAGTAATTGAAAAGAAAATTTAAGTCTTTTTTACTGAGTTCATTCTGAAATTTTTTACTGATAATGAAATTTACGCTAATGAGTTTTACCATTCACGCTGAATTAATGTTATGATAGCATTGCTAAAAACTGTTTCCATATTTAAAAAATTATTTTTACTATTTTTTCAGATTACTGATTTGCAAGTATGATCTCTGATAATTGTTTTAAAATTTATTTTTAGATGCTTTCCAGAGAACACAAGCAGTCCCCTAAGAGGTGATTTATGTAATAGAGAATTGACTGTTCTAGGCTGAAGGAAGGTGTTCGAGTGAAAGAATAAAAAAAAATGTCAATATATAAATTTATCAATGTATAAATAAAAATAAAAATTATCTTTCAAAAATAAACCTTTATTGCATAAGTATGTATTAATTTACATTTATATAAATGCAATTACACTCATCATAGTTTATTATTAAATCTTATATTCCTAAAAAAATTTCTTAGAATAAATTTTAATATTTTTCAAAGAAAAGGAAAAGTTTATGTTTTATTTTAAACAATATAAAACACAAATTTCAAAATATTACCTGTAAAATAATATGAATTAAAAAGTACTAAAATAATATGCATTATTTATTAAATAATAAATAAATGTAAAATAATATGCATTAAAAAGTAATTAGAATGAGAAAATTCTATATAGATATAAATAAAAAGTATTCTATAAAGGTATAAATAAAAAAATTTCTAGTAGGCAAACATTTTAGCCACTTCATAGCAAATAAAGAAAAATTTAACGCAACAAATGTATAAAAAAATATAATTAATTAAAAACGAAGTTTCTAGCTTGTCTAGTGGATAAAAACTGAGTCACTATAGAAATCATTCAGTAGATAAGTGCCATCTAAAATACATTCATGAAAACTACCTGGAATAGAGCAGTGCGTATGAATACATCCAAATTTTGTCCATGAATCGTCCAATGCCGACATCTTGTAGACGTATAGTGGATGTAAAATGGGAGGATATTTGACATGCCATGGATCTAAACTGGACCAAAATGAGACGTCTACTGGATTAAAGTGCATCCACACACACACCTGATGATGTCATATTGACTTCTACTGGACGAAATTGTATTGTGTATTTTATTTATTTTATTACATTACATATATTCAGACTTGTATGCTTGATTCTTGAGATCCGCTTGTAAGTCTTCGTCGATATTAGGACAAATAGCACAATGACAGATGTACAACTACAGAAGAATAACGAAGAAAACACCCAGGGTCACGGTGGGAATCGAACCCACACTCCTACGCTCTCAAGCGATTAGCAGTGATGCCTTTGACCACTCAGCCACGGAGCGCCCTGTTGTGTATGGGTTGATTAGTACTTATTAAATTACTTAATTTAATTCAGTATTTTATAAATTTTATGTATTTTGTTTTCTTTTATCTAGGAAAAGTAACACTTAAACCTAAAAATTCTCGGTTTTCACATTTCGCGGATTTATATATTTATATGCTTAAAAACTGACTACATACCTAAAAATCAAATTTAATTTTTTGAAGCTAAAATTTTATTCTTGCCTGATTTACTTAAATTCAGAATTTTTCATGACATCTTGTATCGTGGAACTGCTGCATTGACTCATATTATATTCTGCTATTTGAATAAAAATCGTTGCTTTGTATGTTATGAATTAAAATTAATGGTTCATAAATTCAAGAAAGTTTTTCTAGACTCCTAAAAAAACTGCTTAAATAAAATTCAATACAAACACCTTTTTTGGAAGATATATGGAGATTAATTTTTTTAATTTGAACACAATCGACATTTTTTTTTCTTTTTGAAAAATTTCTGCATAATAGAGTTGCAAAAAAATTTTAATTATGTTTACATCTTCTTAAGTTTCTAAAGACTCATTCGTCATTAAGGCGGAAATTTGTTTGTTTCTTTCTTTACGGTCATATGTATTGCAAATGAGGGCTAGTTTGTCCGCAGCCTACAATAATAAATGGATTTAGGACCGCAGCTGGAAACCATGCCCGATGGGAGAATGGATTCCACGAACTATTGGATACAAGGTTAAATTATAAACATTTAACTGTTTGGCAACAATGGTGGACAAAACTTGTCAGAAAATATAAATACATGTATTAATGAATATTTGAATTTTATTTCGATAATACTTTTATGCACACAAATAATATAAAACTGAAATGGATTTATTGTATCTATCTATATATATATTAGAGCAAAGAAAGATACCCTAAAGTCCAAATCCCTAAAATAACTTCTTCCTATGTGTATATTTTATTAATGAAGAAATATAATAATTATTGTAATTTTTGTTCATTTAGTTCCTTGTGATAGAAATAAAGAAAAGCATAAATTATTTATGTAATGACAGAAAAATTGCCTAAAATTTTATTTATTTCCTTTTATGTGTGTGAATTTAGTTACGAGTGATACAATTTACGCGCTTGATTAGTAATGTGTTTTACGGAAACAAACACATGTGAAAAACATAAGAACTTCATAATGTTTTGCAAAGTTAATTTGAATAAACATAAGTAAGTTCCTTAGTTTTTCAACACCTAGTAGTTTGCACAGTTATTGCTTATTTGCATACACCAGTTCCAGTCTGTTGTAGCCACGCTGCCCGAGACTAGAAAATACGAAATTCGTAATGACGGCGCACCAGAGACATTTTGTACATTTTATTGCTTACAGAACGTTTAAATATAGCGAATCACATTTTAGAACATTTTTTTGCCTTACCCTCCCTTGTGAGCGAAAAAAAAAAAAAAAACAAATGCTTGATTCCCTATAATAATTATATGCACGATATTTTCGTTCATGCCTCACTTTTTATTGACTTCATCGATTAAATATTAAAATTAATTCCAATCTTGTACAATTATTTAATTTAACATAAATTATAGGGTATTTATTTTCTAAAATATAATGCAAAATGATTACAGATAGTTTTAAAAAATTACATTTCTCTTAAATTTTTGTGTAATATTTCTCTGAAATATAACCGAAGTTGAGAAACAGTTATCACTTTTTAATCAAAAAATGTTCATCCTAAGAAAAATCAATACTTCACTGTAACCGCGTATATTTGGAACAATTGGATTAAGGAATGTCATCAGATAATCGAGGTTTACCATAATCCTAAGGTATTAAACTTCGATTATCCGATGGATTAAATGGTGCGACTATCGTAAATAATCGACAAAATTTTATAAAAAGTAACATGTCAATAAAAGAATGCATTTGCACATTTTGTGCGCACAATCAGAAATATATATACTTTAGAAATAATATAAATTTTCACTTCTGACAAATCTGTTAATTTACTTATTTTTCATTAGAAAATAATTCAAAAAAAGCTTCGATTTTTTTTTTTACTAAACATTTCTTTTTTATTAGCGATTGAATATTTTTGCAATTTAAACATGGTGGATAATCTGCAATATGGGCAAACTGTTCGAGGGTAATCGGAAATTTACTGTACCTTGAAAATGTTGATTTCACTAAAAACGAAATAAGCAGACTTGATAAGTTATTTATAAAATAATTAACTAAAAATCAACTGTGAGATTGTATATATATCTTGTAAACATCAACCGCCATTTGGAAGAAAAACCAGCCAACATGTTTATAGCATGCATGCTCTTAATATCCCTCCAAGAAAGGACTAGAAAAGTCACCAATGCCCAAAAAATTTCACCATTAAAAGGAGTTTGAAAAACAACAAATCATTTAAAAAATTTTATGCAACTCTGATAGCAATACTTCGAAAAAATAACTATACCTTGGAAAAAGGACTAAATGCAATGGAAAAAAAGAACCTTAAATTTTTTGTTCTTGAAAGACTTCCATCAATCTGTTAATTGGCTTATTAGAAATTTAAACGTTTGTCAATAAAAAAATTAATTGAAAAATTAAAAATATGGAGGGTTTCCAAATTGTATAAGATCGTTTTGTTAATCTGTCGAACATTATTTTATTTCACTGAACTATACTTTTAAGAGTATTAGAAACTGAGATTTCTATGAGGAGACACAGAGAGATATTTATTGTCATCTTTATGTGATTGCAAATTGAAAATCTCTCTCTCTCTCTAAAAGTAATTTCTAAACATAATTCACCGTGAACATTGAAAGGAAGATTTTTTTATTACTTATAGTTTTGGATATGTTAATATCGTTATACCTTGAAAATGACGTAAGCTTGGCTGAAACGCTCTCTCCCTTGTCGTGAAATCTCAAGTTTATGTTGGTGAAGTATCAAATTTGTCTATCCTAAAGGACAACATAACAAAAACAGTGCGGATATGTCATGAACGGCTGTGGAGAACATTGTGCATTGAATGCACGGTGTTATTTCTGAGAACAGTGATCACATTGAATGTGATCTAATTCCTCGATGGGGAAGTTAATGCAGTAAATAAACACATTAATAATTTAACTGTTGTACGTGTTAGTATTTTTTTTCCTCACATACATTGTAAAGCTCCACAAAAAGTCCTCACTGTGATTTTTGGAGCTAAAACTTTTTTTTACGGGGAAATTCTTTTTCCCATGTCTTGATTAGTTTAAATACCAAGTTTGGTGTCATTTCGGCTATATTAGATCGTGCTACAGGGCACTCCAAACACTGTCACTTTAAAAAAGATCACCCTGATATATATATATATATATATATATATATATATATATATATATATATATATGAAATAAGAAAAGTCGCAACTGTCCATCTTTAGCATCGATGTGGTCCTCATCGTGATCGTGATAGAAGTATTGTGTGTAGTTTCTTATTGTATGGGTCTTATGTAAATTTAGGAATTTGCTGGTACTTTTTTTATTCTAGCAATTGATTTCAGAGCTTGGGTAAAATAAGAGTTGATTTATTTTCTCTGAAAAGTCATTTTTTTGCACTCGAGGGCTAATTAGACTTGGACTTAAGGCTTAAAGTGGATTCCGTATCCACTATAAACATCCATCCTCAAGGTGAACCCACGAACTGTAGAACCGATGGCAAGAGCGCTCAGCTGCCATCTTGGCTTGGCAAAATGATAAAATAAGAGAATATTCATAAATTTAATATTACTTTAAATAGGCTATATTTAACAAAATGCTTAACTTTTTTTATTAAATGAATTTAGTTTGAATTTAATATTTTTAGCACACACAGAACATATATTGCAAAATAAAGAAAATATAAATGTTGTAAAAACCTTAGAAATTCTTTTTTTCCAATTAAAGAAGAGACAAATAAATTTTTACAAAAAAATCAAAGAGGCCTTAATGATTTGTTTGTCACTCTGCGGTGATTTTTGGCACACGAGGACTAATAAGAAAGGAACGTATAGTTTAAAAAGTATATTCCGAACCACTTTAAACAACCAAACATAAGAGCTCCAGTGGCTTAGTGACTTCACGCTGCTTCTCGTAAGCTCAGCAAAGTGAAGCATCATTTGCCGCGGGCAGTGATTGGGAGGGTGACCACGGTGTACTCTCCTTCACTGTGTTGCTGGAACTCCGTGGGTTGGGGACGTGTCCACGTTAATATGTGACGTGCAAAATCCTTCCGCTGGTGTGTCGTGGATGTGGAGAGGAGGGTGCCAGATCAGGTGTAGCCTCGTAACCTGACCGTGGTTCAAAATTACGAGGCACCTTAAAAAGAGCAAAGTCGTACTTTCACCTTCGTGGTGCTCTGATCCAAACGAAAGATGCTCTCTATTGACTCTGCCAAAGGCATAGCGAGCTTGGCTTGTCCAAGTGTCATAAGCAACAACAACAAACCTAAAGTGGAATTCGAACTTACAAGCATCAAAAGAGTTAAAAGTTCAAAAATGTCCATCAAAAAACGGTTTCTGTAAAATAAAAAGAACCTATTCTTTGATCAGTCCACTATTTTACTCTCATTTACTCTTTTATGTAAACGTCGCATACACATTTTTTATTACTATGAAAAAATCCTTCAGATAATTTCATACATCATTTATTTAATATTATGAAATAATTTATCAACTTGTATTTTATCTTGATTGTTTTACGACTGTGGCCTATGAAGTTTTTTTTTCTTTCAGTTGAAATGAAATCTTTCAATTCTAGTTTTTCTTCGGATAAATGGTGATTTTCATGTGGATTGTTCATGCTATCCATCGCCATGTTGATTCAAAGTTTAAAAAAAAATATTGTGACTTTATATGAAACACGATCTTAGCCTGAGAAAGAAACTTTTTAAAATCTAAGAAAAGTGGATGATGAAGAGATCTGGACATTATTAAATATGACGGAATTAATAAAATGATTTTAAAAATTAAAATTCAGCTAAAAATATTCACAGCGTCAAAATGACTTTCTTTGCCGCAAATTACCTGAAACTCAAGCATCATTTCAGTTTGATGTTGGAAAATTAATACTTCCTTATGAATTAACGTCGCAGTTTTCTTTTTAAGGTGTTTCATGTACAAAATCTTCAAGTAATCCAAAATGGCTGCTGCCTATTAAAAGAACAAGATTTTTCCGATAAAATCACATTTGATCGAATTACTGAAATATGATGTGGTATAGCATTTTATATGTAAAAATGCAAACGTCTCTAAAATTCTCTACTATACCCTTCTTCTTTTTTTTTTCCTTTTTCTCACGTAGATTATAGTCTAAAATCTCGTCACTACTTACAAAGGTGAAAGTAAAATTCTTAATTGGTGTCAGAGAATAGAATTTCATATTAATCTAGAAATCGAATATTCTAATGCAAAAATTTTTTTCAAGTAATAAAAAATGTAGATGTTTAAAAATTTAAAACTTTTTCTTCTATGTGAATTCTTTCTATTTAAAAAAAAAAGCAAAATTTATGACGAGAAAGTATCCGAAAATATAATGAAAGGTTATTATTATTTGATATTACACATTTGAATATTGTTATATTGACAAGGATGATTCGATTTCGTTCATGTGATTTTAAACTCTTTAATCATACATTGAATAAATTTTAATTTTCTGATTTCTAAATCCTAAACCTAAAGCATAAAGCAATCCCTTTTCGTAAATTTGAATTTTTTTGGAAATAAATAATTCTTAAATGTAAGTATTTTAATTAAATTTACTTATTTTGAAGTATTTTATCTCACGATCTAAGAAGTGCATTGACCAGAGCACCAGTTCTAAATGAAGTATTATGCAATTACTTTTCACAAGTTGATCAAAAAGTTAAGAGTTGTTTTTTCTATGTTATCGCCATTGTTTTTCTCGTGTGGCAAAGCGATGACCTATGATATTAAAATAAACTAGTATTGAAAGTTCTCACTTCCAGAATTTTTGTTATTCGATCAAGAGATTATCTTTTGCAATCTGTTCTAATCAACCTACAATCACCGATTTTGTCGATTAATGGAGACTTCCAATCGTTTCCGCCTTTTGAAGGCCACCATCGTGCCGAAGGGGGGTGTCTGCTTCGTTCCGTGTGGGCGTTTACCATTGTTGATTAACTCCATCTTGTTTTCTACAACGAAGAATACAAGGTTGTGAGGGAAACAATGACTCCGATAGAAAACAAAACGTTTTGCTCGAAATAAATCCTGCCCAAGAACCATAATGCGATTCAGGAATGGATCAGGTCATTAAGTTTCTTGCCCATTCCTAAATGGATCGTTGAAAGACATTGTTTCTCCCTAAGTAACAAGACAACAAAGACTGGGTGGTTCGAAAAATGTCAAAGTAGTCTTAACATAACGAGTTTCAAAGAATGCTTTAATACCCAATTACGCAGCCTCTTTTTATGAATTACTCAAGTTCTTTTATTAGTGGCCTATTATGTCAATCTGCAGAAATTACTCACCAGTTTACTTCTGAAATCGACAAGGTTATGTTGAATGAGCAATAAAACAAGGATATGTCACGATGCCATTAAATCATTTTCAATTACATTTACATACCGTCAGTGGTTTTTTGATGACTTATTATTTTTATCAGAAAACCCATTTTCCCAGAAGGGGTATATTAATCAAAATCTTAATATTATAAAATTAAGGATGTATATTAGCATTTTTAAATTGAGAAGCACTGAATCCCATAAATATGCTTATAGCTACGCGTACGAATTCATTCTATTCATTTTGAAAAATGTTAAAATTACAAAATATTTACAGGCAATTTGTTTCTTAGTTTCTTAAAATGTCTAAGCTATTTCTTTGTTATTATATAAAGGTTATTCAATACAAATAATTTTGTTTTTTGACAAACTATTTTTTAACTATACAAATTAAAAATCAAAGGGGCACTTTTAGTATATTTTCCCTTTCGAACACGCAATTTTAATGTGATTGAATGAAGGAAAAAAAATTGCTTGAATTTTGCATTCCGAATTAGAACAGGAAATAATAAGATTGCTGTAGTTCGAACTAAAACATTAAACTTTAGAACTGAAAATATATTATATAAATATAGTTCTACTGAACTATAACCACAGCAATGGTATTAAAGATGGAGTTAATACTTACTTTTCTTTATAACAACGTAAGCCTGCATCGCTGTTATCATAATAAATTTTGGATTTAAATATATAGCGATTTGACTGCAAAATTTACAATCTGTAACAAAGCAAGAAATCTTGTAAAACATGTTCTCTTATTAAAAATATAACGGACAATTTCTCTGTTGTATTTTTTTTTATTAAACATATAACAATCCAAGATCACCAACTTTTGTAGATTGTAGTTTCAAGTGGAAAATGTATACATAATTTGTGTGTGTGTGAGAGGAATAATTTCAATTTGAAAGAATAACTATATAACTTACTAGAACGCAGTTTTGAATCCCGAAATGAGCTTTTATGCAGAAATCAATTAAAAACAAGTTAAATGAGTTGTTTTAGCATAAAAATTCCCATTATTTTATAAGTTATGAAACATTGGAATAGGAATTCTTTTCAAATGTGTTCTAATGTATTTCTGATCGGCTGCGCAATGGGTGAAAAATAAACACATACGTAACAAACTGGCAGCATAAAAGTTTTTCAAAAATCGAAATATATATATATATGTATATATATATATATATATATATATATATATATATATATATATATATATATATATATATATATATAACTGATAATAATAAAAAAATTATAAAATAACTTGATAATAAAGAAATTTCAGTATTACCAATTAAAATTTAATAAGAAGACTGGCCTTAAATTTAAAAATTTGTAGATTCAATTACCACTCGTTTGTGTTGATAATTGTTTCAGTTCGGAATTTATTGTAAACTATAACTCTTCCTAGAATTAACCTTTGTGAGCTAAAACCAATATCAGAAACAGCAATCGGAAAAATATATCTAAACAAATAAAAAACTAAATAAGATAAACAAACTAACGAAACAGACTGCACGGCAAACTATAAGTTTACCACAGTTTCCACAGAATCCTTCAGATCCAGCAAGCATCATTCATATTTCTTTTTACGATTTAAGAATACGTACTTTGAAGTGCATTTGTCGTTTTCTGCTTTAATAATTTATTTGCTTAACAAGGTAGGGTGATGCAACAGAAGGTAAATATGTTTCTTTTGAAGGTAAATGCAGAAAGAAAAGCTTTCATCAGCCTTGAAAACATCTCAGCGTATGCAAAAGGGAGTTGGAAAGGTTATTAGACAGATAAAGATGGCGATGTTCTGGAAATTAGTGAGTGTAGATTGCGCATCATTAATAAATGACATTTTGTGCAGCTGTTTTAGGAAAGATTACCATTACAATCTTTTTTCACAAAAATCTTGGAACTGAGACAAACTGTATTATTTTTATAAATTTGAATAAATTTACGCTTCTCAAGAAAGTAATAGTATTATCGGATATGCGAAAACTTGAGCATCCATCAATATTATACTCATGATAATATTTTTGAATGAAAAACTGATCCTTTTTGTTGGCCGATTTTTAAGTAAAAGAAGCAAATCTTTAGCCCAAATACAAGGCAAGCATATAGTGTGGAATAATATATTTCAAATTTTTAAGAATATAATAAATGTTTCGCCAATTAGATAACTATTTTGATGTTTTGACTAATGAGGCGATTTTTAAGTAAGGGAACAGCAGAAATTGTCTTATCTGAATACAATACGAATACATGATATGCAGTATAGTACTTTTTTAAGTTATTAAAAATGTCGATAAAGTTTCGTGGAATGTGTGAAATTATTTAAAAGATTCTGTTTGATTGTTTTGATAGTTGAAACGATTTTTAAGCAGGAGAACCAAATCTCGTCTTTCTCAATGCAGATGAATACAGTGAAAGAATGATGCTACAATGTGAATGTAAAATATGAATGACAAATTCCTCAAGCCATAAATTATATTAGTATTATTCACTTCATCTTGCGTCATTGTCAGATCATCTAAAGAACATAGAAATAAGATTGTATTGCGAATAAATAAGTTCTTCAGTCCATTCGTATGTTCAAGCTAACATCTATTTTAATTTATTTGCCTTGTTTTATCAAAATTTCTTTGGAGGGATTTTATATAATTTACTTCATCACCTTTTATTCTTAAGTGTGAGTTCGGTGTAGAAACGGGTACCCTTGTTTTGGCAAAAAATTTGGTGATAAAATTTTATTACTAGTAACCCTGATATTTTCAGCACTTTAACTTAAATAGGATTGCCATTTTGTTATTCACAATTTGGTACATTTTCTGTAAAAAAATTACCAAAAAATCAAGGGCTACTCGTAAGAAAACTTTTACTCTTAGATATTCCTTCAACAACTGAATATTATAAGCATACAAACAATATAATAACATTCTGGTGGAACGAAGAAAGCCATCGCCAACAGTGATACATGAAAGCAAACAGGGCACAAAATCGAAGTTAGAGAACCTATATATATTTTATTCTTTGCTGCTTATTAATCAATCTTCGGCAATTATATCAGAGTCAACGAAAGCTTGTGTTTTATGATTTATTATATTTCCACCCTATTAAAACGCAGATTAGTGGCGAAGGCAAGCCACAAATCGTTTTTTTTTTTTAAAGATCGAACTTTGAACATTTGTCTATCATCAAGCCTCTCGTAATTTTGAGCCACGGTCACAGGTAATGCCATCATAACTGAAGTGCCACCTTCTCTGCATCCACACCACACCAGAAGAAGGATTTTTGACGTCACATATTAACGTAGACATGTCCCTAACTCACTAACTCATAGAACTCCAGCAACCCAGTGAGGAAGAATGTGGTCACCTTCCCAATCCCTGGCCATGCTTCTCTTTGCTGATCTTACGTGAAGAGACATGAAGTCACTAGAGCCCCACTCTATAAATATTGAGCTTACTTAGTATCATCTATTATAGATAGGGATATTCAAGATAAGGATTCCCTACGGGGTAAGATAGATATATAGAAGTAAGAATGGAGTTTATGGAAAAATTTGCTAATCAATCAGAAATTTTATAGCTGGAAAAATTTTAAAAGTAAATTCCAAAGAGTCTTTGCACTAACTCAGTCGATTAAACTCTTGATGTAAATTCTAATAAAAACGCTTTCTTTATTGGCCCTTTATCATTTATCCTAAATCCACGCTAAATTTTATTTTGCTAGGAATCTTATTATGTTAAATACTTTGGTTAGGATTTCATGTCTTTTGTTTTATAACCTTTGCTAATAATTCTTAGCTTTTTCCCTTTTTATCAATAAAATATATTCTGTTTAGAAATTTCTTTCCATATTCTTATATTTGAAATTATATTGTTTGTGTGCAGATCTGATTCTCATGGTTTAGGACTTTGCGGCTTAATTTTCGTTACATGTTTAACCAGGTGGATGACACCAAATGCATCGTGTAAAACTTTTATATTTTCTGTAACTTAATATTCTTAGAAAAAAGCTGCGGACCCGCTGTCTTAAACAGTGGAAGCGGCAAGCACATTTATTTCGAAATTTAAGAAGTGAAATTCTTTCTTTTACTTAGAATAAAATATTTGATAAGTCTATTTAATCTAAGGTATATATAAATTTGCTTAGGTCAATAGTTACAACTATAAGTTTTTCAATAAGCTTACAAAGGAGATGACACTTTGGTGTTTGATTAAATATTTTTATAAACAAACACAATACAAATGTAAATTAAAACATAGAACACGACTCAGCAAATTGTGTTTAAAAATAACATAGGATTATTGTTAAAAGGAGAGTAAAATAAGAAGTCAGAAAGACAACAAAGTAAAGCAAGGTATAATAAAGTGCGTTCACCACGCACGGGTGAAAAGGACTGTCAATATGAGTTTTTGAATAAGATTGTTCTAGTCCATAAAAATACACTATTGTATAGTACCATCTGTTGTTTACTATTCTTATCTCAGAATATTTACTACTCAACGTTATTTTAAACCACTCTCTCTTTAAGTTGTAAATTACTTTGAAATTCCACATAAGTACTTATCAGTCTCAATACAGATATCTAATATGATGATTATGATCTGATGATGCTTATTATTAGATCAGCCAACTCAAATGTACTTGCTGTCCCCTACATATGTACCTCCCGGGTGCACACCCCCATCTATATCTCTCATGTAGTCACACTACATCAGTAACAATGATATCATTAGAACCAGGATGATAAATATCCGATTAATAATTTCCACCTTTCACTTGTAAATATCTGTCAGAATTTAATTTTAGACAAATGAGTGCAATTTCTTATAAAGTTGAATACATCGTTATTTAATCTCATTCAAGACTTCAGAAATACATTTTAAATCAAATCATAAAAGAATTTATCATTTTATTTAAAATGTATTTTGGAAAAATAATTTATATCAATGCTATAAAGTAAAATAATATCATTTTCTTTCATCCAGAACAAATTTTGAAAAAGACTTTTGTGATATTATGAAAGAAAGCAGATGTTTTTAGTTGTGATTAAATTCCCCAAGAGATACATTTAAAACTAATAAATAAAAACATTTTAAACATATGCAGAAAATCAAATAGCTCAATAATTAAAATGCAAAATTGTAAATATATTTTTAAATATTTTTAACACAAAGCTTCAAGCTAGGAGATGTCATAAAAGATTTAAATTATACCGTATTAGATAAATTATTAAAATTAAATATGAAATAATAAAATTCCCTTAAAGATCTGAATACGACTTCCTTAAAAATTAAAAATCTTTCATAAAATTAATTCTGAAAACAGTTGCTAATTACTGCAGGGGAAGAAGAGTGCCGATTTGCTAGAAAGAGGCTTTTATCAGAATTAGAATAAATGATTCTGATTCATGTTTCCGCCGGGCTTTTTTGATTGTGTAACCGGATGGAACTAAATGATTAATCCAGAGTGGTCAAAGTAGCAATTCCGCTATTCAGAAAAAATATGGCGCATTATTTCTATAAATGAAGGTGTAAATAAATTATGATTAGATGACGAATAACTCAGAAGAAAAGTAATGACATGCAAAATATATAATCTTCTATACAAATAAAATACAAAAAAAATATTATTTATTGTTATAATTTTTATTTTTTTTGAACATTTTATATAAAATTTACCCATTTGTTCCACAAAAATACCTTTTAGAGAGAGAGAGAGAGAGAGAGAGAGAGATGCAGCAATTAAAATAAACTTCGTATTGTTATTATTTTTATTTTGCTTTGCACTTGATTACACTTAAAAATAAAACTGACGTTACTTTTGAAATACAAGTTGGTTTATTTTAAATTTCTGAACTATTTTTTTTCTAAATAAATAATTATTTTCCATGCTTGTGTTCCAATAAATTTAAATCACGTAATCCATACTAATTTTTTCTAAATTACTTTTTCGTGTGATTTCAGTAATTGGAATATTACTGTTTAAACATTGCTAAGATCATACAAGATTCAATTCATAAATTACATTAGAACTCCAGTTACCACTATCAACTGAAATCGGATCCCATTCGAATAATTAAAACTTCGTAATAGGACTTTTTCGAAAAACGGATCCATTTTAATTAATTATTGTTAGTTGGAAATGGGGAAAAATTATGCATATTTTTAATGAAAAAAAATTTAATAAAAAGGCAAACACTTTTACATGTTAAGGTACATACAAGTGCTGTAGATGAAATTCTGCTTGTTTAACATCTCGGTCAGAGTAAGCTGTTTCACTGCCTTCATCTGTTTTGGGGCAGCCAAGTCGGGCATCCGCTTGACAGTGAGAATTTGCATGTGGCCACACTAGGGATGACCCATCTACTTCAAAGCAATTTCAAAACTGGCCAATGTTTCACTGGCTGATGATCCCGCGTGTGCTTCAACTTGGACATACAGACACTTTCAATAAGCTGACCCTCTTTTGTAATTTGAAATCCAGTGTCTGATTCATAATTTATTCTCCTTTATCTTCACAGCACTAACTTTGAACATCCAGGAATTTCAAAGGATGTTTCCGAATTGCTCAAGTGACACGTCTCATTATTCTCTTCTTTTTTGCTTTTCTTGAGTCTTTACCTAGTTCAAATTTTGTGTCTTTTCTTCAATCTTTATTTTTCTGAAATTCTGAAAGCGATTCGGATAATTGGAATTTTATTATACATTGAAATGGCACATGAGAACTAAAATATTCAATAGAATTTAATAAAAAGTGATAGGCATTATATATAGGTATGACTGCATATAATTCATCCCCTATATTTTATATATGAAAAAGCAGAAAAACAGGAGATGATTCAGTTAATTTGTAATTCCTCTTTTCCTGCTTTCTTTAATATGTAAACATTTGAGCAAAAAATCTTTAATATAACATATAAATTGCAAATGGTAATTTATCTTAAAGTTGATTCGATTTTTAATGGTTTAATGTTAGTGAGATTAGTTTTTTCTATTCTTAGTCGAATTATTATAAATTATAATTCGATTGATTAACAAATTTTTCAAATATCGTATAAAAACTGCTATATAAAGGAACAGGAACTAATATTAATGAGACTATAATAAAAAGGGATTATGCAATATATAAAAGTATGACAGTATATAATAATTCCTTTATTTTATATATTTATATAAACTAAATTCAGTGACTCAACAGCTCCCGTTAGGCCAAGGACTGCAATGCCCATACCTGTTTTTTTGACCGAGGACCCTGAGGTCGAAGTATATGTTAAAACTTCTGTTATAATATAGATGGCGCTCTCATTCACTCAAGAGAGGGAGTTGTTTACGTAATTTTGTAAGAAAGTAGTTGTAACATTGGAATGTGACAGATGGTCCTGCCGTCGGTCTTCCATTGTTCCTTTTTAATGTTTTTGTTATGTTTAAAAATGTTGTTTTTTGTTAAATTACAGTCCACTTAAGTTCTTTACTTAGTAGAACGGCTCATACAGCATGTTTTCCAGTTAGGTGGTCAGCCTAAAACAAAACACACAGTATTTTGTTCCCAAGCATGCTAGGCACTCAGTTTTATAGACTGATTATTATTTTTTTATTTAATTTGGATCGACGTTATTTTTGAAGAATCTGAATTTTGGATTACTAACAGTAACATCATTAATTAATCAGAGTAATGAATAAAAAGTTTTGTTTCTAAAATCAAAATTGAGTAAATACGAAATTGAACGAAAATATTTTTGTACAAAGCATAGTTTAATTTTTGTCAGTGGAATTTGAACTATTAATAGGCGTCCAGCCTCAAATATCATTCGCCCCACATTTTTTTGAAGCAATTCGTATGGAATTTCTCCCGCTTAATCTAACTTCCAATTTAGCATGTGGGTGAGTGTTTTCAATTACTTCAGGTGAAAATATCGTAAGATACTTTTGGTCTTCAATCATATCTTGGAATCATGTTATGAAGTTGACATTCCAGGAGCAATCTCTTGTGAATGTATGGTTGGAATGATGTTGCTGGAAAAACAATAAGCCATTTTGACACGTGTGAGTTATTAAGTAAACAAATTTAACTGAAGGAAGCTAATTCACAAAATCATTGCTATCCAAAGATTCTGCACCGCACAATGGATACCGGCGCTCGTTGATATCCCTGGCAACGAGATAGCCTATTTTCTCGCTAAAGAGGCCCGTAATTCTTCTCAGGGATCCAAATACTTGATCCTCATTGACGCCAATGCAGTTGCCAGCCGAAAATTAATTTGCCATCAACTTAAAAAGTTTTCCATTCCAGAATTAAGCAGTGACAGAACCCTTTCAACTATAATAGCCAGACTTAGAACAAAATACTTCAAAGCCATGAGAATTTCTATAGACAGACAAAGGAATTACACCAGGCCTTGTCCTCACTGCCCGGATAACAATCAAATGTCTCCATAACACATCTTCAGCTGTCTAGCAATGCTGTCCAAGCTTCTTAACATAAGCATAGAGAATTACGTGAAGATTCTTTTTACAAATAAAGTTGTAGAGATCGCAAGGGCAACTTCAGGGACATAGGTTTTTCAGCACGCACTCTAAGGAAACTACATCATCGTCATGATCAACTGAAGAAAAACAAAAAATTCATCTGATGGCATCAGTGAATATATTATTTATGCATATGTTTCAATTAAAATTAATAAATAAATAAATAATATAAGAAAAACTCCAGAAATTTCATTTTAGAACGTTTTGAATCTGGATTCAGATGTGATTTGTTCGTAAGAATTATCAGATGATTAAATGATTGAGAATGAAATAAATGAGAGTGAAATAAAAACTTTCAGATATCAGACATGAATAAAATGACTTAGTGCTGCGACTATCTGCAAAACAAGCAGATGAAAGGCTAACAAGGTTAAGGTACTTTTTGAGAAAAACAACAGAGAAGTGCTTTACTTTATCGAAAAATATGCGTTATTGAAAATGTAGTCTTGAAATAAAAAAGTGATTATTTTAACTGACTTTTCCTCAATAAAATAGATAGTACTTTATTTATGAAGAGAAAGCAGTGTAGTAAAAAAATAGTTTTAAGATCTAACAGTTATTTTTCTATCTTAGGAACTTATTATATAAATAGATATCAGATTGGAATACAAATACGAGGGTTATCTGGAAAGAAAGTTTACGACGACACTGCAAAGTGACCGAAACGCAAATGTACTTGTTGAGTAAATAGTGAATGTGGCTATCTCATATTTTCGGATAGCTTATATTAAAATCGTAATAGAGCGCAAAGATGTCGGCTATTATTTCTTCTACCGTTGACTACAAGGTGCAACAGTAAAAGCTGGACATTACTGCGCAACTCTAAGGAACTTGCGTCGAGTATTATTCAGTAACAAAAAACGTGTATATTCAGTTCTGGTGTTTTGTTTGTCCATGACAGCCCTTGCCCTCATATAGATAATTCTACAAGAAAAAAAAAATAGTGGAAAAATTTACCTGGGAAATGTTTGACCATCCACCCAAGTCCCAAGCTTTTTTCAAGCGACTTCTAGCTGCTCTTACATCTGAAAATTTTTGTCACTTACCCACAGACAGACACGTGACGACAGCTGTGACATGTTGGCTCCATTCCCAAGAGCCGACTTCTATGATACTGAAATACAAAAGTTTAACCCACGGTGTATGTTGAGAAGTTTGTTCCAACGTTTTTTATGTTGAGAAGTAGCTGAAATATTGAGTTTTTTATGTGACCCTCATATTAAAATTATACCTTTAAATGAAATTGTTTCTCATAAGTGTGAATTTGGTGGAAAATTTTAGAGATACTTATATTTAATTTAAACGACAATGTTGACGATTGAACGAATATATTGGCGATTGATATTTTATATGGCATATAAAGGTATCATGTTATCATACTGTGTCTCCAAATATAACAACTTTAAAATAGCTCTAGATAATACTATTTTTACCTTACTTAAGTTCTTAATACTTATCTCGTTTTAGAGGGAAAAGAATTAGATGAGCAGAATGTTTGTGTACTATTCACAATGAGCAAAATTTTTTTCATACTTTACATGAATGCTCTCAAAATCTTTTTTTAGTCTTTCAATTTTCATGTAACAGGCGAGTCGTTTTAAAAGACTTCATATTAATTATCAAAGCACATAAATTTCATCCATTTCGGTGTCTACACGAACTATAAAATTTTTCTTTGCAAAATTAACTTCATTATGTACGTGTCTGTGACCTAAACGTATATCATACATATTTATTAAGTGTACGGCAGGTAATAGTGAAAAGAAATTCCCGGGTGGATAGTCTTACATTATCCATTATTAAATAATATAGGCATTTTTACGAATTATTTTGGCGCGAGAATATATTCTCAGGTTCCTTAAAAAAATCTAGAAATTTAATCAGTTGAAAATTTAATTTTGAAGCATTTCTGAAAAACGATCATAAGAAAAATAAATCAAAATTTTAACACTATTATTTCCTGTTTATTAAATTTTTCTATGGGATTCTTAAAAACCTGCTTAAAAAAAATAATTGATTCCTTGAAATGAAACTGTGTCACAAACTATTAATCTCTTTAAGAGAAAGTTGTTGTCAGAGAATCTGCTCCAAGAACTTATACCCTATTATAACTGATGATTAAGTCATGGAAATTGTAGACTTACGATTAAGTTTTCTAATTTGCAACCTGTTTCATTTGTCAAACTTTTAAAGACGCAAGTTAAAACTACAAATCCACAACTGGTGAACGAGGAAGTGCATGACATTTTACAGAATGAAATACGAAAAATTCGTGATTAAAACAGCTGCGTCAAATCAATACATATTTTTCTTTTTAACTCTGCTGTTTCATATGTCGTACTAAGTTTACTTTGGATTTGCACTTTACACTTTGTGAAGTGGAAATAGAAATGAAAACGAAAAGAGCCGAGTTCATTTATTAAATATCAGATGGAAGTAAAACAAGACAAAAACTTTCGGCATGATGAAAATTTATCCTGAATTATTCTAGCCGTTTTAAAATAAGCTTCTGCAAGGCATATTGAAATTTTTATTTTTTCATTCTTGTCTGCAAAGCATTCTTCGTAATGTACCATCCAAAATCGGTTAAGGTCTTCAGATTGTTGAGAACTCTCTGAAATGTTTGTGATATTCTTTTATCGAGAGTAGATGATAGATACTAAATTTATAAAAATTATCAGTCGAATAATTATGTAAGGCAATATTTCCCAAACTTTTAACATGTGAACCCCTTCTATAATTTTCGTAATCCTAAGTACCCCTCGTCAAAAAAATGGTTGTACTGTATTTTAATAAAATTTAAAAATATATTTATTTTTTGTGGCATACACAAAATGATAAGAGAAATAACATTCATAATAAAATATAAGTTATATTGTAAGTAACATTTCTTTGGATCAATGAAAAGAATGAATTTTTTTGTGCTGAGATGATAGATCTTCATAATTTGGTTTCTTAATTTTAATCTCCAATGCGGTTCCACGCACAATAGTTTGTTCCTTTTTTTCGAATTAATCTCGACAAATGCTGAAAAAGTGACTGCAATGAACATGAAGTTGGAAAAGGCAAGATGTATTTCAGAACTTTTTCTGTTAAGACTGGATACACATGTTGTATTTGTAATCAGAATGATGTTAGTCACTTTCCCAATGTTTAACTTTCAAAATATGTCTAAAGCCAATTTCAATAATTTCTCTTCTTCTACATATGTCAAATCTTTTGTGCTTTTTTCAAACTCTTATTGTACCCTACTTTGGGAAACACTGATGTTAGATTTGCTTACATTCACACACCAATTTTAAGATAAAATAGTGTACTCGTGCATCTGCTGTAATACAGGCACAGGTAAATAATTAGATAAAGAAAACATTTAGAACTCTCTTTATGTTTGACGATAAAAAAAATAATGGAAGTATTTAAATCACCGCCACAATTTTATTCAGCCACTTCATTCAGAAATGCTTTAAAAGTTTTGGTTGACAAAGTTGATACTAATAACATATTCAACAAATTTATATTAAATATTATATTAATAGTGAGTATTATTATAATACTATATTATGAATAGGATTACGCGATACATTATAAATTATTATATATAATATTATGTAGTAATTATTATATATCTATAACACAATTAATACTAATGATTAATGTCAACAACAACTATTTAGATGCAAAATGTACAGCATTATGCAAATTTATGTTGAAATTCTTTTTTATTTTTTTTGATGTTCATTGTCAGGAAAATCATTTGAAGATGGTGCTCTGAATCCCATCTTCACTTGAATTATTATTTAGAAAAAATATTATTTTCAAAAGAAGTTATAAAAAAATTTTTGAATACATAATTCTCTAAAAAGCATATATTAAATAAAATAAAGTAGTCACACCATGACAGTTAATTGGCACCAAATGAATGACATTAACAATAAATAATTCAACGTGATGTCTTCATCATTTCATTTGCATCTACTATAATCTATTAAGTATTTTAAACTGAAAAAAAAAATTTGAGTTACCAATTTTATGAATGTCAATTCAAATAACACCACAGGAATCTTTTTTGTTACTTTTCCCAAGATTAAATTTTCCTTGGATTCATGAATAATAAACTACAATGCTGGTTTCAGCAATCGTGTGTCAAAACATGCTGGATGATCTTCTGCTCACCGTTGTCATGTTTAAAGAATGCAACCTCAAGATTAGAAAAGACGGAGGGCACACACACTGAAGAAACGCTCGCTGTTTACATTCTTTAAAGAGACGATGCGGTCAAGGCAGCTGTGATGCCATCCAGCGACGGCTGATTTTGCGTTCCAAGCTCATGATTTATTAATTTCTGCGTAAAAAGATGATATGAGTGTTGTTTTAACCTTTAATCCCTGGAGTCATTTTGACAGAGCACCGAAAAATGGCCAAAGGATTGTTTCCTCACTCTAGTGACCTAATCTGACGGTTGCAGTCGAAGTGATGGGCCAGCACCGTCATTTGTCGACAGGAGGTCTAGCCTCCTGCAGCTGAACAAGGGAAAGTGAATGTCGTGAACTTTTCAGGAGGATTGACAACTGTCTATTAATTATTTGAACTCGATTTCATTCAGGGTGGTCGGGAAAACAAGACATATTTTCGAAATTAATCAAAGTAAATAAATATATCCAGTTGGAGAAATACATTTTCAAAATCGGTAAAGTTTTACTCAAAATTAAATTTAATTTGAAAGAATTTAACATAAAAATGCAATAACTCTTTCATTTCTATATTGCTCTCAGAAAGCAGTAGTACTTGAATATTTCCGGTTCTGATAGCAAAAATGGAAAACGCTAATTAATGTTGATAAAAATATAGCCAAGTATGGTAACACACACAAAGAATAAATCTAATTGCAGATAAAATTATAGTTAATAATCTTTCTAATCTTCTATATTTTCTTTTTCTTTCACGCACTTCTTTTTTATATATCTGAATTTCTTATTAAATTACATTAATCATTGGTTTATAAAGCCCTTTTATTCATTCTATAAATATAAAAATGATAAATTAATTAATAAGCACTCATATTTATTTTATAAATATTCACATGTTGATACTAGCTCTCTTGTTTTCTTCATTGAGTTTACATTTAATTTTACTGTCTCACGATTTTGTTTCATAAACGATCTAAGGAATACACTGTTTTAAAATCTAATCGGTTCACTATTAATTATCATTTAAAAATAATATATACTAATTTGAAAAATAATATAAAGCTGAAGAACTACTTAGGAATATACTAAGGTCTAGAATAAAACCACTCCCTTGACCATTTTTCCTTATCATAGAAGCTGAAAAACAGTTTTCCGCTCACACTTATAATTAAAGAGTAATAATCATTTATAGTCCTTTAATATACAAACATTCTTCAAATGTATGTTTATGATAAGTAATAAATACAGAACCGAAAATTATGAAATGCAAGTTAAAAATATTCATATGAAAACACTTTTGAAAATAAAGTAAAATAATGAATATGTATATTTTTAGACGGTTATGAAGTTTCACCTGCTATATGTGTCTTAATGACTAATAACATTCTAAATGTGTTGAACAATATTTTTATTGAAATTTAGATGCCTAAAAGAGGATTGTATTATTTTTAATTCGAAAATTGTAAGAATAAAAAAAATAAATAAATAGTTTCACATTAGAGCAAAATTTTTAATTTTAGTTAATACAAGGTGGTCATCAAAATAATGGAAACACCTTAAATTTATAAAGAACCATTAGTATAGTGTAGCTCTTTCCATCTCTTTGCAATGCAATGCAACTTTTATTCATCTAAGAATCGATTTCCACTAGTGCGGAATAGAATTTACAGAAATATTGAACAATTCTTCTTGGAGATATTCTAAAAGTTCGGAGATAGATGCCGGTGGAGGTTATCAATTCTATATTGAATACTCTAAAATACCAGACAGTTTCAACTATATTAAGATCAGGTGCATGTGCGGGCAAAGGTAAGTGTTTAACTTAATCCGCATGTTCATCAAACCATGACTGGACAAGTCTTGCTGCACGAATATTTTATCATTCTGGAAAATTCTATCACTTTCAGGAAACAAAATTTGCATCATAGATGGATCTGGTCACAGCTCTAAAATTTCTCTATAACCTCCTCAGTAATCTTTCTTTTCGGAGTTACGATTGATTCAGCGGAAAACCATGATATGATTGTTTATACTATGAGAGCTCCAGTGGCTCAGTAGCTTCACGCCGCTTCCCGTAAGTTCAGCAAAGTGAAGCATCATTTGCAGCGGGCAATGGTTGGGAGGGTGACCACGTCGTACTCTCCTTCTCTAGGTTGCTGGAGCTCCGTGGGCTGGGGACGTGTCCACATTAATATGTGACGGAGGGTGCCAGCTCAGGTGTGACCTCGTCACCTGACCGTGGTTCAAAATTACGAGGTACTTGGTGATGGGCGAGTATTCCAAACCCATTAACCTAATGGTACAGTCCGGGGCTCACCTGCAACGCTATGTCTATACTATGACGAATCCCCTACCATACTTGGCAGTTGGAAGGAGACAATCACGATCATTCGCTTGTGCATGTGACCTCTAAGCATACACCCATTCTGTTGCAGGGAAAAATAGGGAAAGATGATTCTTCAGGTCATATTACTTTCTTCTACTTATTAAATGATCAGATTTTATTAGTTAAACACCACTATAGACGGCGTTTAGTATTAAAATCTATGGCAAGTGGCTTGAGAATGGCTCCTCAGGAGTAAATATTATGTTTATGAAAGTGCCTTCTAGATGTAATCATTGACACTGGAGAATACAGATGCTGATTAAGTTTTGCGATCATTTTTTTATGCTGTTGTTTCCTTTTTAGAAATTACAATTCGATGCAATAGCCATCGCGGTCTCTTTCACTGTGAGTCTCTCTTTCCGCCGATTGTTTTGCTTTTTTGAGATTGTCTTGCCGAGCTGCGTATATGCTGTCATGAATTTAAACACCTTTCCTCTAAAAAAAACCTAAAAGTTGAGATGTTTCGATCACACTTGCTCCAGCTAGATAGGATCCTATATTTTGGCCTCTATGAAAATCTGAGAGTTCTGATTTTAAGCCTTTTCAAAAATCCAAGACGTACAATATTTTAATAAAAAGCTATCCATACTATCAGAATATATACATTTCTACTTATAAAAATAACTGATAGCTATTATTACATTTTAATGCTTATGAAGCTTTTTTCACAGGTGTTTCCATTATTTTGATAACCACCTGTACACATGTTCATAGTTAATGAATTAGATCAAAATATTAGAAATTGCATTCTTTATTTTGGTTAAAACAAAATTATTATTTTTATAGTTTTAAGAACTATATAGTTAATAAATGTTACACAATTTTGAATTAAATAAGAGTTGAGAATAAATGTGATTTATAAAATAATTGTTAGAGAATCGAAATTTTTGAGGTAATGGATGTCAAGAAAGCTAGACTCTCTAGTCTTGATAAGGGAAAATGAAAAGCACCTTCAACACATCACGTCTTATATTTTCATACTTTTACCTTTTCATATTTTTCAATTCACTGCTGAAGTATGAGCTACATTATAAAAATCAACACAATAAATACTGATATGTGTTGGTTCATTCATGATGAAAATAAGAAAAAGATACGGACCCGTCAACAGAATCTTATGTTATTTTCGCATCAGTGAGAACGATTGACATTTTGCAAAATAAAAACAGAAAAGAGACAACTTTAAGCTCTGATGTTAGTAGGAAACAAGTGGGACGATAATAAAGCGTATTTTTTGTCAAGGTATAGTAATTTTTAGCATTTCAAAAAAATTGAGGAGATTATTCAACACTTTATTAAAGAAATATACAAAGTTGAATAAAAAAGTTTATATTCATCAAGACATTTATTTTACAAAGTGATAAAAATGCTATAAAATATACAACATGAAGACGAATGGATTGCATTCAAAATAGTCACCACTCACTGCAGAAATGACGAATCTTTGATGAGCAGCTCAAGGTCTCCTGAACCCCCTGCGCTGATCATAAGGAGTGCTGCAAAAGACAACAGTTATTTACATAAGTAAAGGGCATATTGACAAATAAGTTATTTGCTCATGATACAAGTTTAATAACATAGATAGGCAAACAGCAGATCATTGAAGGACAATCAAAAGGCATAGAATACGGACTAGTAAGTATGAATGAAATGAGAACAAGACATATGAAAGAAAGTTATTCTATTTTATGTAAGTTTAAGCATATTTTTCAGTCTTCAGAGACAATATGTATCATGATATAGGACATCTTCGGAAACTTTCTCCTGTAGTCCTGATCCAAATAAATCACGAGACCTTGCATTTTTGGAATTCTTAAAATTGAAAAGACTGTAGTTCTCAATATTATGATGTATAAATTTATTTTGGAAATAGCTTTACGATCACGAGCCAAGCGCTGATTAGACAAGGATTTAAATTTAAGTATATTTCTGAACCATTACAAAACATCCATGGTGGAGGTAAGAAACGAACTAATGAAGCATTAAAGGCCTGAGCGTTAACCATTTAGTAGCTAGCTCGATGAATATATCGGTAATATTCAATAATGAAAACAAAGAAACGTAATTAAATAAACTGTAAATAGATATTAACTGTTTATAATGCAAGTTTTGCATCAAGCGTTTTGTAAGTCCTGCTTCTTACGTCTAAGAAAAACATATCTGGGCATACAAAATAAACTGATGAAAACAAGCAACCCTTGGTCAAAAGTCTTCAAAAATAATTTAAAATTTATATCAAAATATTGTGTAAGTACTGATATATATCCACACACATGTTACATGAAAAATCGAAATAAGAGAATACATCAAACCAAATGCGTCGGTATAGGATCGGATATTCGATTATATTTTCATGCATTTGGACTATCAACGGTTTACATAGTTAAGGTTGAAAAGAGAACAGGTGTCAAAGGATAGTATGCAGCTAAATCTTTTGTTCATCAGAAGTGGAGTTAAGTAGTATGTATTTATTAAGCTCTGGAAAAATACTCTTTATCAGTCTTATATGCAACATTTGATAGAGTGCCCAAAGTTTTCTTTATTTTATTTTATTATGGCATAGTTGAAGAAACGTAAATAAGTGTATCATTAAAACATGTGTAATCAAATATATCTTACTATGTTACCAATGATGAATTGTTCAGCATGTTATTTGAACTCATATCCAAATAGTTCGTGGATGTTAAAAGATTTGGTTTCTTCAAACCCGGCCTTCATTTGCCTATCGTAGCAGTTCAATATGATGCAAAACTTGTTGATCCATGTCGATATCCGAGTCAAAATTTAAATTAAATCGTAATAACCGTTTGGTAACAGTGAAAACTGATGTTATTTTCCGCATGAAGATTTGCTACTGTAAGCAGCGCGTTAGCTGGTTTTGTCAAGAGCGCGGAGGAGCATATCTTTACATACGAAAAAAACGCTTCGGAAACCCAATGATCCTTTTGTACTAACCCTGTATTATTATACAGTCTGTTATGTTTGTCCATTATGTTTGTATTCTCAATGACAAAAAAAATTATCTTGAAACAGAATAATGTCTATAACTCTGAGATGCCAAGAATGTATTTATTAACGAGATCTCAAGAGAATATATTTAAAGTAAAAGCAACATAATTTTTATGGCTACAATTTCAGATTTGATAATATTAGAATAGGTGAAATTTTAATCCAGTCATTTAGATTTTTATCATTACATAATTTCAAATAGTTATTTTTTTAAAGTAAGAACAAATTAAAGGAAGTTATGAAATACATTTACTTTGAAATCAGTCTACTAAATTTTAAAGTAAAGCAAATTTAAAGTACCATGCCATTTTTTATATTATCCAATTTTCAATTAGGTGATATCTCATATTTTAAAAAATGGGTGAATTTACTTCCCTCTCAGTATAAGTAATTAATATGAATTTGCATTGGATTGCACTTGCATAGAATCATTGCTAAATTTAGTATTATTATTTCAAGACATTTTTAGAACGAAGGCAAGAATTTAGAATATTTTAGGAATTAACATTTTATTAAAAATTACAAGCATCTAATGCTATTTTAGCAACATTAAATTATTTTTGAATGAAAAAAGAACAGTAGTCGATATATATATATATACACATTATTTTTTTCCAACCATTTTTCTTTAATAACATAAATGAACAAACTTTTTCTTAAATTTGAATTAAAAAATACATATAATAAAGGGAATAGTTAAAATTTTTATATTTTACAATTCTTCTTTCTATTAAGAAAATATTTCAGTCAGGGGAAAAAATAAAGAACATTTAAATGAAAATTAATATTTTGGTAAAAATGCTTTCTATATTCGAATCATTTTGGGGAAACTTGCATGTATTAACTCATATTTTGAAAGAGATCTTTACAATTTTGACTTACCTAACTATTTCCACATTATCCAAGGCCCACTGATCATATCCTCTTCCTTCATGGAAAGGCTGCCACCATCGGAAACGAACACCATAAACTTTAGCAGCCTCAGGTATTTCATAAACCAGTCGGCGAGGCTAACACATGAAAGAAAAATAATTATATTTTATAGTACTATAATAGGAAAATTCTATATATAATTGAAGTAATTTTATTTTATTGGAAAATTTTAATCATAATTATATCGATAATGAATGCAACCAATTACATTAACATTGAAATCATCTGAACATATTTTAAAATAACAAAATGTTTTTCATATTCAAGCAATCTATTAATGCAAGTTTCATTTCATATATCTAACACTGAGACAAGTAGAAATAGAAGGAATTAATAGATTTTACAAAGCTCAGAATGAAATATAACATTTAATTAAAATATTTCTGACATTATTTTTCAATTTAAAATTATAAGAATACTCTAAAATAATTCCTTCTTAATTTAAGCAATGGTAAACATTTGAAGATCTCACTTTCATATTTAGTAAATATTTAAATACGTCGAATTTTACTTCAAAACTAAGAAGAAACTGAATAAAGATTGTTTTGCTTTTAATCTGCATAAGTTGTTGTTGTTACTTATGACACTTGGACAAGTCAAACTTGCTAGCTGGCAGTTATGCAAAATTAAGTCAAAAGGGTTCGTCTTTTGTTTAACCAGAACATCAAGAAGCTGAAAGTACGTTTTTGCTTTAAGAATTCTCTGATAGATGGCACAATTAAAGAAACCATTCCCTCAATCTTGACTTCAATCTGGAGGAGAAGAAAATTTTCTCCAGACCATTACACCCATGGTAACTACTCAACGATCTCAGCTTCACGACTTTCAATTCTACAGATTTAACAAGATGTATATTGCTTATACTCGCTGGGTCTTTAGCGGCACTGGCAATCAAACCTAGCCCTTCTGGATAGAAAGGTGATGCCCTAACTACTAGGCTACCACAGTCCTACTGTAATGCTCGGGTTCTCTCCATCAATTGTGCTAATCTTTTGCCTTTAGGGTCCCACTGTATAAGTAATCATGTTATAAATTGAATATGAATAAAAATTACATCCCAACCTCTTTCATGAATACATTTGTATGGTATATCAAGGACAAGATATGAACAGTGGGAAAATGAAAACTGCATCAATGCAAATAAGTATTATATGAAATTTTTATTTTTTAAGCAGAAGATACTCTGTTACTGTTATTTGTAATAACCAATATTTTTAAATTTATTTCTATACCAGATTTTACTTGATTAACTTTTAACTCATATACCATATTTACTTATAACACAACTTAATAACCATAACTATTTATATACACTGATAACCAAAAGTGTTTCATAAAGGACTTCATTATGAACTTTTAATGAAAGATTTTAGTAAATTTTATATAATGAATTATGAAAAAATTTTCATACAGGAATTTAGATAAAAAAGGTATTTTTTATTGCAATTTAATTCAGCTTGTTTTTTGCTGAATTAGTCACAATTTAAATCATATTAATAGCAATAAAAATTTAATAAAGAAACTTGAATTATTGAATACCTTTTTAAAATCCATAGCAGAATGCAGAGCAATAAATTCCCATGAGATTCCGTCATTTATGCTGTACTGAAGGACAACAGATTTGTCAGAAGAAGATGGATGCTGGAGATTAATGTGACACTGAGAAAATCCTTCTTCAGTTCCAATGCGTAACACAAACATCAGCTTACTAAGGAACAAAAAATTATTGCCAATAAATAATTTTTGTTCTGCAATATAAATTGATTTCTTTATATTGAGAGTTTTTTGATGTTATGAATACGTTAAAAGATGGTCACAAATAATCAAAAACTGAAGCTCACTTCTATGATAGTCAAAAGTAAAATGCAGATTTCTAGGAAGATTTGATAGTTAAGATTTATATTCTGTGAAGTGAAACTTTCTACTTTCATAGCAAATAATAATGTGAGAACTTTTTGTAATCAATCATAGAAATCACAAGCTAACTTAGCATTTATTACACACCACAAATAGTTTACAAATTTGATGTTAATTAATTACTGCATCTAATTATTTGATGGTGCTGAAATATTTTTCAAAATTTTAAAAGTAACTTTTAAGCAAATAGTATTTTTCATAATATTTGATTATTTCAATATCAACATTTTAGATAGTATATGTTTTTCTTCAACTTTCTATTTAATCAAAACATGATATTTGTTCTGTAAGAAATCAAAATAGGATGTACATGACTCAGATTTGATTTGAAAATAATTTCAAAACATTGATTTGATCAATTGAAAATATTATATAACCCTGCAGTTTTCAAAAATATTTTCGCTTTTATCCGACACTAAACCAAAGATATTTTTTTATTTTCTTGTTAAATAAATATATTCACTATTATTAATTATCAACTTTTGTTTTCTAAATAGTTATGTAAACAAATTCTGAGAGAATTTTAATAAAATATCAACACAAAAATAATCAAGAAATTTGCACTTTGAAGATGAAGATGGGAGAATTTGTCTACCAAAAATAAGGAGGATGTTACTTTTAGTTTAAAAATTTTAAATATTTTCAGATAAAAATCTGGAAGACTTGGCAGTCTTAAAGACTTTAGATTTGTATCAGTAAAACATAATAAAAAGTTATCGACATCAACATCTTTAAGGTCATTAAATTAAAAGCAAATAATTTAAACAAGCTTAACTGTGATTCAGAAATGATATTTAAATATTTTTATTACAATATCAATACTCTTTATTATTTAAATTAAGAGAAATGTTTAATAACTTCAAATTTCTTCTCATCACAATACCTTGCCACAGAAGTATCAAGTTCTTTGGTGACGATTTCCCTTCTTCCACATTCACCCATGTACAAGTGTTTACCTCCTCCATGCGGCGCCAAAGAACCACATTCCTGACTTATCCACCCACCTTTCACCAATTCCCACAAGTCAGCAGAGAGTCCATTTTCAAAAGAATCCAAGAATGTTGTTGGGAGAATGCGAGCACTTGTTAACGTTCGAGAAGGTTTACAATCATTGCCTAGCAAATAATATGCAGAAAGAAACTAATTAAAAAAGTACTTTAAAATTCATTGAAATTTTCTTATTTCTACAAGTGACTTAAAATTTAAACTTTTGAAAACATAAAGAATATTTGCCAAATTTAATTTATTTTGGTTAATAAAATTTAATTATTCTTAAATTCAATAATAGCAAAACTGATATATATATATATATATATATATATATATATATATATATATATCTGCTTCATAATTTTTTTTATAGAACAGCGGGCACTTTGATAACCAACTTTTCGCCACAACAACAAGGCCAGAAACTGCTACTCATTTGTCATTACCGAGCGGGCACCTGCGAACCAAATCACTGAGACAAGTAGTATAATCTACGTCCTACCAACACAAACCCGTTTATAAGGCGAACCACATTCATACATCATCATACAAGAAAGGACAGAAAAACACAGAGAAAATAACATCCATGCTCAAACCGGGATTCAAACACGGAACCCACAGCTCAGGAGTCAGGTACGCTAACCACTCAGTCATCGGTTGGCGCTTCATAATATAATAGTTGGAAAGAAAATTATTATTCTTAAATTTATTGATTTTAAAAGAAAATCTGCAAATTATACGGAAATCAATGATAGTAGCTCATTAATTTTATATATAAGGAAAATATTTGAGGCTATTTACATCATATAATTGATTTAAAATTATATTATTTAAGTATTTATTACCAAATAATTGAAAAACACATGAAATTTTGTATAAATTTTTTACTTAAATTAAGCAACACTTTTGTTGACATAAAATATCTTTAATCAAAATGTTAATTTGAAAATAAAATATCCTTAATATTTTGAATATATTGAAAATTCCCTTGATTTTATTTCATATTATCATATAGTTTAATAGGACTACAAAACATAAATTTAATAGGACAACAAAACAATGAATTTAATATAATTATGACTATCAGATTTATAGCAGAAATGAATGTAGTATTATCTATAAATAAGAAGATTCAAAGTTAAAAAATCATTACATACATCACATGGACTTTAAAAAATAAAACATTTCAAACAAGTGATATTAATTAATCGAAAAATATGGCACTTTGATGTATACAATATTTTTTCAAAATACAGAATTTAATTACCAGAGTAGCCAAGATCACAATGGCACTTTCCTTTAATGCAAACTCCTTTCCCAAGGCAGAGAGAGGGACATGCTTCTCCAACATACACATCATCAATTGCCCATGCTGGTAAATTACGAGGCTTTGGTATATTAGTAGGAGTATCCTGAATCCATCGAAATTGCGTAGTGCTGCACAAATATGAAAAATCAATTACATTTTAATAAATCTACAGGCTTAAATGAAACAGTATTTTCTATTAAGAGACATATTAATACTTTCATTATTGATTTCCTAACACTTTGAGGAAATATGTTTGTCTAATGTAATAAAATTAAAAAATGCTTTTACAGAACAGTAGAATCGTATTCTACCGGTGGGATTAAAAATAAATCATGCATCAATAATGATTAATTTCTATCAAAACATCTTATTTTTAATTTTTTTATTAATTAATATTTTAACCAAATTATAGTTCAAAAAGAAAATACAATAAAATATATAGAAATTGTATTTGTATATATTATATGATTATTTGTGTCTTAAAAATGTGTGAAATTTGCTTGCTTCAAAATATAGTAAAACAAACATACTTAAAGGTATAATTTTCCATATTTAATAAAAAAAAATTCCCTTTTTATATTCTTTGAAAAATAAAAAACCTAAAAACAAATATCATTTAAAGCAGATTTTATTGTAAACTTAGCTGATTTTCTCAGGAAATCATCCTATAAAACTCTTAACAATATTGTCCATTTCATGCTTGATAGCTCAAACATATATTTGAAGCAGGATTGTAAGTCCTTGTCAATTTCACATCATTTATAGCAATTTCTAATTATTTATGCCTGAAACTCTATATAGATTGTTATAAATCTATCACTGATTAAATATCCACTTAAAATGTTTTAATATTTTGAAAGCCCAAATCCTTTAGTGAATTAACATTTTTCAATACTATTTTTGATACTGATTATGATTCTCTAAAAAAAAATTAAATATATAGAGATATCATTATGAACAGAAAATTTTACCATGGCAGGATTTAAAATAATAAAAACTGGAAAATTAATGAAAAATTAATATATAAATAAGTGAAGGTATAAAACTTAAAAAAGGTTAAATAAATCAATATTTTGTCATTAAAACTGACTAAAACTTTTTGTTAATTTATAAAACTTTAGATGATATTTTTTAATTTCTAAATCATAAACCAAAAAATGTTAAGAAAGCATCTTTGAAAGCAGCTATTTTGTGCTGCTTCACAAGCAAAAAGCAGAATTTAAATGGGAAAATTTGAAAGTTAATGAATTAAAATTTCTATTTTCTAAAAAATGCAAACAAAAATTTCCATCATGACTTTTGAGCTTTGTTTATTCCATCAAAATAGTCAGTTTAATTGAACTTTTACAGAAAGACTTAAAAATCTATTATTTTGAAGAAATTCATAAAAGATATAACATATCTTATGGTTTTCCTATATTAATTATAAAAGATAAATTGAATAAAACATTACAATTAAGTAAACCTATTCCGCCCATAAAAACTTAGAATTAACATAGCAAAAGGTAAGAAAGTAATTTCGGAATTTAGTTAATTGAAATTAGCTTTTGTACTCCTATTAAAATTTAAATATTTTGTTAAAATAAGATATAAAAAACCTCTTTTCTATGATCTTCTTTAATATCGATTTTAATAAACTTAAGAAAAATTTGTCAAATAGATTACCAAAAAATTAAGATTTCGTAAAATTTGTACTCTATTTTGAAATTAAATATGAAGAATTTCTTTTTGTTTTGTTCCCATAAAACGAACACACATATGCATATAAAATTAGTTCATTCTAGTTAAAAGAAATTTATTGACACCTAGAAAACGTTTTCTCTGGAAGGTACAGCATAACTAGTGTCCATTTTTTATGAGTATTTGTTGAATAAATGGAAGAAGAGTGGAAATCATTAGGCGCGCATTCCGAATGAATAGTACTGCTTGGGAAACATTCTCTGTTGACTAATTCCCAGTTATCTGAAATGAATAATTAGTAAAAATCAAAACATTACAAAAAATATATTACTAGACATAAAATTTGATAAAAATGCCACAAACTTGATCCAGGTTCTTTCGAAAATTCTAGTCTTATACTGTGATTGGTCAAGCAACTATCAGTATATTCTCCACATCCAATTGCTATCTATAAATATCAAAATAAAAAACACTAAAATTTATATCTGATAAATTATGTTAATCCTGATATAGCAGCAACATAGCATAAAATTATATGTTAGAGCTATAGAATAGTTATAATTATTGAATTTATTTTGGAGTACTGATATAAAACAATTATTCATTTATTTATTAACTGACATAAAATATTCAACTATAAATTTACTTTAAACTCATAATACTTTACATTATTATTAACAATTAAAGTAGTAAATACAAATCAATATAAAATCATTAAAAAATCTGTATGCAAAATAAAAACTTCTATGCATAATTATGGAAAACATATACATTCTATAATATCCTTCAAAATACAAAAATTATTTTATGTTGCAAACATAAAACTCTTTTCTCTGGCGTTAGTTAAAAGAAAGAATTTCATATTATATTGAATAAACTTATTGAATTGCAATTTAATTTCTTCATTATCATACATAAATAATGAAAAATATGATAAGTAAAAGATAAAAATTGTTAATTTTTCAATAATTATTGAAAGCAGCCTAGAATAATATTTTTATATGCAGATAAATTGGTTACAACAAGATTTCTATTATTAAATAATATGTAAAATAGGTTATATTATTAATCTACATTCATAATGCTTTATTAGAAGTGAAGTCAAGATATTTTTACAAACTAATATTCAACAATATCTGGCAAATTTAGTCAAATATGAATTTCATTGATACTTTCTGTTGAATTAAATCATTATAAATAAAATTAATGTTTTTCATTGGATTATTAACTGAAAATAAACACTTAAATACTTAGAGAAAAGTGAAATGTTTCTGAGGTTTCTGGTAATACTTACTTTGAATTGGATCATAAAGTTATTTTCAACAATCATTTCCCTAGTAATTATTCCTCGTTCATCAATGTCAGAATCTTTTCTCCACAATAGAGAACGACTTGGGCGTGAACAATATGAATTTTCAACCTTTAAAATAATATGGATGTGTTTATTAAAATTTTAAAATATTTGAAAAATTTATTTTTTAAGTACTTTAAATTCATAAATTGAATTATAAATGAAAGATTATTGAAAATTATAGTTTTAATTAACCATATTTATTAAAAAATTAGCAAAAATAATATCTAATTTATTATACTAAAAATTACATGAAAAGTAATTTTAATTAACAAAAAATCGATGCAACTGCAGCTTAGTTTTAAATATTTTTTAAGAGATAATACCTTTGAGTAAGGTCCAAACCACCAGTTGGTTGGTTCTGGTCCTTCATTACTTTCAAAGTCATCAAATAATTCAAAGGCATTTATTTCCGATCCCCCAATATAAATATCGTCTAAAGCCAAAGCTGGTAAAAGTTCATCTCCAACAAGACCAGATGGCTGCCACCAGCGAATTCGAGTTGAAGCTGTTCGCGCATCTTCTGGAATCAAGATATGATCAATGTGGGGTTGGGAATAAAGAGAGTAATCCAACTCATGCAACAAATGCCATCGTATACCTACAAGAGAATATTTTTTTAGTTTTAGAATATTCAACAGCATATTTATATTAATAGCAGCTAATTAAGAATTTTTACATTCAGATAAAAACACATAAATATGTTTATTAAAGCTAAAGCAATTAGTTTTAGAATGATTAGAATAAAATAGAATATCAGATTTAAATGTTTTCTACATTTGATAAAAATAATACGTTCTATCTGAAATTTTTAGTTTCGAATTTTTGTTTAATATGAGTTTTCAGTCTATGCTATATCAAAATAGTTTGATAAAAATTCAAGGAGCTTATTTGAAACATGAAAAACTCATATTCATATTCTTTCTTCTCTTTAATGAAAATGATATTTCCTTTACTTTCTTTGATACAATATACTAATAACCAAAGTTTAATCATGAATACTCCAAAAATGTAAGTTATCACAATAAAAATATCTGATAACAAATCAAATAAAAATCTTAAAAATAAGAAATTTCATTAAATTATATTTATGACTCTTTCCTCCTGTTATATTCATTAAGAATGGAAGCTACTCAAGCAGATGTCTTCTCATTACAATAATTTAAAAATCAATTTCCGTAAATCAAGATAGAACTTGAAGAAATATTATTATGTCCTTAATTTTATTTCACAAGTTTTAAAATATTATATTTTCTAAAAGCAAAATTAAAAGATAAAAGATTCAGGTTAAAAGTAAAAAAAAAAGCAAGTAAAAGAGTTTACTTTTGCATTAAATGTGAATCTTTATAGTTGCTTCGAATTAATATAAAATTCAAATTCTGATGCAATTAACACACATGAGCAAAACGCAACCACACATTAACAAATAAAACTAATATTTGATAAACTTGTCAGTTAGACATAAAATTGAGAAATTTAAATATTTGTTAAATAAGTATTTTACAAACATGTTTTGAAGCATAGTTCACGCATACATATAGGTGAAATAATCTATTTGACTTATTGGGCTACTACAAACACAATTTTAATTTTTAGTGAATTTTCAATATTTAAATATATTAAAGTAACTTAAAAATATAGTCTGTTTCCAAACATTATATTGAAATACTCAAGTTTCAATATAAATACAGAGGTGCTCCTTTAAAAAATAGCTAAGATGGAGAATTTCAAATTAAAATATTTATTGATTATTTTAGGCAGTTTTAAAATATAATTCATATTATTAAAAAGTGTTTTTTAAAAATATATAGTAATATTCATCAAGAAAGATTATTTTTCTATGCACAACTATGCATTTTTTAAGCATTAGACTGAAAATTTGATGATTTTTTTTATATTTTACATCTTACAGATAATTTATGTTAATATCTTGAATCAGAGATTGCCAAGAGAGATTGTGATGTTAATGAACAATTTAACAGATAAATGATTTCCTTTTCTTTAGGTATTGTAAAATTCTGATAAGTTTTCTCTTCTAGAGGGCTGATAATTTTGGAGTAACTATGATGTTTGTGCTTTTCAAGTTTTGACTGCAAATAACACTTTCTTACTTTCCACATTTAACATTATTCTGTCATTGGTTATAACAATTATAATAAAATCAGTACACCCATATAAAATAATAACATATTGAAAGAGACGTTCAACCTAAGATATTGAAAATGAAGTCAAAAAAGCTTTCACTGAAAAACAGGTTTGTATTTTGGAACATCATATTGAATTATTTTAAGGATATGAGATTAAAAATCTAAATTAATTTTGGCTATTTTATTTGCATTTAATAACTTAACATTATCGATTTCATCTATCATTTCATGTACAGCTTAGTTTCTGATTTTTCAAACAAATAGCCTGATTCTTCTATAGAAATCGCAGAAGGTAAGACATGAGTTAAATTAATATGTGCTTGTAAGCTTTCCTGCATATTAAATTTAATGTAAAAAAATTTAAACATAGTGATGTGTGTTTTTTTTTATCAAGTTTGTAGCTTTCCCCGACAAACTAGAGAGATCCATATAGTATAATTTTATCCATAAATACAGTTCATTTATCAGAAATATAAAAAATTTGATAAACATATATACCAACATGTATAAATCTAACCCCATACTGCTTAGAAAACCTTAAAAGATACATTCTTTAAATCAAATATATAAAGTAATAACAGTACAAGTTCATGAATTACTTAGGTTTCATACAGAAAAGTATAGCTTAAGAAAATCTTATAATTCAGCATGTATTATAGAAAAATTAGAATTGCACTCTAAAGAAATTTTACCATTTTATAAAAAATGCGGTAGAATACCTATGTACAAATTTAAAAAAGCAATTTTCTTATAGACCATATAATATTAAAATACCATTTCATTTAAAATCTTTTTGCTAACCAGGAAGCGAAGTTTTCTTTAATATATCTGATTATCAATTCTTTAACACATGACAAACTAATGTAGTAAACTATCAATAAAATAATTTAATTTACATTTTCACGCACACAGTAGCATATATAAAAATCTATTTTTAATAGATCTAGTAAATTAAATTTACCTGAAAGTTCATAAGTTATTTGAATGAAAAGCAATTTAAGTCTGCAAATTTGACAAACAAATGCTTTCCCAATCATTTCATTAAAAATCCAATATTTTGAAAAATTATGCAGTTTATGCATAATATTCCTACTTATTTTAAAGACATTTTCTTCACAGAAAGGCTTTTCTACACTATTTTCTAATCTATACATGGTTTGCTTAAATATTGCATAAATAGCTAATTACTTTACAAATATTAAATATATTTTCATTTCTTTTATTTATTTATATTTTTTGTGGTTGATAAGTTTTCTCTTATAGAAACTAAATCAGCAATTATCAATTAATTCACCTCATCATCAAAAACTTAAAATAGAACTGTTTATAATTTCATGTCCATTTTATGTAAAGCTTGATCAATATATTTAGTGAAAAAACTATTATTCAATTTGCTCACTAAAGACTCCTTCATGCTTTTAGCTACATCACGAATCATTATACATTTATAACAAGTTTTTACCATCTTTAGTCAAGAAAAATATAATTTCTTATTAGCTAATCTCAGCCTAAGCTCAATAATTTTTAGAAATAAAGTAAAAATAAGTGTTTTCTCTCAAAACTGCAATGATAAATGCTTTGTCTTCAGTACCTCGACCGCATACAATGAATTTTCAGTTTTCTAAAGGTGACATCACATCTAATCTTATCACAGTAGTATTCTGATTGTGTAATGAGGATGCTAAATTTTGCAGTGAAGACCTGTTGAATTTTGGATAAAATTAAATGCAAAGAGTCTCTTTAACTGAATAATTTTCACTTATTGAATAAAACAAGATTTTAGACTTTATTAAAAATTTCCCTTAAAACTTAATTTTTGAATTGAAATCTCAGCTCCAAAAATTTCCAAAAGACAGAAATTTGTCCCCAAAATGGAAAGGTTGTACCGCTATGAATATAATCCTATATCACTAAATAGAAAATTGTAATATTTATTGGATGAAAGTTTCATAATATTTGGAATATGTTTAAATAAATATACTTTTAAGTTATAGACAGACTAAATATTTTCTATCCTAGATTTTATCAAAGTTGAAAATAAAACAAAATCTTACTGGAAAATAATAAATGAATAGTTTAAACTAGGAGTAAAAAGTCAGTACTTTACCATCAAAACATTAAATTCAAGAAAATTAAACACTATCTTATTTTTTATTATTCATTATTGTTACCTACTTGAAATACATATATTTTTCAATTTCATGAATATTTTAAATATTAATATATATGATAATAAAGATGAATTTGATACTTAAATACTATATTTTTTTAGAATAATTTCATTTCATATATGATTTTATTTCTTTTTTACAGATTCCATATTTATCTCAACTCATACACACCTAAATTACATTGAGATAGTTTTCTGCTCTAAAATATTAACTTTTTAATATTTGACTTATTGGGATATTACTTTATTTAAAGAAAAAAATACCTACCGCCATTTTTTGAATACTGCAGATATGCACTATGATTACGTGACACAGCACCAATACAAGCTAAATTATCTCCATATCCTCCAATTTGTGCAACAAACTGTACAAATCTATGTAAAAAATCAGTACTCAATTAATCAAAATACTAGAGATAAATATTTAATATTTTATTAGGTCAGCAACCCTCTGGATTTACACAAAGATTTAGTACTAAGTTTTAGAACCACATTGTACCATCACATTTTACTTAAAGCATTTATCAACATAATTAAAAATAGATGTTAAAACAAAGAAATTTTATTTTCTCTGAATTTTGTATAGAAATCACATTTATTTTACAATCTATTGTTAAAATTCTACCTTTCTTGACAGAAATTTTTATCAATTTAATTTCTTTAAATATGAGATTTTGATTTCTCAACAGTGAAAATATCTTATTAAATATTTAAAAATTAAGAGAGAAACTAATGTTTTTAAGCATGCTAACTTGCTAACACAAGATCTGATTCATTCTTTTAAATAAAAAATTACAGTTAAATCACAATTCTGTCATCGAATAAAAATGCTTAAAAGTTTTTCCTAGAACCTTCTTGGTGAACTGCATTTACAAAAGAATATTAGCATAATATACTTCTTAAATTCTCATAAGCTCATTCTATTCTTTTAGTATTTTCTTAAATTATCAATGTTGAGTAATTCATCTTTAGTTTTAAGAGAAATATATAACCAAACTAAAAATTTTCACCATTAGAATTTTCTAAATTCATTTTAAAAATTTTCTTTTGCATTATTAATTTATAAATTGATATAAAAAAATAAAATAAAATTTTATGGCAATATTTTATTTTAATGCTACATATATTTAACTTAAATTTTAATTAAAAAAACATCACTGAAAGCAAATTTAAATTCGTTCATAAAACTGGTTAGACTTTTTATGTACCTTTTAATTACATTAATTTCCCAAAGTTTCATCAGTTAATTTTCAACCAGTAATAATGTTTAACCTGAGAATCTTTGATCTTGTAAATTTTAAATAATTATATCTTCACAATGAATTTATCTAAAAGAAAATTTAATCTTAAAATTGTATTCATATCCTTATAAACAATGGTATAAAACCAAAACATTAGAGAAAAATCTGTTATAACTATAATTTAAATATCTTTTCTTTGAAATAATTAGATTAAAATATTGCTTGATGAAATTTATGAAAGCGATTAACTTTGCAGGATTTCTTTTGAATAATGAAATATTATTCATTGCAATAAAAGATTATACTAATCATGGAAAACAAAAACAAAACATAATAAAAGGGAAACTTTAATAATTTCCATCTATTTAACTCAGCTATATTGGAATTTATTGCATTTTTAAAGACCATTTTGTGTATTATGTATCAGATTAAATTATATTTTTAAAAAACATATATTTTAAAAGAGATTTTTATAGAAAAGGAATATGTTTTATAATTTTCAGAGTTTAAACATTTATCAACATAATTATAAATAATGTTTAAAGTTTATTAGAACCCAAGGTAAGGAATTTCTAGAAAACAGTAAATGAGCTTTCACAAGATCAGGTTTGATGTGAATGAGCTTTCACAACATAACTGTTTGTCTATTAATAAATTTCATTAAAGGACAATTTTATTACTGTTATGGTAGTTGAATAATTTCATTTGTAAATGAAATGTTCTCATAAAGAATATAACTATTTTGGAGCAGCAAATAAAAAATGAAAGAAATTTATTTTCATATTCTGTTCTTAAAATAACTAAAATAAAAATTATCTCAGATTTACTTTGGAGTGAAAAGCCAAAATTGTCATTTTCAGTTTCTTTAAGATGAATACAACAAATATATATTCAAATGCACTTATTATTTAAAAAAAAACAGCATAAACCAAATAATTTTATTTGCATATTAATGTATTGGCATTCATTTAATTAAAAATTTATTTTTATCATCAGTGAAGATGAATGTTTGTAAATTATTAAAAAGAATAGGTGCACATAGTGTTAAAATACACATCACAAAATCAATAAAATGTTAACTACTTCATTAGTTTCAGCCCATAAAATTTTTAAACAAGAAAAATTTCGGAAAAAAAAAAGTACTTTGCATCTCTTAAATCCAAGTCCACTGTCTCCAAAATTCGAGGTCCAGGTCCACTGAATACTGCAGCAGAATCTTCTACAAGAACTGAACAAGGAAGAGCAATTCGACCACCAACAACATAGTTCCAATAGGTGGGATCAAAATCCTTATCTTCAAAAGTTTCCTTCAAAAACACCTTTAAAGTAACAGACATGCATTAAGATTTTTTCAAGATCAAAATAATTATAAATCATCTATTTAATAGTGGTACATATAGTAGAAATTTGTTTTCATGAATTCATAGAGACTTGTAAATACTTCATAAGAATCAAGAGCTTACAAAATAGGAATATATAAGTATGTTTGAAGTTAATTTTTTTGCAGACTGAATTGCAAGAAAAAATATTATAAGAAAGAGAAACTGCTATAAGAAAAGATTATTGTTTAGTATATATACTGTGTAAAAAAACTAGCAAAATAAAATATGTTTAAAAATAATTTTTTCATTTTAGTGAAGAAAGAGCAAGCAAATTATAATCTTATTTTTTATTACTTCAAAATAACATTTTTAAAACACATTTCTTTAGGTAGGAAAATATTTTGCAACTATTTACTCTTCAAAAAAGTACTTGTATCCTGTTTGTCATTCAGTTACTGTTTTGCACATCATTGTTGCATTATATCATTTTCCTCATTTGACACATGAAAATTCTTTTTCATTCCCATTCATTATGTTCATAATAATTTCCCCTTGCTATAATTTTTCATTCAAACCACATCTGAGTTTACATTCTAAAATCCATTGATTGAAATTCTTGGATGCAGTGGATCTCTTTATTGTAGTTCATTTACAAGAAACTCCTCCAGTAATTAGATAAATTTTCTTATCCTTTATCTTTAATAAATTCTGCATGTTAAAGTACTCTAGATATTATCTTTTCTTCAACATTATTTCAATGTACATTGACTCGTGCACTGCACCTATAATATCAATTTTATAAGGCTGCTTCAACAATAAATTCAGGATTATTTTGCAAAAGTAGCCAACAAATATTTGCATTTAAAGCTATTATTTATACTCTGATCGATAAACTTTAACAAGGAGCTTAGTTTGAGTGGGAGAAACTTCAAATGAATTGCGAGATCAGGACTTTAACAAAAGCTTTGGAATTATCCATAGTTAGGCTACCTTTTTCACGCAGAAAATGTCAATCTGTTTGCCATTTTCATAAATGTTTCTAATCATCAATATTTCGATGCTAACATTCCATAGATAATTTTTGTTTAAAATTTAAATATTTTCCCATGAAAAACAATTATTTTTGGATTCCGCTTTAGTTAGATGTGACCAAATCATAACTTCATCGTTTTGCCCAAAATTTATTTATACCTTTTGACATGAATTTTAACCAGAATCTAAAAGTTAAATCTGTCTCACTTGTTTTAAAAACATCTTCTGGACTTATTTAGATTTCAACTATAATTTTTTAAGTTTTATTCATGCCTCCATTTCTGTCCAACTGCCTTAAATTCTTTTATGTCCAGTTTTATAGCAAATAGCTGGGCTGTTTTTTGATGATGTTACCACAAATAGAAATGCTTATTTTTCTCAGCATAATAAATAAAGAATTCTGCTGTTTAGAATGTCTTACTTCTGTAAAATATTTTCAAGAGTTCACTTTTGTTGGCATTGTTTTTATTTCACAATTTTTAACATTTTAAAAATTCTCAAAAAGAAACGTACACACACACACACACACACTGATGTACCATTTATCATTTTTAATTCTTTGAAATGAAAAAGATGAACAGCTTTAAATATTTACAATATTTGTAAAACTTCAAGTCACAATAGTTTTTTTTAAGTAAAGAATTAAATTAAATTAAGAATTGCTATTTTCTTAAGAATTTTATTATAATATGCAGAGAAAAATAAAATCAAAATTTTAAATGAAAATTCAAAATTTTAAAAGTTAAAATTTAATTAAATGTAACAGTTTACAATGTTATAAATTATATATTTTGAACATTCTAGTTTTGTAGGAATGTAAAACATTTGCGAAAATTTTTTCTTCATTTACAATTAACTTAATAATAAATACATACAGGTCTGTCTTCAATTTTTGTACAAAGTTCTCCAAGATATCCTTTGTCACACTGGCATTTAAGTTCAATACACGAACCATGGCCAAAGCAGTGATGTGGACATTGAGGACCAATATATACATCTTTTATGGCCCACATATGAGATGGTATAGCATCTTGAGTAGCTTTCTGTTCCCATCGGAATCGTGTCCATCTAAATAACAGGAAATATACTAAATTTTATTTAAATTGCTAAGGTATGGTAATATGCAGGTGACAGAAATAATGATAAGTTAAAAAATATATTTATATATATTTGTATAAATAGTGATGTTACTTTAGATATTTAAGCAAGTGTTAAATTTAGTTTCAAAAAGAAAGAGAAAAACACAGTTTATCATAAGAGAGAGATATTTATTAATTTTTAATAGCATTTCCATAAGTCCACACTTATGATGAAGTATTTGTCCATAAAACTGTAAATAATTAAAATTTAATAATATAATATAAATTTGGTAATATATCATTTAAATTTAAATATATTAAAAATAGTTTTAATAAAAATAAAGGGATTTTACAAATTTTCCCTTTTGACAGTGAATTTTTCATAATGTTTCAATAAAAAACTAGTTTTTCTGATGTATTTGTTGCTGACGAGTAACATGGAAAAATTATTTTATACCAAAAATATTCCTTAATATAAATGAATTACTTCTAAAAACAAGTTAATAAGCCTTTTGCAAATCCCTGAGCATTCGATAATCATTACTAGAAATTAAAAAAAGTTTTAATTTTTGTCAGAACAAAGGAATGTTCCCCCCCCCATGAAAAATTATACAAAATATTGAAATTTAATGGCAATATCATAATAAAAAAATATTATTTATACATATATTTTATTTTTTGATGAGGAAAGCAATATATATATATATATATATATATATATATATATATATATATATATATATATGTGTGTGTGTGTGTGTGTGTGTGTGTGTGTGTGTGTATATATATATATTTGCTTCACACAATTAATCATTAAAAACACAAATCAAATGAACAAGTAGCTTTTTTAGATTGTAAAAAAATGCACTGAAGGTAAAAATTAGGAGTTAATCAATAAAAACAAACACACACACACACACACATATATATAATTTTAACTTTAATTTTTTCAACTTTCTTTTCCAAATTTAAAAAATTAAATTAAATATACATGCACTTTTTATCCAAGTTATCCACTAAAACACAGAGTTTAAATGATGTACCTAACAGAAAATTGATATTATTTAGATGTAGAAAATGGATTTGTCTTCATTAATGGGAAATTATGCTAAAAATATGCTATATTAGTGAGCACTGGTAACTTATCTTGAAGATGAGATAGTTCATAACTAAAATGCAGATTAAAAATTTACTCCAAATTCATTTGAATTACTAAATTTTGAATAGCTAGGATAGAAGCATGTATAAAGCAATTTTGATAATTTTTTTCCAGATTTAAAAATAATGGTGACTTATTCAATGTATAAAATTTAACAATAATTTTAGTAGATATTTAGCTTACATTAAATTGATATTACATGTTGACATCAAAAAGTATTAATTAAGACTAAAATTGAACTTGAAAAGAGTAATAATTAACATGAACTATATCTGTTAACTAACTCAAATTTTTATATCTGTGAAATGAATCTGAGTTTTGAAACAATGATGGATTCTTTCCTAAAAATGCATTTATTGATTTATTTATAAGATGTCATAAAAGATCATAATAAAAAATTAGTCTGATTCCTTCAGCAACTATGCAAAATGTTTTCTGATATCTTTATTAAAGTATCATAGCTTTATCATCTATTAAATAACTCAAAATTTATAAGAATCTATAATTATATACTAGAATAGCTTTTTCCATCAAAGAAAAACAAACTGAATACTTTTTCTACAGATTATAAGTTATAATCACAACAATTATTTTATTATTTAAAACAAAAATAATTTATAAGTACTTATGCATTTAGAATTATTTTTAAGTAATATTATTTAATCTATATGATGAATCAAAAATTCTATGATAAAATAGCTCTTCCTTTCAAAGAAAAATCAAATGAATACATTTTTCTGAAGATTACAAGTTATAGACACATCAACAAATATTTTCTTATTCACAAAAAAGCAATTTGTACATATTTATTTTATGCATTTAGAGTTATTTCTATGCAATATTATTAAATTTTAATCTGTGATGAAAAGTTGTTCTGTAATTTTAAGATTAAACAAGGCAACCATCTTAATTTTTAAAAATATCATTTCGCAGAATAGCAAATTGAGAATGTTTCTAATAATACAACAAAGAAAATTTTTTCACAATATTTAAGGATATTAAAACAAGAGTACATATTAAATCTCAATTAAATGTCATCTAACCTAATATGAGAATTTAGCAAAACAAAAAGCATAAACAAAATGAAAACATATTTTACTTTTAAATGAAATAAGCAATAAAATCTGAAATACAAAAGTAACTATTTAAATTTTTTTACCTAGAAATTATATCACCATGAAGAGGGATAATAAATCTTTTCCAAGGAATTGGTGTGAAGTAAATAGAAGGATACTGTGCAATACCTGGGCATGAGAGTTCCATGGGAAGGCATTTTTGAAGAACCTCTTGCCAAGTTTCTCCAAAATTAACAGAGTATTCAAGTTTTACAGGTAGACTTAATTCTTCCCAACTTTCATTACACCCAATAGAAAGCTAATAATGTAACATGCATTTTAATATAAGTCTATGAAATACAGAAGTTGAAAAGTCTTAGAAATATTTTAGGAACATATAATATGTATGAACTCAGAAAAAAGAAACCATTTACTCGATCTTGAATTATTGTAATAGGCGTTCAGATTAATTTTACAGAATTATTAAGCATTTATTGGCTTAGATAATAAGATTATGACAATAATTTATTTTAAATTTCTTATGAAATCAGTCAAAAACTTTGTAAGTTACATTTGTAAGAAATATTATATAATCAAATTTTAGATGTAAAATTTACAAATTGAATTATTAGAAAAGTAAATTTTACTTTTTCCAATTAATGATGCAACTTTATAACAACATATTTTTATGATAGCCGTAAAAAACCTTGTTTAAAATTGGAAATATTTATTTCAAAGTAAAAATATATATTTTTGTGTTTAAAAATGACCATTTTTAAAATATCAGACTGTTCAAAACAGAAAATACTAAAAATAATGTCACATATATAGGATAAATAAGAAAATAAACAAATAATTCTTCTCTTTATATCTTCAAGCAGTTAATATTTAACTCTAATTAGAAAAATATTCCAACTAAGAAAATTTTTTTATAAACGATTAATTTTAAATGCAAACTGCTGCTTATGGGAAAACAAGAGTGTAAATTTATAGCCCATATTAATGATACTGAAAAACACTTATTATGTGACCAATCTGTAAGATAGAAAATAACTGAACACTCAAAAAATTGTTAGAAACATAACACATTCTTTTTGATAAAATAAGCAATTTTCAAAAACATGTTGATGAGTACTTTTCTTCCATAAAAAATACTCAATTACAAAATATTAAACATTTTTTACTTTTTCTTAAAAAATTCATCTTGATTGTTAGCAAATGGTGCTTTTCTTTAAATAATGTTTGGTAACAACTACTTTATTAAGTGCTAATTCAGAAGAAAAGACTGTTAGTATAAAAAAAACCTGAAATAAAAAAAACATAAAATGTATCACCTCTTAGTATTAAAAATACCTATAAGAATTTAAAATATTAAAAATTTAAATGCTTATATTTTAATTTTAAATATATATATATATATATATATATATATATATATATATATATATATATATATATAATTAAACAATAAGCAATTAAACTTTTAATATTTTTAATATTAAACGTTCACTTTCTTTAATTTCATACATGTAAATTAAGCATTGAGTAATTAGTTTAAAAAATATGATTTCAATCCTACGAAATCTTTTGGTGGGAAATATATAATAAATCTATAAGCCATCCATAACACAAAGAGTCAATGATACACATTCTTATCTTTTATCAAAGATCATATTGTTCTTTTTCCTTGCAAGAGTAACTTTTCATATATAATGTAAAATTATTGATGTGCACTTTCAATAAACTCAGATAAATGTGCATAAATTTCCATCCATAAAAAATTTAATTCTGAATTGAGAATGAGATTTCTTGCTTCAAAATCACTTCTGAACAGGTATTATTTAAGAACTGTATCTTTGCATTAATTAATAATCATATATTTACATAATTTTTAAATAAACAAGTGTATGTTCTTTCCAACAGTTTGGTTAAATTGAACTATACATAAAACAAATTTATTTGAAGAGAAACATGTAATTAATATTTTATGATATACCATGATAAAAAGTAAAAACAATAAAAAAATCCTTAATTTTATTTTTTTTAAAAATTGCCCAGTTTGAAAGAAGTCACAGCCAGATAAAAAAAATTCCCCTTATCTAAAATTGTATTTATTAATAGTTAAAATATACATGATTCTTGACTTTCCATGCTCCTTGTATAAAATATTAAAGATAAAGTTTAATGAAAAGTTTACACACACACACACATATATATTCTGAATTAAATGCTATTGCAATTAACAAAGTACCATGTGTTACTTATATCAGAAATAGTCTATTTTTAAATGGAAAACCAAATAAATGACACAGATAAAAATTCTTACAATGTAAATTATAACTTTATAAATTAGCTTAAAATAAAATATTTCATTTATAATTTGATGCAATTTACCTTCTAAAACATCATTACAACGATTAGTTAAAAATATAAAGATAGAATAAAAGTACATATTAACATGCATACATTTATGTAATACAAAAGTTGAGCTGTATTATAACAAAAGTTGAGTTTTATCGATGCATTATATCTTTAGTATTTAAAAAAAACAATGGTCTCTTCTTATGGATTCACTTTTCTTGTAATCAAACTCAAGTCATTGATTACTATCATCTAACTGAATGATACTCAGCTCTTGACTATTTTCCACACAAGTTCCTGAAATACTTTTACTGTCAATATTTTTTGTACATTTTTGAGCTTTAGTTATATTATACTAATGAAGATTAAATCGACTACAAATATTAGTTTATGCTGCATACATAATTACGAAAACCTGTCTGAAGTAGGAATAAATTTGAACAGTTTTTGAATAGAGGACAAGAGTACTTGGCTATTTTCAGAACATTTTTTTAAAAGAGGCATTAAATTACGAGAATTGATCTACATGTTGGAATTGACTTCTCAGTATCATTTGTCATACTAACAACAGCAATAGAACAAGTGTCCTTCTTAAAAAAAGTTTTAAAATTTGGCCGTCTAATAAATAAAAATTAAATTTTCATTTGTATTCAAAATAATAATAATAAAGATACTTAGATTTAAAATTATCAGTAAATTTTCATTATTGTAATATAATAATTTTTCTTCACTAAATACTTGTCAAATATGAATCTAGAGCAAAACGTTTGATGACATATAATAAGAAAAAATAAGTTTAGGTGACTGAAAAAAAAAAAAAACATAAAGTTCAATCATACTGATTACTATTAAATTTAAAATGGAATATCAAATAACTTATTATAAGTATAAAATTCAATATTAAAATTTTAAACTTAGAAAATAAAACTTATCATGTATTTTACATACATATAAAATAGATGAAAAAATTCCGCAAGAAAAAAATCAATTTAGAGGAATATTATTTTTAAATAAAAAATTTAAGATAATGTTTAGATAAATACAAGTAATACAAGATAATGTTTAGATGCAAAATAAAATTTATTACAAGTTTTCAATCTAAAAAAACTTCAGTATGTTATAATACTAATATACATTCTATTAAGGATATTTCACTTTATTTAAAATAATATCTAATAGCCAATATATGCAATTTAAACCCAGATCATTATCTCTTTTACTTTAAAGTAACACAAGAACATACATTTATGTATTTTAAATTATTTTACAATAATTTTTTTTGATACTGAATATTTTTTCTATATAGATTTTGTTATGTACTTATTATAAACATATATACAATCAAAATTGTAAAATAAAATTATTAATTTTAATAGAAATTAAATAGAAATATTTTTACCATAAATTCAAGAACATAATGCTTTTTGACATGTATATCAATAGTCTCTAATACAGCATTTTCATTGCTGATAGATTTCCCAACAGCAACCTTATGCTGACTACCACAATACTTTTCATTGCTGATATGAGTGGCAGTCAGCCACTCGTTCTCTACCAAAAAATGACCATTTTCGAGGGAGAGGTACTTTTCTGGAGCTTGAAGTTGTCCTCCAATGAATATGTTGTCTATGGCCCAGTCATTTTGGGCCCTGCCCCCATGTTGTGGTTGCCACCACCGGATCCTGACTACTTTGTTTCTTGTTTCCTCATTCAAAGGGACCACAACAAAACTATAGAAAACATTTAATTTATTTAAGAATTATATCAACAACGAAACTATAAGATAAATTATTGTTTTCCATGCTTAAGTAGAAAAAGAGGCTTTACATACATTATAAGATCATAAATTTAAAATCTCAGAGAATAAATATTTATATATTAGAAACAAAATATAACATTTGTTAATGTTTTTTTTTAAATATGAACAATTATGCAATTACTAGGATTCCCAAAATTTACTTATTGTGTTGAAATTCTATTAGTATAACAGAATTAATATATAGTGTTTTTAAATAATTTAACATTCAAAAATATAAACTATTGAACAAGAAAAATTTATAAAACTATATCAATATGGTCATTATTTAAAGTCAAAATGCTTCAATTATTGGGACCAAAATACTAAAGTTTCAATAAATTATTTAAATTCAAAAGCTCAATGAAAAAATGCTTTTTAATTTGAAAGACAATATTTTTTTATTTTTAAAGCAAAAACTAATCTTACAATGCAAAATATCTCTTCAGCAATTCTTTTAAGTTCTCCATAATACTAAATTTCATTTAAAAACAATTATACAGATATTTGTACAACCCCGTATGACTCAAAAAAAGCTCAATAACATATATTTTTATTTTTAATAATTTTTTTATAAAGGGAGTTTTAATTTAGCTTGACAATATTTTGCAATAAAAAAATGACATTTGTGAGTCATAGTATTAAAAATGATTCATTTTGAATTACAAATACATCAATCACTGTAAATAATACAGCGATTATATTGAAAAAAAACATGGGAGACTTACACACAAGATTTACTAGCTAATTCTATACAAACTTCAAAAAATTAATTTGTTTTTAAATTTGAATATAGATAAATTTGTTGAAAATTTTGAAATATTTAAATACATGATAAGATTTATGAATAGGACATTTTAATAATTTAAAAACTTGTGGTAAATTTTTATAAATATATAGGCAAATATATACACAAATGCTTATAAAAATCTGCTTATCTTATAACAAGTGAAACAAGATCAACAGATATTACTAAGCAGAAACAAAACTTTGACAAAGCAAAAATATCTCAATTAGGACAAAAATGATAATTTTCTGTTATTAGTCACTAAAATGTATGGAACATAATATATTATGTAATAGCAATACTTAGAATCACATTTACAAACCTTGGATAAGTATAGCTTTTGAAATACAACTCCTTAAGAGACTTCCAAGTAATTCCACCATTTAACGAATACTGGAGGAAGACTGTGTGATTACTTGATATTGGTGGAGAAATACAGCCATAACGGAAATAAAATTGGATTACAGTTGCTGTTTTCAAATTTAAATCTCTTGTAACTAATTGTCGACTGCAACTCTGAAAAACAAATGTTTCTTATAAAAAATTATAAAAATTTTATTGCAATAATTAATAAGTTTTTTAAAAGATTATAAAGCAAAAAAAGTGTAATATATTGAAATAAAGTTTTTAAAATATAAATAATAAATAGTTAAAAAATGTACCAAGAAAGCGTACTCAAATAAAGCAAAATTGCTTATTTTTGAATTAGCTGTTAAAATCCACTTTTTTAATACATTTAAATAAGAGAAAAATAAAAAAAAGTGTTTTTTCTACACATTTTCCATTCCATAAATGTTAACATAACACATGAATACAGTATATTCCATCTATGAAAAATCCCACCAGAATACAATTTATGCAGCAGATATATAAAAAATGGTAATTAAACTATTAATGTAAATGAAAAATTTTTAATTACATAATGTATGTTTGTCTTTAAAACAAAGAATTTGAGATACAGCATTACTAATAAATAATTCTTAATTCAGAATGAATAGCATGAAGTGCAGTGACATACACCATAAAAATGCAATGAAGATCCAGAGGCTACTGGTCCACAAAGATCAGACAATATTCCTCCTGCTACCAATGAATATTTATTCAATGAGGGATCTGATTTAAATGAATCCCTTAACTCTGTTGGTAATGATGATTTTGATTCTCCACAATCAACACCCGTCCATCCATCATCACACCTGCAGAATTAAAAACAATGGCATGAATCAATATGACATTAAGAGAAATTCAGAAAATTCCTATTTGCATGTGAGACAGAAAATAATACCTCAATTTGAATAGTTTTACTTTCTTTCATGCACGTGCAAAGTATTTAAATCAATGAAAATATTTTTTAAATAACAAAATAATAACCCACAATGAATTATGATTTAAAAATTTAGTCTTAGTTTGATAAATCATGAAAACAAAAAATATCTCAAATATTTTGATAATTATCAAAAATGAATTACATTTTAAAATTAATGAGAAACTCAATTTAATTAAAACAGCAAAAATGAAACAAATGTTTCTTTTATTAAAAACTTTAGGAAAAACGTTTTCAAAATCATTTTTTACTATAATTTTGAACAAAAAGTAAGAAAAAGAAATTAAAGATATATCTGCATCTTTAATAAGAGTTATAAGACTGTGTAAAAATTACAGTACTTGCTAGTAAATATAAATGCATTTCAAAATAATAAAGAAACAATGATTAATGATACTTTAAAAGAAAAAGTTCAGTTCTTTATTTAATAAAAAAAATTTAATATATCATAAATCTATCTTCAATTTCTCATAAAATATCATTTCATATCATTACTTGTGTATTAATCTTAATCATCATTCAAGAAATAATTATAAAATTAACAGTTTTTAGAAATATGTAACAATTAAATATATTAAATTTTACGTGCAGTTTTCAAAATTTTCCTATAGGAGCATAACTATTGAACATTATAGCTATGGCATTTCAAATTAAGATATTCTTTATCAATTTGAACTGAATTGAAAAGTGTTACAGAAAGCTTGTAAATCGGCTTTCTGTAGTATATTGAACTGAAATTATGAAATTTCTTTTGCATAGTTTAAATAAAAATAAGAATGTAGAGATAAGTTATTCAATTTGGATATCAAACAATATTTTATGATTTTAGCCTTCAACTGCAACGAGCTTTGATTTTTAATCATCATTAAGATTTTAAAGCATTCATTATCAACTTTCAAGCCTGCTGATATAAATCTCAGATATTTTACAAAATTTGTTTTTCCTACCAAGACCCTATTCCCAGATAAAAATGTGTTAACAGCCAGTCAAATGAAACATCAAAGTTGTTTTAATAAGGTTTCTGTACTAGGTTTTCCTGAAGCAAAACACATCCCAAAATTTTTATTGATATTCTTACTTTACCATTCATTTGAAGGAATTCTGTGTTTCAAATAATAGTCTTTAATGTAAAGTAACTCATATTATAACATACAATCACCTTTAGAAAAACAAATACACATACATTGATACAATTTGGAAATTATACTGAAATCAAAATTTACATTGTCAGTGCATGAAGTAATTCATGTATTTTAAAAACATATAAACAATATATCATTGGAATATTTACTTTTATGCTGCAGTGCTGGGAACAAATATTATAATAAATATTCAATTTTGAGTTATTTATTAACTTTTATATAAACTTGAATATTGAGCATGAAAATGTATGTTCAATTTCTAAAAGATTCAATAAGCTTTAATATTTACAGTTAAGAAAAATAAAGTTATTTCAAAAAAATTTCTTTAATTAAAAATTCTTAGCATGATATGAATCAAATACACTCTACATTTCTAAACAGATAAATGATTTAATAAACATTCTAATCATAAATCTAGTTATAGTTTTGTAAGACTATCATTGGATTCTACAAAATTTTTATGTTGTTCATAATGTAAATAACTGCCCAACAATTAAGCGCATTAATATCACATATTGAGATAACAATCATCAGAAAAGTTAATTATTGGCTCTCACTTGCAAATTCCAGAACTACATTTCCCATGACCAGAACACATATTTTGGCATTCTTCACCCACATACAAGTGACCAATTGCCCATGTTTGGGATGATTTAAATCCAGGGGGCTGAATCCATCGAAATCTAGTAGTTTGTGTCCTATTCCAAAATAAGACACACTATTACAGATTAATTAATAAAAACAGAATGTAATCCCCTCATTAAAATATTTTTTAATATTAATAAAGCATACAGATAAATAAAATAAAGTTGATTACTAAAATATTATTGAAGAAAATAAACTTATATCACAAACCTAGAAAAGAAATAAATTAGTAAACAATATAATGCTTACAAGATAATCATATAAAGAAACATATTAAGAATATAATTGCTGATTTTAACTGAAATAAAAAATGATTATAGGTTGCTAAACAAAATCCAAAACATTATAAATTTTAATAAAGTTAAAATTAATAACTAATGGTTTTGATTATATAACAGGAACCATTTAAATAAAAAATATGAATAAAAGTAATTGTTATTTTTACAGGAATACATAAATACTAAACTGGATCTAAAACTTGTCAATTACAAATAAATATTATATCAAATGAAAATTGTAGTTTTGAAAAAGGTTGGTCATTAGTTATCTATAAAATGTTCGCAAACAAATTCAGAGAATAGCAGGTTAGTGGGTAGCATTTCATGGTACACAGCTATCAAATATGCCATTTTAATCTTCCAGCTTGTAGAAACAAACATTAGTAAATAATAATAAGAATATTAAAAATATTTTGTGGACATGAAATAAATGTCTTTTGTAACTTTTAATTAACATAGTATGTGGACATCATTATCTGCTTTTTACAGAAATATTTTTTAAAAATTAATTTGGGCTAAGAAAATTTCTTGTCTTTTATATTCAAATTATATGCTTTTCAATAAATTTAATTATTGATACAGGTTTCTCACAAATGTTAAGTTATTTTGAATCTCTCTGTAATTATGAGATGGTTATGTCATTTAAAAATTCTTATAAGGTAGCAGAGTTTTCTGATAATTTATGGTTATACACACATTGCAATCATAACACACAAATAAATTAATATATTTTATTTAAAGCAAGAATGAAAAAAGTTTTCAAAGAATAATAAGTTTAATTTTTTTAATTCTAAAAATTATTATGATAAATGACTTCTGATAAATAACTCAGAACATGATGAAAAAGAAAACAATATTTACACATGTTTATCAGTTAACCTCTTCGCGACGGGCGGTGCATATATGCATTTCGTACGGACGAAAGTGAGGGCCTGGCGGTGCATATATGCATTTTAAGCTGGAACAAGTTTTAATAATCACTAGATGGCACTATGTGTCCATTACATTTAAACTGAACGTAGTTTTAGTGTTCTGACTTTAATTTTTTTCGTATTCTTGCTTTTTTTGGTATTTTGTTTATCAGCTGTGGGTGGGGAGAGAGGAAATCTCAATGTAAACAAACACAGCTGAGCTCTTCAACTATCCACGTGATTTAAGGATTCTCGCTTCTGATAGCTCTCCGAACACTATTTTTATTTTGTTTTCGCTACTATTGGAAGTCTTTTAGGGTTTTAGCGGCAGTTTTGTTACAGTTTTTACTGCTTTCGGTTTTATTTGCTCACTTTTCTTGTTATTTTGAAAATTCTCTACTCCAGATTATTATGGACAGGATTATCTGGCAGGCATTTTCCTACCCTTAATTTGAACAAAAAGGGAGAAAAAAGTCGCAGAAAGTGCATTGTTTGCTCACAAACTGTGATGAAAGAAAAGAAAACACAACAAACATTTTATATTTGCAAATCATGCAATGTCGGACTTTGCGTTTCTCCGTGATTTGAGATTTTCCATACTCAGTCTTCATTTTAAATTTTGTTATTTTTTCTTGTAAATAGCCCTTGTATAGTTTTTATTAATTTGCAAATATGTTAAAGTGTTTTGTCAGTTAAAATTTTGGAAAAACTAGAATTGTACTGTCGAAAATTATTTCTCAGAGTAAGCAACTTTTTTATATATATACATATTCATATAAATTGAAGGAAAAACATTATTAAAGTCTAGTTTTAAGTTATAAGATAGATTATGTGATAATCTAAAATGCTATCAAAAATCACGGCGATAGGACTTTAACTTTATTATCTACGAATTTTTTCCTAAAGTTAGGCCTAGTGGAGAAAAAACCCCGTCCTTTAAGATCATTCCTTTCACTTCAGCTTCGTCCTGAACGCGCGTCTTAAACAAAGGCGCCTAGTCGTGAAAAGGTTAAAATGGAACTTGTTACAATACAATTTAATTTTGTATTATTTAAAAAAATGTAACAGTATAAAATACTTTTAAAGATAACACACCTAGTATAATAAGGAAGAGGAACTGTTATACGAGTTATATCATCATACATATCTGAGCGAAAAACACTGCCTTCAAAGAAATCAGTACAATCTACATTCATAGGCAGGCAGTCTCTTTGAACTAGATCCCAGGTCTTTCCCATATCTATGCTATACTCTAATAAAATTTCTGCAAAATAATTACAAAAACCATAAACAAGAATGATATTGCAACAAATAAATAAGTAGTATAATATAGTAGAATAAAAAGAGTAAATTATTGATTATTAATACAGGCAAAAGATTTACTTAAAGTAAAATATTTTCATTTGTATAAAATGCAAAATTTATGGTTACAAATAGTTTGCATTAACATTATACAACAAATGCAATGTACACTTTAAATATAATACTGAGTAAACTTAGATAAGAAAGTTTATAATATGCAAATTAAGATGTTTTATAATTTTTAAAAATTAAGAAATATTTCAAAATAGTAACATTACAAATATTTTTTCCAATGGCAGGCATTTGGGTGACGAATCCTATGCCACAACAAGACCAGAAACTGCTACTCATTTGTTATTACCCAGCAGGCACCAGTGAACCGAGTCACGGAGGCAAGTAGCATTGCCCGCACCAAACCAAAACAAATCCGTTTATAGGGTGGACCACATTCATACATCATCATAGAAGAAAAGACAGAAAAACACAGAAAGAACAGAGAAAGGAAGTAACATCCATGCCCGAACCAGGATTCAAACCCAAGCCCACAGCTCAGGAGTGAGGAGTGCTAATCACTCAGCCATCAGTTGGCCCTATTCCTTTTTTCGGATTTTAGATATTTCAAACTTTATATTCATTATAGAACATTCAAAATAATAAAAGATTTTAATTCTCAAAAATACGAAAAGTTTAAAATAATTAATTTTTGTAATAGTAAACTTATTAGGTTCCAACAATTGGATATTTAAGAAAAAATTCTCATTAGAATTAAAAATCAATCAACTATATTAAGAAATATTAAAAGTATTTTTCTATTTTTTTTACTTGAAAAATAAATTGAATAAATTTAGAGCAGTAACATAGTAACATTAAGGAATTGGAAAATAACATTTTTCACTGTATCAAATGAAATAAGATGGACATACATACAGAAAGACAAGGAATTTAATAACTGCTTGATTAATAATACAATGATCTGGTAGGCAAATAATGTAAATGTAATTGAGGTGCTTTTCTTATACCTTCATGTGATTTAAAAATTCAGTTAAATTTTATTAACATTTTTTCAGTTAAAATAATTTATAAAAAAACATTTTATAATTTAATTTATATGAATGAAATACAAAATTCAATTTTATAATCTACACAAGAAAAAACAAATTTTAAAACAGCAACTAAAATTATGAAACTGAGGAAAAAATTTTAATGCAGAGAGAAAATACTGAAAATAACAGCAAAACCGTTATGTAACTGTTGCAGTATTTATTCTTGCACATAAGTTTTTGGGACATAGAAACATGGATATTTTTGTGTTCATATACTTTTAGAATTATTAACTTACCATAGCATGTTGCCGAATTCGATTTGCAGCCCATTACAAGCTCAAACTGTATATATGTGTTTTCAGAAATAACAACATCAGTGGTCACAGCATACCTCCTGTCATCAGCTCCTAATAATTTATAAACATTTCTTCATTAGCCATAAAAACAAATTACACAAATGGAACAATTTTCTATATTTCAAGAAATCAATTTTTTACAATTTTAATTACTAATTTAAGAAAAAATAATTAAATATATTACTATATTATGTCATTGCATTTCAAAAGCTAAAGAAATAATAAATGTGTGTGGCACTTATATAATACAGTATTTAATAAATTACAAAAACAAAATGTATTATGACTTCTTGGTTACCTTTGAAATGGAGGAAGTTATTCCTGCTTCCACAAGTTGGTTCTAATTTAGCACCAGGGTTAAGTACCCAGTTTGCTTCTTTGGTGCTGCTAAAGTCATCATTCAAAGTTGAAACACCATTTGCATCTCCCCCAATAAAAACCTATCAAGGTAAATAGAACAAGTGTACAACTATTCATCAAATAAATAATTTAAATTAAAACCCAGATACACAAACTCTGATGATAATAAGCATCTGTAAAAATAAGGGAGTAAATTTTTTTAGAAAACAGAATTTTGAATGTATTAAAATATTTTTAATATACACAAGTAGTTATCCTCAAAAATGTAAAATTTGTGGTAGATTTTTTGAAAATATTTTTCTATAATATAATATTAGTTTCTAAAATGTAAGTTATAAATTAAATTAGGATAGGTGTATTAAAATTTATATAATGAAAATCCTTCCTTATAAGAATATTTAAATAGAAAATGATTTAATCTTATTTTAGTGATCACTGACTTCCTTGCATACTAAGTATAATTATTAAAAAGATCTTATTAGCTGATATTCAGCTATTTTAGGTAAATATGCTTAGAAATACTAACGTCAAAAGTAATGAATATAATTATGTTTGTTATTCATAACAAATAAATAGTTTATTCAAAAATTATATTATTTTACTAATTTGAAAAGAAATTTTTAACTTTAAAATAGTTAATTCTGAATTTTAATTAGGAAATTATAATATTTTTTACTTTTTCTTGGGTGAAGATATAAGTGTATAAAGTTGTACAAGCTATAATCAGGTATACTGAAGCAAGAAAAATCCCAAGCACTTCAAATTGTGCTTTGATTATCAGTAACTTAGTATCAACAACTTGATATACAAAAAATATTTATTTTATTCTAAAACCATCAAATTTTTCATCATATAGCCATAATTCCATAAAATCAGTTGCATGCACTTATTAACATTTTCACAATTTTTTTAGTTTTAAATACTATAGAATAGCCTGCATGCACATGTTAATAATATATTCCATATATTGTAAAAATAAAGAGTATTTAAAATGATATGCCCTCATGATAATTTATGGATAGATTATTTATTCAAAACTTAGCTAGGACTATAAATGGAATAGAGCATGATAAATAACTTGATAAACAATTTCCAGTAATTTGAATTTTTTTTATTTTACATTAGGAGCAAAATCTTCATTTTCAGTACCAGCATACTGTCGTATAAGAATTTATGCAATGAAAATAAAATTTTTGTTGAGAATAATTATAATCAATTTTAATAATTACCTGATCTAAAGCCCATTCTTCCATAAATGTTCCATCAAAAGATGGCTGCCACCACCTGAGTTTAGTAGCATTTGTACGAGCATGGTGAGGTAACTCAATGGCTATGTATGATGGATGTGATACTCGAGAGCTGTCTCCAAAACTAAATTGTTCTAGCATATTCCAAGTTGACCCACCATCTATGGAATACTGTAATAACACTGGTTGCTCTTCACTAGACGGAGTTCCAGATTTGCATCCCAACCTCAAATAAAACTGAATGGATCTAGATAAAAAAAATAAATATGCATTTTAACATGTACTTATTTTTTAGGAAATACAAATACTGACAACAGTAAGACATCAAATTAATTTAAAACTGTTGCCAGCATAATGAATCAACTCATAGAATTTATTTAATTCATAACAGTTATAAAATTACTGTGACAAATTTACATATTTATTTTCATGCTTTAAAATGCATTTCCTTGTAAAATTTTTTAAAATAGTATTCAATAGCTCTTTTAATGTATTTCATGGTATTAGAAGTGATCGCCAAGAATCTTACCAATGGATGTTGCAATAGAACAATTAGTTTTATCATAGCAGAAGGTAATAAAGTCGAATTTGCCACTACTATCTCATTTTAAAATGCAAAAATGTTCATCAGTCAAATGAAGATTTTGTCTTTAAATTTACTGAATTTATGAAATAAATTGTATGCACAATATTTGTGCATTCCATACTTCCATGATCACATTAAAATAGCTACGGATAGCTTTCACACCCCACTAATAATTACAAAAATTCTTTTGTTTGAAGATCGTTTTGATAAAAATTCTGTGTCATTTGATAGACGAAGCCAAAGTAAAACCCACTATGGGCATTGTTACAAAAAATCAAATATGTCAAAATATGGAAAAATAGTCAGTATTTTATAAGCACATTACTTCGTAATAAGAAATCGCTAACAGTTTTTAAATATGCCAATCAGCTCTGCAGTATATATGTTATTTAAAGTAAAAAATTATATATAATAAAAACATATCGAGTTTATTTGAATTCCCAAAGGATCTTCATTTTTGCATGATCAAAATAATTTGTTAACAGATACTTGAATGAAACAAATAAGAGAATAATTTCAATAGGTAGCCAATTTTTCATAAAATAAAGAAATATAATTTCAAAGGAAAAATAAGACAAATTTTAGTGATTATGACAAAGTTGCTGTGCTTAAAATGTAATGTAGCACTCCTTATCAAAAGTTCTCATTGGTTTATACTTTTTATACAAAACCAGTGTAAATTTTTTGTACAATACAATAATAGTGTCTAAAAAATTCTCATAAGTTCTAGTTTAATAAGCACACAGAAAATAATTTACTAAAATTCAAGGTGAATTTTAGACTTATTTTAAGTAGCATTTCAAAACTACTGTTATACAGTGTTAAAGAGCATAATTTACTTGTAGATAAATAAGAGACACAATTAGAATAATTTCAAACATTTTAGGTTCAATTTGAAAGAATCCAATGATATTAAATCCCAATATTTGATATTTTACACTTGTATGAAATAGCCTTCAGAAATGCACATTAATTAAAAACTAAATATTAAGCAAGTATCATATTATCAACTGACTATATATTATATTATCAATTGAAAAATTATCACAAGAAGTAGATGCCTAAAATTGAATGCATATATGCCTCTATTCCTAGTTATAAATATTACATTTATATTCAAAGACAATATTATACACTTACAATAATATTATAAAATGTTATGTCTTATGATAAATATGTAAAAGTTAACAAATTTTTAGATATTTAACATAATAGTATCTAATATGTATCTCAACCAGTTATCATATTTTTTATAGATTTATTGTTTTCAAAATTTCTTCGAGTTTCACAATAAGACTTATTTTTCCTGGTGAATGAAAAATTTTGGGAATCAATACTTTATTTAAAAGAGGTTTTAGTTAGAGGAAAATTAATAAAACAATATCTTAAACTATGTGATTAATTTCATTCCATATTTCGATTTTTATAAATTATGCCAGCATCCTAAAGAACAAAGTATACTATAATTTCCAGTTAAGAACTTACCCCACAAATGTCAGGTCAAGATCTCTGGAAATTAAGACTCTTTCTCCTTGGAAGGTGAATACAAGACTAGTGCTACTGATTAAGATACCACAACTCAAAGATATTTCAGACCCACTCCAGACTTCCCAGCTTTTAGAATCAATTACATTTTCTGCAATAAACAAATCAATCTAGAAAATTCCTTTCCTAAATAATTTTTTACAAGAAGCATGACAAAATTATTTTGTAGAACAAATATTCTAATGTTGAGTCACAGAAAATTACTTAAAAGCTTATTGATTTTTGTATATTTTTATTAACTGATTTTAAAATACAACAAAAAATTCAAACGTTCACATAGCAAATATTTTTTAAAACATGCTAGTAGGTTAATATAAAATTTCTTTTATCATATTGTACGGTAACTGAGCAGCACTTAAATTAGTGTTAAAAAATTTATAAATTAAATTTAATATTATTGTTATAATTAATAAATTCACCATTTTTAAACTATTCTTTTAATTAATAAATAATTTTATTACATATCAATAAAATTATATTTGTTTTATGTTAAAATATATATTTACTCTTTAACTTATATTTAAAATATTAAAATTGATGAAATGAGATATATAATTCAATTTCTAATGATAAAATATTTTGCAAAATCTCAAAAATTTCAGAAACATTTTATTCTTAATTTTCCTTAGACACTAATGAAAGAATTAGCATTTGCATCTTCAATGTGTAAAACCACCTTCTTAAAAAATTATAAAATTTAATGTATAATTTATAAATTCAGTTTTACATAAAAATTAATTTATTATAACAGGAAGAACTTCGAAATAAATCAGCTAGGAATCTCCATTAAAAAAATTATGTTAAGCATTACAAAATATTTAAATTTACAATAAATATTTGATAAGAAAATAATAATTTTAAAAGTGATTAATCATATCTATTTACAAGAATGCACACATTTCAAATTACATTTATTGGATATAAATTATCAAAACTTCATCTCTTAGTTTTTTGTAAAATAATTATTTAACTGTAGCATTTTCATCTGTTAATTATTTTATTCCTTTTCATTTTCAATTTTTTTCAAGAAATTTTTGCAAGTAACAAATTATTTTTCTCATAGTGAAAATGCACACTCCAGTAAAATAAAGACTTTAATAATGTCTTTAAGCTTTGTAATTATTCTTAAAAACCTATAGAGAAGCTTTATTTCTTCTCAAATCAAACTTTCCTAATGAATATAGAGTCTGCAAGAGGTCTGCAAATACTTTACAAAATAAAACGAATGACTTTATTTCTATGACAGATTTAAATCTAATGGAATATATTAATATAATATTTTGCTAATCTTTAGATTAACAGCATTAATCTAAAGACTTTTTAATCTCGATTTGCAAAATTATCATATAATATGCTGAAAATTACTTAAAAAATATAAGTTTCAGTTTTTAGAGTTTAAATATTTCAAAAATTATTTCAATATTTTCTTTATTAAATATTTTTGTAGTAGAGACTAAATTTGGGAAATTAAGAAATATTAGTCACACAGTGCTTTATTTTTTCACAAATCAAACTTACCTCCAATGCAAATAGGGAAATCTTGTAAGAAAATTGTCAATAACATTTAAATGAAAATAGATGGGAAAATTTTATAATTTAGAAAACTAAAATTTTACATTTAAAATGTATGCTTTGCAAATGTACCTAATTGCAAAGTGCACATGATTTTGATTAGTGAAATAAAAATAGCATAATTAATTAAATAACAATTTCAAATATAAAATAATATTTAAACGTTTTTGTTAATTATATGCACCTTCGAAACCATCTTTTAATAAACTAGGATTAGGTGGTCCACTCTGACAAAAGTCACCTTCATACCCATCATCACATTCACACATAACACCATTAATACAGAATCCATGGCCCATGCAATGTAAGGCACAAGATGGTCCAATGTAAATATTATCAATAGCCCAAGAAGATGGTGTATCTCGCAATGAATGGTAGCCTTGAGTCCATCTAAATCGCACATTTCTAAAAACAAAAGTTATTTCTTTAAATAGATACTATCAAATCAGATGGTTTACAAATAAAAAGGGAAAATTTAAATTATTTTGTTGCAAATTTTAAATTTTCATGAATTTTTTTTAAAATACTGTACAAACTCAAATAAATAAATAATACTTGCCCACAAATTTTTAGACCAGTAAGAGGTACAATAATTCTTTGCCACTCATGATGACTATTACTGTAGTACACAGATGGTGTTTCAGCCTGTATGATTCCATCTGCTCCAGAACCATAAAGCAACCAAGAAGACTTCACTAGTTCCCATGTCCGGCCTAAGTCAGATGAATATTCCAGATAGACTGGATTTTCAGGAGATATAGTGATGCCACAACCTACTTTGATCTAAGGAAAGACATAGTAGATTGAGTAAATAGTTTCGTTTTTAACTAATTCATTAAAAAAAATACCATTTGAAATTTTAAAAATAACTAATATATTTTAATCAATTAGAAAAGAAACCTGTAACGTTCTTCACATATGTGTAAATAAAAATGAAAATATTTTTCATATATCATAATACAATGAGTTAGTTTTACAGAACACAATAAAAACAAGTAAAAAAATAAAAAAAATTTTTTTGGCCAAATGTAGATAAAAAAATAGAATGTTTTTAAAATGCATCCAAATCTAGATATAAATATTACCTTATTATGTTACTTATGTATTTATTTAAATGTGAATGTGTTTAAGCATAATTTTAATAATTTCATTAACAAATAAATAAACTTTATTAAAGATTAAAACTAGTTTAAAAAGTTAAATATCTCAATATAATGAAAGTTGGTAAAATTTTTGACAAAGCTTTACTTCAAATTCAATCACATAGTCATCCATCACAGTCATATCTCTGCTGTATAATGAGCGCTCACCCTCACTGGATGAAAACATAAGTGCAGATCTTGGTTCACTACCAAAATAAACTAATGTTTAAAAGAATTCCTTGAGATATAAAATAATGATTAGCTAAAATTGAAATTATATTTTTAATTAAGAGCTCTAAAAATATACCTAGTGCAGAAATTTCCCATGACACCACCAGGCCAGAAAAGCCATGCATCAGGTTGTGGAATATGAAGCAATGGATCATACAATACATTTGGTTTAACAATCATTCCACCAATGTAAAAGTCATCAATTGCCCATTGCATGATATCAGTACCTGGAATAAGGCAAAGAAATCATAAATGAATGCATATTTTCTTTTAATTAATTAAATGCATTAATAAATAATATGAAGGAGAAAATTTAAATCTTTTAAAGAACAATAAAAATTAAATTAATAAATTACTGCAAAAGTGAACACTTTTATGCATATTATGATTATAAAACTCAAAGAAATAATATATAATTAAAAAAATTATAACATTAAAAAACATATATATATATATATAATTAAGGAAACTGAACTAAGTGAATAAAATGAACTAAAATCATTATTCTTATTTTGGGAATTTTGTTTTGATTATTTAAAAGAATGATCAATAGAAATAGAATTAAAAGGAATATAAATAAATGACAATGCAGAAAAATTAATTTTTATTCTCAGGTCAAATACGTTCATCATAAATATTTGACATTTATACAATACAAAACAAGATATATAAAACCATTCAATTAGGAAAAGCACTAGAATTGAATAGCATAATTTAATTATAGAATATTATAGATCAAGATAATTATAAATAAAAATATACAAACTTAAATTTAAAAAGCCCTCAAATTAAAAATATGACTTTAATAAAATTAATGATATCTTATTAATTCTGTGATGAAAATACAAGCATCTTTTAGAACCTGCTGTAAGAGGTTGCCAAAATCGTAAACGAGTAGCATTTGTAAGAGCAGAGGGATCTTTTAATTGTATCATGTAGTACTGAGGAGGTGTTTCAGCTGAGAAATGAAGTTCCTAGAAAGATGAATTGTTTCTGTAAATATATTTAACAGCTTATAATCCAAACACATTTAATAAATATTGTTGATTCAAATTACTTTTAATAAATGCCAAGTAATTCCTCCATTATTTGAAAATTGTATTAATATCCCATTTCCTCGTGTAACAGTAGGAGGGACAGAATTATGACAACCATATTTCAGAGTAAATTGTACATATTGAGCAGCAGTCAGATCTAAATCTTGGGTAACAGCCATTCGCACTCCTTCCTGCAAAAACGTTAAAAATTAAAACACTAAATAATTTACAAAAAAATATTTTTAAAATGATATAAGGCATTTAGGAAAAACATCAGCACAGTAAGAGAAACAAAAATTAATATTTTACATATAATCAGTTTTAAAATTGTTTCTCCTTGCATTTTCAATAATCTGTAACATTTTTTCTTCATAAAATACAATGTATGTGAATATTTCATGATTCATACTATAAAACTAATAGTAAGTGATAGTAGTTAAACAGCAATAGAAAAAAATACATGAAATGGGTAATGACTACTCATTCATAGACTAAGAATTAAAAGAAAAGCTAATTAGATTATTCAATAGTAAAGCATTTCTTTCATTTACAAAATTTAACATTTAATACATGAAAATAAAATAAAAAAGTGATATTTTACATATCAAAATGTAAATATGGTAAATTATATAACTAGTAATGATAACTTCTTAACCTTTAAGCCATATCACAGAACATATTAAAAAATAGTTAAAAATCAAAATAACCTTAAAAAAATTAACTCTTCATCAAAATCTGAATTGATAGATATTATCAGTTAGGTTGCTTCCATAATCGAAAACGATGGATTTTGATGATGGCAACAAGAAGTTTGAATATAAGTTATGATTTACTCAAAGAGGTATTTCTTATATCCTTAAAAAATAAACATAAAGAAGCTCACTGAAATAAATTCATAAGAGATTATTTCTTAAAATTATCTAATTACATTTAATATTAAAAATGAATCAATAAAAAATTAGGTAAAATAGACAAAATGTACCTTATAAAACACCAGAGCGGAACCACTCACAAGTACACCACATCTAGAACTTATCTCCCCACCATAAATTTCAGGCCAAGAAGTTTTATTTGTAGAAATAGTATCAAATGTATCTCTCAGTTCACAAGGTAAAGGATCTTCTGGTACACAATGTGGGCCTTTATATCCATCATCACATCTAGACAAATATATTTAAAAATAAAGTTTAAAAAGCATACGTCATGGTTTTTATTAAAAACAATTCTATTCAATAAAATGTATGCCCAATAACTGCAAATGTAACAGAAAATTTCCAACTTAGATAGTCTTTTAAATTGAAACAAAAATCAACTAATAAAATTTTTCTAGTATACAGTGTATTTTAAAAACTGTAATTTAAACTAATATATTATAATTACTTTTTAAAATAATTTATAAAGTAATTTTAAAAATTTCTTTAAAAATTCAAACTGTATCTGTACATTACTTACATTATTTCCTAGTATACACACTTTGAAACACATTTAAGATGCCAAATCTTGTTTTAAAATATGTATGTTTTGAATTAATCAAGCAATGTTAAATAGAAAAATAAAAAAATTAATTTAAAAACAGAAAACAATGCTAATAAAGGTGTTAGTAAGAGACTGTCAAGTTAAATTCTTGATCCACCATTTTCAAATTTCAGATAAAGATATCTTAAAGAACAGATTGAAATGTTTGTAATTCCCATGGTGCAAATATTCAGAAATAATTGACTATTTGTAAAAAAAAATATGAATTTAAAATATTGGAGAATAATTAAAATTTATTGTCGTATGTAAACTTCTATCCATTTGAAAATTTCATAATTAACACAGTGAAAAAATACTGAAATTTAATGAGATTCATTAATAAAAGTAAAAACGTGAATGTAGTTGAAAATGTTTTCATTCAATCATTTATTTTATATCAACAGCCAAAATTTCTTATGAAACTTAAAAATTTATGAATCATTAAATAATTTACATACATTTTTTGCAACACTTACACACACTTAGTTCCAACACAATATCCATGACCTGAGCACATCCATGGACACCCATCTCCTAGATAAACATTATCTAAAGCCCAGGCATGACCAGAGTGCCTCATGACTTCAATCCAACGAAAACGTGTTGATGGAGATCTGAAAAAATACCCTATTTATAAAAATTATTACTCCAAATTTTTCACAAATATTGTTATAAATTGTAATCAAATAAGAAAACTATGCAGCCAGAAAGTTCACAAAAATAAGTATCATTACAATCGATTTTTTTAATTATTAAGAAAAGAAGAAAGTTTACACAAAACTAAGGAAAGAAAAAACTAGAACTGAAGTTTACACAAAACAAATCAAATACTTTTTTCTTTGATACTGCTTTAGACTTTGTTCCTAAAATATAACGATACTTCAAAATTCAGTTAATAATAAAGTTTTCAGGCTTAATGTAAATGGACAAAATTTTAAATATTATAATTTATTCTCAATATTATGTTCCAAAAGTATATCATCAGATTTTGAGAAATTTGCATTGGAAATGGAATCATCACAAAATATCAAATGAAATATTCAATCAAAATATTTTTAAATTGAAAAAAAAGAAAGAAAAACATATACATTTTAATATATAGTTATACTATTTCTCTTCTAATATCATTAGAACAAAAACTTCAAAATGTTTGAAGATAGTTTCATTTATATTACCATCAAAAAACATAACAGCTCTTCACCATAATATAATACAGCGCCATCTATTTCTAAAGAGAATTTTGAATTCTTTTATTACATTAATTTTGTTTCATGTAATTCATTTTAGAATTATATTTCTTCTTAAGAACCATTTCTTCATAATGCTCTGATCTCGTGTTAAAAGTGAAGTAATAAGCCCATTTTGATCCCAGCCATTAATGAACAATGGAAAACATAGTGTTTAGCTTTTCATTGAAACAGTGTTTTCACTTTCTGCATGCATGTTTCTGTTGGGATAAATTTTTCCATATTTTCACCTCTGTTATAAAAGAATATAGTCCATTATTTATCAAAAATTATTTTTGCAGACAATACAAAACAGATTTTTGTAAGTTTCACAATAGCCTTTACTATTAACTATCTCTTATGCAATATGAAGATATCATTATCTTTGTCGCCATCAAAAATGCCTCTCTCAATTTTTACTTCAAAAATAGCAAGTAACACTTTTATACTCTTTAATTTCAAAAGTACAAGCCAATACTGGTTTAATTAATTCTGTAAATTAGACTTTAATGAAGCATCCTGAAATTAAAATTGTTTTGTGATCTCAATGCCTATTGCTTTTTAAAATTTGTATTCTACATCTATATAAGTGAAACTTTTTAACATTAAAATTCAGTTGCTCATCTTAAAACTGGAAAATGAACTATATTTAATGTATAGTGTGAATTTAGTTACATTTATTTAATTATTTTTAGTAAGGTAATTGAAATTTTCATTATTTTTAATGCCCTTTTTTATAATTCATATCTGCATTATCATCTTGGGTGAAGCCAGTGCTATAATAAAAAGCATGATGAAGTGAAAACAACAAAGATAAGAACCATAAAACTTTCTATATGGATTATACAAGAGATACTCTAAATTTAAAAAAAAAAAGCATGTAATGAATGACATTTTGTATGGAAATAATAGAAACATTTTAAAAAGAAATGGCCATGATAAAAAAAATACAATTTAAAAATCTCTACAATATATGATTTGGACACATTTCAACTGTCACTTGATCGAATTACATTAAATAGAATAAAATGTCTAATGGATGATTTTTTTTCAATTTTAAAAAACAAATACAGATTTTGATAAAATATCAAAAAGAGAGCAGTTTTTAAATAAGTTCAGGAAGAGACTATGAAAGTTTCTAATTAGGAATTATTAATTATTTTAAATATTTTGATGTCAGGGATAATATATTAAACAGGAGTGATCTGATGTCATGTTTTTATCATAAAACACCATGGCTAAGTAAATCATTACATAAATGTCAAGTTATTATAAATTGCCTCATTACTAGACATCAAAAGGAGTCAGGTCCAGCAAATGTGTTGCTTAAAGAAACAATAGCATTTTATCCAGGAAGTGCTAAACCAGATATTCTAAAAAAATCATAAATGTGTATTTTTTACATAAATATGGTTGACAAAAGACAGTGATGGAATAACAAATAATTTCATTGTGTTATAGTAACAAAAATTGACACTAGAGTTTGTGATCAGATCCGACAGGTTAGCTTTGGAGATGTAAATGAATTCTATACTGCTTTTCTGGATTATGTTCAACCCAATTGCGAAGAACATATACATATGTCCCCATTTACACAGCTTATAGGTCCAGGGATACATTAATAATCATTTGTTAAATAAAATGAGTTATGAATGTATGGCATGTTGTGGATTGCCCTTGTAAAGCATTTACTGATCATAGGAAATCTTATAAAAGAAAAAATGCAATTAATTAAAAAGCCATGTTTGATGATGATATGAGAAATTCAATTAAGACAGCTAAATATTATAGGTATTTTAAAAACAAATGATGAAAAATATTTTCCTTTTATTGTAATTAATAGCAAAGAATGTTACAACAATGATTCATTCAAGTGAATGACATATCTTTTATATTTGTATAGCTCAGTAAATATAAATATCATTTAAGATTAAAAATAAAGAATATATAAAAATTCAATACAAATCAATTATAATCAGTAATAAGATAAAGAGTAAGAAAAACAAAAAGTTAAATTGATTATTAATAATCTATAAAGTTCTAATACAATTTAAATATTATAATACTTCATACAATGCTCTCTGAGGAAGATTTACTGTAATTCTCGTCCAGTTACTAAATTGATCTGATGAATGTATTGTGCCAGAAGAGAAACTTGTGCAACCTACATCAGGCGGCAAGCATGGAGGAGAAACCAATGACCAAGAGCGACCTTTATCCAAAGAAAATTCAAGTTGCACACTGAAGGGATTTACATGGTAACCACAACCTAAATTAATGTCATATTGCAAAAATGATGATGGATGAATTTCAAAATCCCATGTTTCAGCATAATGTTCTTCAGCTGAAAATATAAAAGTATATATGAGAGAAATTTATCAGAATATATCAATTATTTTAGTCTTTGAAGTAATGTAAATTAACTGAAATGGATTATTCAACCATAAATATATAAATGTAACAAAATATAAGACAATTTTTTTATATATATTATAGTTCTGCAAAATTTTAAGTCTAATTTTGGTAAATTTATATACTTTTGTAATTTTTTTAATATTCCATTTTTCTTAAAGTTATTATATATGTGTATGATATTTGTGGTCATTCCTTTATCTTTCTTCTCACAACTCACACATTGACAATCATGAAATAGGCGTTTTATTTTTGCAGAAACATATTTATTAATCTAATACAATATAACATACATACATATAAAAAGCAGCTAAATACATACATATAATTAACACTATTTACAACTATTCAAACTCAGTTCACAGGAGCTACTGTTTGCAACATTCCCTGTTGCCTGCTTCTCAACCTCTCTCTCAAAAAATGAACAAACACCTTCCCTGAATGGGCAGGGATGGAGGATGATGTCACCCAGGCATCACAGCATACATATATATATATACAGAGAGAGAAAGTTAAAATAGGAATTTTTAGAAAATTAAATAGAAAAGTGCAAATAATGGCGTTTTTTACAGAGTCAGAACTTGTATGTTTCAAATATACACGAAACTTTTTAACCACTGTTCAAAATAACTTAATGCAGTTATGAAACATCCATTTATTTTTTTATGCTCCATACTTTATTATTATACTTTTTTACACGTTTAATAGATTTGACAAGATTCTTTAAAATTGAATTTTACTCTTTCAAATTAATTTTATTATATTTTTCCACATAAAAATTTTTAATGGAATGAATTTAAAGTATAAATTTTTTAATTTACTTATACAACACCATCAAAGTTAATAATATATTTTGTAAATAAGAAAAAATGGTAGATTTCCAATTAAACAAGACTGAAGTTAACCAAGATTAAGAGCAGAAGAAAATAAAGTAATCTATTCAAGAATAAAAGAGTATGAATAAAAAAAATTGAAATAAAGTGTTTTTTACTAAAACATTGAAAAATACTTTAATTCAATTTTTTTTACTTAAATCCAAATTTATGCCCAACACATGTTTATGTATTAAATACAGATTGACTTTATATTATAAATGCATAGTCAACCTATTTTTTTAACACTATTGACTAAACATTTTGGATTATTTAATAACTTCCTATCTGAGGTAGTCCATAACCTCAAATAACTAAGAGTATACCTACTTCAAAATACTAAAACTTCTTTTATTTTAGAACAAATGTTTCCAAACAAAACTAAATATGCATGCATAATTTTTTGTGAATTTATATAAATAACTGAAATAGAATTATAAAAGCCAATAACATTTGAAATTTTTTTGATTAATTCCTAAAAAATATGTAATTGATATTAAATTATAATAAACTTTCCAAAAATATTACATACTGTGATCAGCAGCGAAAGTCAAAGCTCGTCCAGCAGCTGAACATCCTGCTCTAGGTACACCATGCTGAGTCAAAAACCAATTTTCTATTACAATAGGATTAAAATTATCCTGAAATCCTTTAGCATTTTTATGATTGCCCAGTACTTGTATGTTATCAATAGCCCACTGAGTATTTTCCTTCCCTATATTTTACAAAAGAAATTACATTATTCTTGTTGATATGGTTTGAATAAACTTGAGAATTGTAAGTAATTATAGTTGACAATTCAATAATTACATTATATTTAAAATATAAAATTAAGTATTAGGTTTATTTTACATTAAATGCTATAAGAACATATGAAATTAATGTTTTAAAGAAGTACAAGAAGTAACATTGGTACTTTTCAATTATAACCTTCCTTATGATCCTAGGAAATATAGCATGTTTCTAACAGAGAAGAGAAAATAATGTAACTTAAATATAATTATTTTAATGGCTCAAAATTTTAATTTAAAGCAAAATATATTCCAATTGTATTGTTTCCTCTTGTGCAAAAATTGACTGAAGAGCTAAAGTAGTTAGTACAAAAGATGGATTAGAGATTATTTTGTCAGTTAAAATGAGCATTACACTCACAAATCGCCAAGGGCAAAAAACAGCCCAATATAAGAAAATGTAATTTTGCTTCATTGAAAAAGGCACTAATTCATTATACCTATGGATTTGATCATTGATGCAATTCCTAAGCAGTTTCTAACAAAAATAAAAATTACTGTTAAAATAATTTTTGCAATAATTGATTTAGTTTATAAAATGCTTGTATCACTTTTTAGTAATTTTTAAAACGTAAACCATTTTAAACTGTTCATGAATCAAATGGAACATTTATAACAGTAATTTACAATTTTTTTCTTTCCTATTACGGCAATTATCATATAATGATATAATGGAAAAGCATTGTAATATTATATTAAGATTCTGTATAAATTTTTCATTTGCTTTTTCAAAGAGATTTAGGAACAAAATTGTCAAATAAAATAAGCCTAGTAAAGGCTAAAATTGTTCCTATATCTATCTTATGTATAATTATTTATATATGCACATACATACATTTATATATATATATATATATATATATATATATATATATATATATATATATATATATATATATATATATATATATATATATATATATATATATATATATATATATATATATATATATAAATGTATAATTTCACAAATTAAATAACTTCTTGAAGCTTAATTTAGAAAACTTTATCTAATTTTAATAATAATTGTAAAAGGAGTTTTTGTTGTATAACCTTGTAATTAAAAAAAAAAAACTTGTTTTGAAATGCAAAAAAAAGCAATTTGATTAAATAAAAAATTATCATATAATTCTAAGCAACTGAATTAAAAATATTTCAGTACTAGTGATTTTTTAATTACATCATTCAAAATATTATCAAATCAAACATCATTTACAAATTTCATTATCATTCACATTATTATCATCATTCACACTACCTTTCAAACATAAGTTTTTGGAGCCCAATATATATAATAAATGTATCCAAAATGTGGAGAACATGTTGAAATGAAAGAAATACAGTCCTTCTGGAGGTCAGAACACTCCAGACATGAATGTGCTTTAGTTCAATATCAAACAACAAAATATAAAGAGGCAACAAATCCATAACACAGCAGGAGCGCTTATAGAAAACAATAATTAGCCAGAAGTCTGGAAGATACACTGACTCTCTAAGAAAGACAAGATGTTAGAAAGTCTTTCCAATATGAACCACAAAATATAACTTCATTATAAAGAAGATTACAAAACACAGATGAGTAACTCAAGGTGCATCACAAGGAGTTACACTTAAGTAATTGTAATAGCAAATGATGACCTAACTTTTTGAATTTTTAGTAATATCTTATTCCAGTATGTGAAATTTGTTTTAAACTATAGTATGAAAAAAATATATAGAAAAAATTGCCTTGAATATTTAAAAAGTTAACTGAGGTTACTGGTTATTTTAATCACTTGATTGAAACATTACATTTGTAATCATTTATTAAAATAATAACAATGAGATTAAAATTATTATTTGACTGTATTTGATTTCAAATAACATAAATTGCTTTTTATAAAATTTATGAATAAGAAATCGAAACCACTTATGGAATTGATTGGTTGTAACAAAGTAAAACATTAACTTTTTTATTAATATAAATGTATATTCCAGAATATCTTTGGGTGTCTTAATAAAAATTTAAAGTAATATTGCTTCATTTATTCTAAAATAAATTTTAATATGCTAAAAATATGAGAATAAAATAATTGAACTAGTTTATGGATAATAAGCACTAAATTTCACAATTTTAGACTTTTGTATTATCTATAATAAAAAGAGATCAAACATGAAAATATAATAATGTTATATATTATTAGCCAAAGCATCAAATTTCTTACTATTTTTTAAATTTTAATATATCTTTAAATTGCAAGATTTTTGCATTATATTTTAATGGCTTTTTTAAAATAATAATTTGTAATTCTCCATAATTATTAAAGAATTAACCTTTAGCTAAAATGGGTTGCCACCAGCGGAAAGAAGTGGAACCAGATTTAGCTTCTTTAGGCAAAGGCAATTCAACAGCTGTAGGTTTGATACTAAAAATTTCATAATCTAACTCTCTAAGAGTAGTCCAAGATAAACCATGGTCTCCAGAGAACTGAACAAAGACATTTTCCTTTCTACTTAAAGGTCTTCGACAAGTGGCAGTGTTTTGAATACTTCCAAGCTGAACAATGAATTGTAGAGACCTATAATGTAATTAATAATTACATTCTTCAAACAATAAATGAAATTAAAATAAAATTTAAATAGTTGCTGATAATTAATTAAAATACACTAAATTTACTTCAAGTTTGATGTATCTAAATCAATAGTATGAGCTAGACGATAACCAGGTTTCCCAAAGTAGAGGGATTTTCCAAGAGATAAATTTCCACAACCAGTACCTAGTTGACCACCAAAAACTTCCCATTTTTGAAAAATATCACCTGAATCATCAAATCTATCAACCATGCCAGCTGGATTCTGTTGGATGCTACTGCAAGTAGGACCTGTGGAATAATTCATATTTAAATTTTATATAGGTATTAAAAAAATTTGATGAAACATTTATATGTTATACTTAAATATTTTTAAAAAGGTGGTTAACAATAAAACATGATAATCAAGTATGTATATAGTAAAAATTATATGAATTATTATTTGAGAGATGTACTCAAAGAATAAAGTTCTGAAGCAATTATATTCTTTTAGCAATTATAAAATGATCAGAGAAAGATTGCATTCAATCATCCAGATTATTATTTACTTTTAATAATATAGCTTTTAATTATGATGTATGTTGAATCACATCTGAAAATATAAAGAGTTATGATGCATTTTTATTGCTTGTCAGCCCTTGTGAAAGGGCAGTTTTAAGAGATATGCAAAAATTTATACAAAAGATTAAAGTCTACAGAAATTTCTTGGGAATCCTAAACAAAAAGGTTTTAGCATACAAACATTACATGATATGCTTTTCATAACTTTGTATTAATTATATTAATAAAAACAATGTTTCTGACTACAATATACTCAAAGAATAAATTGTAGTTAACTGTATTTATTTGATAAAAATAACAAAAACATGCATTCAAGATTAATGCAGGCTGTAATAAATTACTATTATACACAATTAAAGCTGGAAACAACAGTGTTAACCACTTTTCAAAATGTAGAATTTCACTGAATTTGTATGCTTAACGGAATTATAAAAAAGCATAATGTATTGAAAAGAAATTTATAAAATAAAAAGTAGTGTAAATAGAATGCATATGCATTTAAGTATGGAAATTCACTTTTTAACAATAATCTGCAAGAGAACTTTTACATTCACAGATGATTTCTGTTGTGCAGTTTTTAATGCTATTTCTTTATTTTAAACGATAGAAATTTAGTAATATTTTTACAATACTTTAGTAGATCCCCAAAGAAAATATTCAGTAAATAGCCAAATTAAAAATAAAATATTCAAATATCAATAAACCAATAACTTTTTAATCAAAAATTAAAGTCATAATCATGTGCCTTTTTCTAAAATTTTTAAGTATAAAAATTTAATTTTAATTTCTTAGTTCAAATGTTTAAATTGAAATAAAAATTCTGATAAATTAAAATACTTTTATCATGAAACACACAAAGATAAAATTTACCAGTATTTTTAATACCTATAACTCTTTTAATTTAGTTATCCAATTATTAAATCATTATTAACTATTTGGAAAGCAAAATTTAACTTAAGTAAAATACCCATTTGGTGAATAGTTAATTATGAAATTTTACTTATTAAACAGCTTTTTATTATGAATTGCCACACAAAATAAAAAGGATAAAAATATTTAGAAATAACTAATTTTAAAAGTAAACTTTAAAAAGAGTATTAATAAATTTAGCTTAATACCTTGGAAACCAGGATCACACACACAGATTTGATTTTCACACATTCCATGACCTGAGCAATGTAGTGGGCATGAATAACCTACATAAAATTCATCAATAGCAAATGGTGCTAGTTGACCAAATTTACCAGAGAAATGTGCTTGTTGCTTCCAGCGCAGTAAAGTTTGCCTAAAAAAATATAATATTTCACAACTTTAATCGGAAACATTTGTAAAAACATGCATATCGAAAATTTTTATTGATTAACTTGTATCATAAAATAATTATTACATTCCAATTTTAGCTTCAACTATTTAAAATTGAAAATGAGAAAAAAATGAGAATAAATGTATATATATATGTATATATATATATATATATATATATATATATATATATATATATATATATATATATATATATATATATAAAATAAATTGATACAGTACTCATTACATATTTTTAAAATTATAAAAATATTTTTAATCCTAATGTAAAACTTTATTTAATATTTGAAAAATACTAATGTAGATTATTCATTAAAAGATATTATTTAAGCATTGTTAATAAAAATCATTTTCACAAATTTGCTAATATTAAACTGATAATTTAAAAAAAAATTATGATTTACACAGAGAGTTGTTTTGTCGCTCAATGATGATTTTTGCATATGAGAATTAGACTGGAAAGTGGATTCCAAGCTATTTCAAACAGGCAAAAATACAAGGTGAGATTTGAACTGTTGAACCTAAGATCAGGTTGTTAACTACTTGGTTGCCTATTTGGCAGAAACTAATTAGCAAGGCATATGCTTTGTAAATATTAAAATATGAAAACATCCAGTGTATAAATGCCACTTTAGCTTAATCATTAGGGCAGAAATATAGGAAGGAGGAACTTGCCTCATAAAAAATTTTAAATACTACATTGATTTTTAAAAGATCTTTTAATAATAAATCAAAAAATTTTTATTAATCTATTTAATATCTCTTGAATAAAAAGAATCTTTTCCAAAAGTTAGATCTAAAAAATAAATGTCATTTACAGACTTCATTTTAATAACAGGTCTTTCTCCAGACAGTCCATTTTTGAAAGTGTCATTTATTTTAATAACTTTTAAAAGTGGTGTTTCAAAATAATTCTAATGACACAAAATCAGTTTTTTCACAAATTAAAAACTTAAATTTAAATTTCATATTTAAGAATACCATTCAAAACAGTCACTGAAGAATATAAAGATAATTCATATAAATTGAAGCTAATCTTGCTTTATGACTAGCAGTTTAACCAAAATGATCTAATCTTTCATAAAAAAATATTTTTATACCAAAATTTTGAAATAATTGCAATTTTCAAACAAGTGATTTTACTGATTAAAATATCTGCGAGGATGGAAAACAATCCTTAAGGCCAAAGAGTAATAACAGTTTTGCATTATAAATAAAAACCCTTTATTTTCACGAAAAAGTTGGTGTACATATATACTGCGAAAATTTCAAGTAAAATACAATTCTCATAGATAATACTGCACCAAAAGGGAATTTCCCATTTGATTTTTATGGCAAAATAATATTTGCAATTAAATATAATATAAAAGCAAAAATCAATAAAATCACTTCAAAGAATCCTTTAAAATATGAATAGTAAAGAAAAAAGCTATAATAGTATAATTTGTTTCTGTTTATTAATAATAAAAATACATAAAATCATACTCCTCTTGTCCTGAATACTTTTTGTTATTCATCTTTCTATAAAAAGATGGATACACAAATCCATCAATTGTGTAGGCTGCTTAACATTTTGAAGAGAAAATTTGAGTGTTTGAAATGCCTTTTCATGGGATTAATTCAATATACACATATAGCTTTTCAAAATATGACTAAAAATATGTGAATCTAAGTATAAAGTTGGTATGATTGTTTTCTAAGAAAATAAACTATCACAAAATAAAGACCCATACAAAATTATATATTTAAACTTATCATCAAAAACAACAATACTTAGATGCTTAAAATTACCTTTCATATATTACTCTTGTAATTACATAACCTATTTTATCATTTATTCTTTACTTCATTATTAGTGTATCTTGAATCAGAATCAACATATAAGATTATTTTAATACAAAGCCTCTATTAAATTCCATAACAAGTATTTTCAGGTATAGCAAATGAAATATATATGAATTCTAAATACTAATATATCTATACATAATCTTTAGTGACAAGTTAATAGGAGGTATACATTTGAAATTTATTTTCATAACTCAACTTTTAAAGTTATAAATTTTACCAACCTTATTTTAAGATAATCATACCCTATACTCAATAATATAAAATTTAAAGTTTTTGATTATCAAAACTATAAATACATCACTTTGAATTGAATCAAAACAATTGAAATAAAACAGATTCTTATAAATTATCTATATAACATAAATATTTCTTATGATAAGTTCAATATTTTCAATTTTTAGTAGCTAGTAATGAAAAATTTTGGTATTAGGCTTTTTAATCCTATTTTCCCAAAGAAGAAAAGGAATATTTTTATATTTACTTGGATCACATAATCTTTTATTAATTTGAGTTTTTAAAATTTTTATATAAAATCATTTGACAAGAAAATAATTTTAAAAGTTAAATTTGAATGAAGGGAAAAGTTATCCTTCAACCTGAATGAAGAGGGAAAAGTTATCCTTCAACCTTTTTAAAATAATTATATAGCTTATATTTTTGTCAAATACCAAAAATATGAATAAATTCTAATAAAATTTAATCAATAAAACTTTCTTAAAACAAGTTGTAAGAGACAAAATGTTAATATATATAATATCAATAAAAATTCTCAATTTTGGAGTGAAATGCAAGCAGCCTTTAATTGAAATACTTCAACACAGTAAACTGAATGCTTTAATACAATAGTGTATAAGAATTAAATATGGAATTCATATATATTTCAAAACAATGTATTGATTCTATGTTATCTAAAGATAAGCATTTTTAGATCATATAATGATGTTTAGATTATTTGTAAATATTTTATAAATGAATGGTAGAGAATTACTTTTAAAAATATGTAAAATAAAATGAAATGCTTAACATAATGTATAAGAAACTATCATAGAAAGGAAAAATATACCTTTACAAATAAAAATTAAAACATTTAAGATATTTAAGAAAATTTTAATGCAAATGAATATTAGAAAATATTTTTTACTAAGCAAAAAGATATTTTATATAATCCTTATTTAAAAAGAGAAATACACTTTTTTGGGGACATTTGATAAATATATTTCTGAGAATTTGATTCTTACTAAGAGTCTTACATTGTGGGCTTACAAACTTAATTTCTAGTCTTTCAAATTGTTTAAAATAAGTATTCAAGTACGTTTTAAAATCAACCAAAGGCAAATATTTACTATCAAGACTTAAAATAAAATATAACTATAAAATAAAATTTCGATTCAAAGAAATAATTTTAAAAACATATTTCATGATCTAAAAATGAAATAATGATATCTACTTAATACATGTTTCACATAAATTAATTCATGAAAAGTTAAAATATGCATAAGAAACTTTTATTATTATTATTATTAATGTTCATTAAAAATTTTTACATACTTTTGAGCAAGATGGTGAGTTACTGGAATTAATACACGTCTCCATGTTCCATATAGTCCAGAATAATATATTGAGGCTTCATGTGCATTACTATAACACTGTACATCTGAATAGCATTGCTCCTCAACTATATCCCATGTAACTCCATTATCATGAGAATATTCTAAATGAACTCCACTATCCCAATCAAACTTATCAGTACATCCAACATTTATCTGCAAAAGTTTTACTTTTAAAACAATTTGAATTTAGCAAAATTAAAGTAAATTTTCCTTATTTTTATTTAATTAATTAAAAATATTCAATCAATCTTTTAAACTAGTTAGGCACTATATCAAATTTTTAAGTAAATAAATTTTTATTTATCAATCAGAAAAATTTTAATAGTTTTAGATTTTATCCATTACAAAAAAGATTTATAGAAAAAAAATCATGTAGAAGTTAAAAGTATTCATAATAAAAAAGCAAAACATCAGTAATTAAGTGTATGTAAAAAGTAAAATTTTCCATGTTGTATTTAATAAGAAAAATATATATACCTTAAACATTATAACTTGACCTTCTCTCAAGAAAAGTGGTCTTGTAATAAGAAATTTAAATTTTTCAGGGCCATTTAAAAGCAAAACTTTCTTTGTAGAGTTGCAGTAATGTTGCATTGTAGATTTTGATATAGCAGAGACAAGTTTTTGATCTTCTGGAGCAGATCCCTGTAAGATAAATATATAAAATCCGATATGCATTTTCAAACTCTAAAAGATGGAAAGGCATCAACTATGCTTCTTCATTCAAATTTTTAATTTAGGTATGAATAATTTGGAATATAGCCTGATTGCATCAATATATTGCTATATTCTCTTGTGAGAGTTAAAAATAAATATTAAACAACACCTAGAAAAAACTAGCTATAAAAGCCAAATAAAATTTTAAAAAAATGAATTCAAAAAAATTGTTTAAGATTATCTTTTTTCTTTCACATACTAAAACTTATAAAATAATTCTCAACTTACTTGTTGCATGATTTCTAAATTATCAGGTTTGGATGATTCAGCATTCAAATAAAGATCATCTAAAGCCCACTGATCCTTTCCTTCACCAGAATGTTGTGGTTGCCACCATCTAACTCTTGTACTATATGTGCGGGCTGTATGAGGTAAAGTGACATGCTCCAACCTGAAAATAAATAATATTCATGGAATTGATAATATTCTGATATTTAAAACATAATATCAGAAGCTTATTAGAAGCTCATTAATAATTATGCATTTATGAAACTTGGATTTGTGGAAAACTTGGGAAATATAAAACACATTATTAGCTATTAACTATATTTTATTATTTGTCGAAGAAACAAATCACAATAGTTAAAAAATATGAAATTATTTAGACAATTTATTTAAAATTTGTATTCCATTTTTTTAAATATATCAATTTTATTGCTAAAGTTTACCCAGAATGTGCTGACAATAATTCAAAACCAACAAAATAAAACATTTTTTTAAAAATTTTTAACTTTTATTCATTTATGAAACATTTTTATGCATTTTATGGGATATTTATATCAATGTAAAATAAAATATTTCAATATTTGACAATTTATTCTTTAATTAAATGTATGAATAAAGTAAACACAGAAATTCATTTATTACAATTATAGAGAAACTCACCTTGAAAGTCTGTAATTTTCAGGATCTAGTTCTTTTAATAAATTCCATGATATACCTGCATCATTTGAATATTGAACCAGAACCCCCTCATCCTTTTGAGATGCATTATTGCATGTTAATGGATCTCCGCCTCCAATTTTAATAAAAAATTGCATAAAGTCCGTTTTTTCAGTATCCATATCACTGGTTACTAACTGCCTGATTCCATCCTTTATAAAGAAAGTAAAATTACAATAAATAAATAAGATGTATGCTTAAGTCATGATATCTTTATTAGCTAAATATTTGTTACAAATTGAAATGTACATATACTTTGATCTTTATGAGTACATTAATTTTGCAAATTTTTTACAGTACATTATTATATAATTATTATACATAAATGAATTACATAAATAGACTAAACTTTTAAATAAGTTAAAGATATTTTAATCAGGAACTGCTCTACATTTTTCGTAAAAACATTTTTAATTGATGCATAATCTTAATATACTAATTCCTATAATAAATCTTATAGTATAAAATGTATTTAAAATTGGATTATAAAAAAATGTGAAAATATATATATGAATATTTCAAAAATGATCTGTATGTTATGAAATTCTTTAAAAATACTGTTTTAGTTAAATGTAAAAATAAATGTCCTTTTAGAAAAATAATTTTAGAAGCAGGCATTTATTTCCCAAAATTACAACTTCTTAAAAAATAAAAATTAGAAAGGATCTGAGATAAAAAAATTCCTAAACACTTCATAAAGTTATATTTTTCTTTCCTCTAAAAAATTATTAGTTTTTCCTTTTGCAGTTTATTTCTTATTCTAAGTTTAACTCTTGTAAAGTTAAAAAGGAAGTTTTAAGCAGAAAAGTTTTATAGAGTAATTTAAAATATAATGAAACCTTATTTTACCAAAGCAGATAGTTCTTTCTATAATTTTTTATTCATTGTTTAGAGAAATATTTTTAATGATTAGAAAATTCCAGCTCAGTCTACAGTAATTTTCAATAGTTAAAATTATTTCTGTAATACAAAAATTGTATAATAAATAATTAAACTTAATAACAATTAAAGAAATAAGAATAATAATTTCTAGCTTTCATAAGTTTTTTGGAGTTAACATTCAAAACAACAAATATTTTAGTAGAATAAAAAGTGTTTTAATAAAGTGTAATAATATATATAATTCAAATCAACAAATACTTTAGTTGAATAAAAATGTGTTATAAAAAGAGGTTTTTAAAAATTTCTTTTTTATTACACAAGATTAAATTACTTATTATTGAAATTTAAATTAATTAACTGAAGTAAAAATGACACATTTGGTCATTTTTACTTCAGTTAATTAATTTAAATTTCAATAATAAGTAATTTTTAAATTTTACTTCAGTAAAATCTTACAAGAAGTCACATTTTCTTTCTTTATTGCTGTTGTTTACATATACCCACACATAAACGTATGTAAATGTTAAAAAATCAAAAATTTAGGTAAATTCAGATGGAGAAGTAAACAAATATACAAAAAATTCTCATTAACCTGATAAAAGTACAGAGCAGACCCAGAACCAATAGGTCCACAAGCTTCATCAGCAGGCATAACATTTCCTCCACTTACATCAAAATTTCCTTTTACTAGTTCATCAGGAGATTCAAATTTTTTAATCATTTTGTTTTTCAATTTATCTTGGGGAACACAACTTTTGCCATAAAATCCTGGATCACATCTGCAAGCATACGAATACTTCAAAGGAAAGACTTCTTTTTAATTATATAGAAAATTATATATATATATATATATATATATATATATATATATATATATATATATATATATATATATATATATATATATATATATATATATATATATATATATATATTAAAAAATAAAGTTGATAGATTATTTGAAAGGTCATATTCTTTAATCAAATCATTTAAGAAATGTTTTGATAAATACTGATTCTAAAAGCTTTTGATTTTTAAAAATTCAAAATTTTTATGTCATTTTTTATTGTGAGCTTCAGAATTTTAGAATTTTGTTTAGTGAAAATCAAAACATTTTTTCATATTTCCTCAGCCAATACTCCAATGTTTAGAATAAATTGGATAAAATATTTTTGTATCAAAAATAATTCAATTTTAAAATTAAATATTTAATTATTCTCTATGACATAACTGGTTTCATAAATTCATTTACCTATTTTTTTAAACAATTCTAAGATATTTTGAGATAAACATCATAGTATCATCATTTTAATGCAACAAAATTCATCATTATTTTAGAAATATATTTTACGCAGTCTTGAAAATCAGAAACAAAGAATAATTTAAGTAACACTTGACATTTTAAAGACAAACTTTTCTGAAAGAATAATGAAATATGGTAGCTATGATAAATTAAAAATTCCAATAATGTTTTAAAGTTAGTATAAAAAGGAAAATTTTATTGAATGCATTAATTGTTTCATCATAAAATAATATAAGTCTAAAATTATTTAAGTAAAAGAAGTGATGCAATAAACATTTTCTCAAGAAATTAAGAAAAAAATATCAAATAGTAAATACTTAGCAATTTACATTTTTAATAAATTTATTGACAAAAGTAATTATTACAATGCATGTTTAATAAAGAGACTAATATATGATAAATAGTTTTATTTATCACAAAAACATGTGAATTGTTCACATAAAATACTTTTACTTACATGCAAGCCCCATCTGTGCACCTTCCATGCCCGCTACACATATCCTTACACTGTGGCCCAATATACAGGTTATCTATTGCCCAATTATCACTTGTATCAAATTCATGCTGTACAAAACGAAATCGTGTAGAGCTTGACCTAGTAATGATACAAGTAATGAGAAAAGTAATTTGTGATTAGTAATAGGGAAAAAATTGCTCATTAAATATTTAATATATTTATTATAGAGCTAAAATTTCATGAAAAATATGTATCCTGCTTAGTAAATAATTATTTTAATTTGTTAAAATATGTTATCTGTAGAATATTATGTTGTTTCAATCATGCTGGAGAAAGTACTAATATCTTCCTAACATAACTGAATGAATATAAATTGTAATTTTTTAGTCATAAAAAACATGACTTATTAAATAAAATTTAAGCAAAACATAACAGCGATGAAAGAAACATTAAAAGTTTAGTAGATAAATAATAATGAATAATGCAAATATTTTTATAAAGGCAGAAATATGCTTCATTCTTGGTTTATGTCAACGTAACATGAAAAAATGAAGTGCAAATTTAAATTTCTCCCATTAAATTTTTTTTAATTTTTTGGAAATAATGTTCATGAAGCTCCTTAAAATTTTAAGTAATTAGACAATACTTTGGTAAAAATTGAAATAAAAACTATAGAATATAATTTATATATAAAAAATAGTGATAGATACTAACTAAAAAATAAACACTTAAACATTTTTAGATCTCAATAATTTATTATTTGAGTTACTTGAGCAAATAATGTCAATTATGATGTATTCTCAAATGAAAATATTTTAAATAAAATTGCATTAGTTTTTTCTTTTTTTATTTTACAATTTAAATAATGATGATTTTGCGCAGCTATCAAATACTAGTAGAAAAAATTTAAAAACTATACTTTCGAATTTTTATTAAAAACGAAAGCTTTTCATCTCAAATCAATAAATATAATAATACCCTAAAAATAAGTAATTTAATAAACATAATATATTCTCAGGTACAGTTAAAATAACTGTTCATATAAAAACTGTTGAATTTCATTTATATTACCATGTAGAAGGTAATAAGCTGACAGTCACACGCTTCCATTTGGTAAATTCAGTTGCATCATACACAGTTCCTTTAGTGAAAACCCCATTACAACTTCCATTAGATGGTAGACAAGGTTTATACACAGGAAACCAGTTCATGCCATGATTTGTTGAATACTCCAATCTTACCTATTGTAAAAGATTTGTCATGAATCCTCACAAATTTAACACATTTTACAGACTTAATAATAAAATGTCAAATTATACTTGGTTATTCTTCTCTGTTGAAAAAACTGTACCACAACCCATAAGTAAATCAAACTGTACCATATAGGATGGACCAACAGTAATGGATTTAGTTTCAAGAGATCTTGTGACACCATTATAGACTTCTTCATCAAAGCTAAAATAAAATTGGAAACATGCAGAAGCTACAAATATTTTTAATTTGAAAGAACTGATACAAAGAATTTATGTACATAAACAGACATACACACAAAATATTTTTCTTTATTTATTGCTCACTCTTAATACATTTTAAGCTAACCACTAGTTCTGAAATAACTCAGTTAAAAATAAAATAAAACACTGCTTTATCTACAGTTATGAAACATTACACAACTACTTCCTACATTTTTAATACACAAAATAATATTGCTCTTTTCAAAATAAATTCATCCTTGTCACATAAAAAGATAAATTTTATTCCTTCCCATAAAAGTGTGTGAATTAATCACACTAAATAAAACTGTTAAAAATTCAGTGTGATAAAATAAGATTAAACAAAGGACTATAAAATCATTAAATTTATTAAATGAAATTATATTTAAACAACCCAATTATTTTACATGGCTTCAATAATTATTTACTACACTTAATACTTACTTAATACATCCTTATTCACATAATTATGCTTAATACATTTGATACACATTAAAATTTTTTATTACTTATAGTACCACAGCTATTTAAAATTTTGTTTTAAAAGCAATAGATTTACAATATATTAAATTCTTAAGAAGAAATAATAAGGAAAAGAGATTGCCAATAATACACTTATTGAAAAACAGAATTCTTTAATTTCAAAATTTATCAAAATAAAAAAACAAAAATCTGTAGCTACATTTAAGTATACAGTAAAAGGATTTAATAGGTATTTAAATATCCATAATAATGAAAAAAATCTTATCTTAGAAAATAAGAAAGCTACTACTTTAAGTCTCAAGTAAAATTAAATGTATAACCATACTGAAAACCAAAAATACAGAATAAAATCCAAAAAATCTAGCATATTTTATGTAAGAAAGCTAATAATAACTTAAAGTAAAAAATAGACAGATGATAACTTCTGCCTTAAGTTATAAAGTACATGTTCCTTTCTTAGGTTTAGAATATCTAATGTCAAATGGATTACAAATATTATGTAATCTATAAGTCAACACCCTACTATTTTATTTTCTTCTGCAAGATATATGCTCAAACAAAGTAGAGAGAAAATATTCCTGACATTCTTTTTTCCATTAATTCAATATTATTGAGTTCTTTGTTAGGAAAAAATATTAAATGTTTGAATGAAAATTTAAAGTTTTAAAACTAAAAATAATACTAGCATACATTGTATTTCTTTTTATTAAAGTTTAATTTAATATTTTTAATTAATATAGCATTCATGAAGCATAACTTCAAATTAATTATGTATTTTAATTTGCAGTAGCTATTTCAGCAAACAACCCCTTGATTATATTATTCATATATTAATTTGGTCGTAATCATATTTGCAACTTTTTCAATAATTCTGAAGAAAAAACTTGCATAATCCCAATTATACAGTGTCCTGTAAATACAAATTCAGACAGAAAAATTTTGATATTTTTTTTTTTTTACCTAAGCAGAATAAATTTAATTAATCAATTAAATAAGAAATACATAATAATAAGAAATACATAAGTTTCTCAAAATTTCATGTGTATTTTTCTAAATATATTTATGTAAAGAATTTTTAAAAATTACATTTTGGTATTTGTTTTCTTTTTGAAGCATTTTAAGTTTTTAAAAAAGCTTCATTTTCATGACAAATCATGACATTATGTGTTTTATCAAACTTTCTAACTTGTATTTTCTTTTTAAAGTTTCTAATATTTTAGAGATATGAATGAGACAAGCTTTAATAAGGACATAATATAAGAAACTTGAGGAAAATGAACTAGAAATTTAATAAATATAACTAAATCAATTAAAAAATGTTTAAAAAATTCCAAAACATAATAACTGTGCTTAAAAACATGAATGGAAAGTTTCAAATAAAATCATTTTTAGTGTTGGTGCAAAACATTGGGAAGAAACAGACTGCAATGACAGAGATACAATATTTTAAAAATTAACACTATACATCAAATTATTTTTCAAAACTAAAATCTAATTTTTATAATTATTATGGAAGATAATACACTTTTTAATTTCATTACTATGATTGAAACATAAACGAAATATTTCTGTATTCCTGTCAAAACATTTAAATATCTGAACTCAATCATTATAAAATACATAATACAATACTTACACAACTGCAGACTGTTCAGAGCTACAATACTTCTTCACAATACCTGAACTGTAGCGAATTGAGGCATTCATTGCAGTTAAATCACTAAAATTGAGACTTATAACATTTAAAAGTGAGGATGACAAACTTATGTCATCCACGGCCCAAACATCTTCAGATTTTCCAGAATGATAGGGTTGCCATATTTTAAACATACACCACTGCTGTTTTGCTTCATTTGTTAAAGTTAATGAAACAATCCTGCAAATGATAGTGCATAGCATTTTAATAAATGACATTGTAATTATTCATTATAATCATAATATGAATTAAAATAATTTACATTAAAAATATCAGTTAATAATTTACACAACAAAATAAAATCTATCATTAGTTTTTAAGGATATATTAAGCAGTCATCATAAGCAAAAGTATCATCATAAATTATTCTAATATAATTTTAAGAACTTAGTATATCATGCAAATTTCTTTAAAATTATAGTATGCATAAATTTTAATGAAGAAAAATGCAGAATTAAAGAAAGACTTATTTAATGAAATAAGAAAATTACATGTCTTACAATTCTTTCATATTTTAAGTATTTATCAATATTGACAATACATCTAGATATAAGATAATCACACTGGTTAATAAAACATATTAAATAGTAATTTGCAATGAAAGTTAAATTGGAAAATACATACTTTGGTTCACGAAATTTAAATTTATCAAAATATTCCAAAAGATCCCAAGTAAGGCCTCCATTACAAGAATAATGCACATAAACAACTTCTGATGGATGATTTGGAGATAAGCAAGGACTTTTCTTAGAAGAGCTTCCAATGCGTAAGGTAAACTGAAGAAATCTATCAGAAAGTAAGTTAATCGATTAAATAAATTCCTTGACAACTGTAAGCAGATGTATTTTGAATTTTATTTCAAAATAAATTACCTAACAAATGTTGTGTTAACTTCTTTAGTTATAATATGTCGAGGACCAGAATGGTCAAAAACAACTGCTTTGCCACTTCCGAGAGATCCACATTGATAGCCCAAATTAGCTCCAAGTAGCTAGTAAACATAAGTACAAATAACAAGTAGAATTTTCAAACTAACTTGAATAAGAATTAACTACTTTAAGTTTTTGTTCATTTGATAATGAGTTTTTAAGAAATAATTCAGAAATTTTAAATTAAAAATTATTTCCTATAATAACGCTTGTTTCATTTTAAATTGTAGACTTTTGATTATAATGTTCTTAACTTCTTTCAGATTCGAAAAATTGAAATCTTCAAATATTTTCTTTTATTTACTCTTTTATCTTTATAGATTTATTAAAGAAAATACATTTAACAAATCTTGTGGAAAAATATGCAAAATATTCTAGCTATGAAAAGTACTAAGAGTTCTGAGTCACTTATGTACAAATTATTTATCACTTGTTTGATTTTCATTTGATAATAGCGTATCAAAATTTATGCTTTGTATTATTGAAAACTTTACAAAGAGGTTAATTTTTAAGGTTCCTTAAAACATACTACTGATTTTAAGATTATTTCCAAAAGGAAGGAAACTTTTATAACAACCCATAACTCATATTTTTCCAATTAAAAAAAATCTTTTTGCTATTTTTTAGTAATTATTTGATTACATTACATGAAAAGGATTATTAAAATAATAAAATATCAATTTGTCAATACACAAAATAAAGAAAAGCAGAAAATAAATAAAAGAAAATGTTTTTCATTTTCAAATAAAAGTATGAATTTACAAATTAAAAGATGTAATCAAATGAAAATGTACAAAACGGCATAAAAATGTAACAGTTAAATATTTGCATATTCCGCCATGGGAGAACATAGCGAGACATGTCAGGATGTGATTGGAGTCTCTGACTGGCATAAGAGCATGCGCCTGTGGGCGCCGGCACAGGAGAAAGCACAGGCTCTTATCAAAAGCGGCGGCCAAATGATGCGACAGTCCGCATGAAAATAGAATGTCGTTCACATTGCAAAATTCGATGATTGAGGAGCAGCAAGGTGTTATCCTATTTCTGACAGTGGAAGGTAAGAAGCTAGTAGAAGCATGCATCGTCACCTCCCCTAAAAAGTTCAAAGTTCGATGCTCAAGGTCCGATACTTGTGGAATTCTTCAAGCACACGAAAACCATAAACTCTGATGTGTACTGTGAGGCACTCTAATGCCTACACAAGTCAATCAAAAACAAATAATCAGGGCTGCTCACGAAAGGTGTGGCTCTGCTCCATGATAACACGTGTCCACATGTCTCCAGAGTCACACACATGGAACTGGCCAAGTTCAAGTGGGAGACGTTAGACCATCGGACCTACAGTCCCGACATGTTGCCTTGTAGTTCTCTATGTTTGGTTCACTCAAGAAACACCTGAAAGGGAAATGCTTCAACTCGGACAATTTATTCAAGGACGTTGTGAAGGACTGGGTCTCCTCACGGCCACAGGAATTCTGGGAACAAGGAATCCTGTGGCTTGTTCACCATTGGGATCATTGTGCTCAAGCCTATAGTGTATATTTTGAATAAAGTCTACATTTGTACCTACCGTGTCATTTCATACCTTTTCATTTGATCACCCCTTATACATACAACTTTTGATACAATTCATTATATATCTGTAAGTTTTTTTCTCTGCATTAAACAAAGATCAGGAGCTTTTAGTCTTATTACATATAATAAATACTACAGAAGCTTTTCAAAACATTGTTCAAGAGTCTAAAAATAAAAGAATATATATTAAAATATATAAGTAAATTAAATGAATGCTTAAATAATTTTAACTAATTTTAATAAATTAATAATGATAGGGATTAAATTAAATCTTTATTAATTTTATTATCATTAATTTAATTATTGATTAAATTCACTGAAGAATAGAAATGGAATGAAAAGTGAGCGAATTTTGATGAGGTTTCACTTTCCATTCAGCAACATTTTTATGTTTCAAGATAAAACAGTTTTTGTACCTTATAAGTGAATCAAAAATAATCACTTATCTAGACACAAGAATGACAACAGTACAAATGTTAGCAAAATGTGAAATAAAGGAGATTTATTAACTAATTAGTTTATTTATTGTTAATTAACATTTTAGATCTTACAGCTCATATGATGTATTTTAACTTTAAATGAAAACTTAACATTTTTTAGTATAATTAAAGCTACATTTCATTTCATTTCAAACCAAAATACTTACTCATATAACCACTTAAATTTCAAAACTTTAAATTTTTATTAGTAGGATTAATGTTATATGATAACAAAATAAAATGAAATTATTAATTAATTTATGCAAATTTTTTATAATAATTATTCAATGTTAGTCTAAATATTATTAGGCAAGTTAATTAATATATTCATACATAAAACATAATGCGCCATACAGCAAATTCCCTGTTGTAAGTTCTTACCAACAAAAAATACATTTGAGGCACAAGAAATTTCACTATTTTATAACCATTCTATTTCAAATAGTTATTATTATTGAGAAAACTAATACATAATAGTAATTTAAATCGAAAACATATTTTATGAAATTAATAGCGGTTGTTAGAATTGATATTCAAAATACTTTAAATATATAAAGTATGACATAAAAAGGAAGCAATGCAGAATAATTTGAGACAATATTTATTAAAAGCGTTTAAGCTACACAAAAGAACTCAGAACTTACATTTACAATGTTGGGCAACTCATTCACATTGGATGTTTGGAACATTTCTGACAGAAAAGATGGTATAATCACAGATGCAATCTCACACTTTTGACCAGAATAACCCATGTCACATCTATTAATAGAGGATAAATGCTGTTGACAGATAAAAATCAAACAATATATATTTTCTTATATACTATCATAAAATACTTACTGACAACCAGTGTTTGTGCATTTTCCATGACCACTGCAACCATTTGGGCAGTAACCAATATAAACTGAAATTAAAAAAATTATTAAGATAGTACAGACTAGGAAATTATTAAAAAATCAAAATCCAAAGAAAAAGAAATTATATGATCAGTGAATGGCTATTTAAAGCTTCATTGATTACTATTTAATATATAAAGTCTAACAATAACTAAACAAACAAACACAAATCGATGATTGATATGAAAACAGAAAATGAAAATATATGATATTTGAAGAAAACAGTGATGTAAAATTTTGAAAAATCTATGGAATTTATATATCTGAGCAAAATATATCTACTATTATCAAACTTGCTGAAAGTAACATAAGTTTTTTTTTCATAATAAAAAGAAATTAATAATTTAAAAAAAGATGCAAATAATTTATAAAATTGAAAATTTATGATGCTCTCAATAAACTATGAATAAACTATACAATAAAAACACAGAATGCAATAAAAACTGAAAACATATTTTAAGAAGTCTTTTAATCCTGAATGATAGCATTAAGAACTTTTAACCAATAAAAGTTGTAAAAATTTAAAAACAGTAAAAAGAATACAGTGGATTCTTTCTATTATTAAAAATTGTAGTTTGTAAAAAGAATTAATAATATAGAATAAAAACATTAGTCAAAGAAAAAAGCAATAAACAATAGTAAAAATAATGCAATAATTTTTCAATTTACTGTCAGAATTTGCAAGTCAATACATATTAATAGAAGTATGAGATATAATATGCAAATAATAATTTTTTCATAAGAACTTGGAAAACTAGAAGAGGTAATTCAGTGAAATATAAATTTACATGAAAATAATAGGGAAAAAATGCAATGAAGAAAACTTTAAGATGACTAGTCTAAGATGTCCAGGAACATGAACTGCTTTATTCCATTAAGAATAAAATACTTTATTCACAATAGAATTATGCCATTTACAAATAATAAAATCTGGAAAAATACTAAATGAAAAACACATTTTACTTTAAATTACATTACCATCATCTATTGCCCAGTTAGAAGAGCTAAACTTCCCATGCTGTTTGATTCGAAATCGAACTCCATCTACAAGTGCTGCATAAGGCAAAGGGAAAGAAACCTTATTCCATCTAACAGAGAAAAAAACATCATTAAGCTCAATGAATAGAGTTTGTTTCATTATGAAATTATATTATAATTACCCTTTCATATCATGGGTGGTTAAATGAGAATTTAAAGATGAGTAGCTTCCATTGCAAACTGGAGGAAGGCATATTTCATGAAGTGAATTCCAGCTGTGGCCAGAAGTTGTACTGAATTCAACACCTATTCTACAGAAAAAATTACAAATTAAAAATTGCACTTGATTTCCATTAACAAGCTTTATTGTCATATTTTTAAATAATTACAGTTCATATATTAAATTATAAAATAGTTTTTAAATTTTATAACTTGCAATAAAATTATGTGATTCAATAAAATAAAGATAATCTATTTTTGAGCTTTAGCAGTATATTTTAATCAAAAGGTTTTAATTTATGCCAAAAAATATCACAAGCAATAAATTAAATACAAAGAAATTTTATAATATTTAAAACTACTTTTGAATTTTTTTTATAAAATTATTTATCAAATATTGTACCAAGTATTTCTCCTTTTCATTGTTAAAATTCATTTATTATCATTTAACTACTTACTCATTGACAGTAATATTAGCACCACATTCCAAACTGACTTTAAAATTTAATACATGTGTAATTTCTGACTGCAACAATGGAAGAAGTAAAATATTGTCCACAACCCATACATCTTTATCTTTTCCACTATTAGATGCTTGACTCCAACAAAATCGAGTTTGAGTTGTCTGTGCTTCAGCAGGGATTGGAACTGATACTAGAGTAGGCTCCTGAAACATGTAAGTAAAACAATGGAATTATAGAAAAATAATTTAAAAGTATGCTTCAAACAATATTTTTTAGCAATTTCTAATTTTACACCATTGACACTTATTACTAACATATTAAAAGTATTTGTATGTAAATTCTAAGACATTCACAAAATTTGTATGTTAATATGAGCAATATTAATGTCCTTTCCTTGCTTTCTTTTATTATTCGAGTATGATATGCAATCAGAATAATTCAAAATTATCAGTTGTTTTACTTTTATTGGTTAAAATAAAATATCATATTATATTAAAATCATTATTAAAATTTATAAAAGATACTTCAAATACATTCTGTAATGATTTCAACATTCCTTTATAACATAAATTATGCTAATTTGAACAGTTTACCAGAAATTCAAAATAAATTTTTAGAATTCCCGAACTTTGACATAGATTAAAAAATAATTTAAAGATTAGTAAATGAAATTTTGAATGTTGTAAATAAAACTTACCATTACAGCAGCATGGATAACATCTACTAACATGACCTGTTCCCCACTAGTTGTTTCTGCATATACCAAAACTGGAGAATTATGACCAATGCCAGCATCCATTTGAGAAAGAGAGCAATTTTCACCACCTACAATAAATATTTATATCATTTAATGTAAACTGCAGAGAAATGTGTTTAAATTAAACATCAAAGATTATTAAATTTTTAACCAATAATGCGGTAAGCATAGAAGTTAAAATCTAATTAAAATAAACACTGAAGGTAAGAATTCTGATTCCCTATCATAGCAATTAAGCAAAAAATATTACTTAAAATTTCATTCATAAAAATTACTAATTTTTAAAAGTAAATGAAAACTTTATATTCCATTATGGGAGCAGTTTTGTTTATAACAAGACATGCTAAGAAAATTAAACTATTCCTTTAATTCATATATTTTTATTATTTGTTTCTAAAATTATATTTTATTAATTAAGATATAATTTTAGAAACAGATAATAAAAATATTTGTTAAAAATATTTTACTCTTTTTTATGTAAGTAATATTAATACCCTTTCTATCTGAATTCAACAAATTATTAGCAATTTTATTTAAAACACTCTTAGAAATGGGAAAAAAAAGTACAATTTATTAATAAATTAACACATATTAGCAAAAATTAAGCACTTGGATATATTTGAAATTTAATTCATATACAGAACATTGAATTGGATAATTATAGTTTGACTCAATTAATTAAAGACATTAATTTATTGCATTTTTTTATAATGCAACTTGACAGAAAAATAGGTAAATAAAATTAGTAGTAAATTTTTAATGTAATTATATTCTTACCAAATAAAAAGTTAAATCTCAAATTTCCTGCTTTTGCAGCATTGAGATATGGAGAACAAAATATTCTAGTCCCTCGACCAGACATCACCATAGCCTTTTTGTAATTACGAATCTCACACTTTGAGTTCACTTCACCACCCTTGATAACCCATCTAAAAATATCATTCATTAAAAAAATCAACAATAATATCATAAATTCTTTACTCAAATTGTTACTTACGATGTGCTAGGTTTCACAAAATCTTCATTGAAGAGAATATCTGAAGTAGCAATAATAGTGGACATATCTAAGTCTCTAGTGATAAGAGAATGATGTCTGTGTCCATGACTATTAAAAGATAAGGCATTCCCATCAGAGTGACACTTCCTCTGATATAAAGGTTAAAAGTACAAATTAAAAATATTAATCTCATACAAAATTGTAATTTTTAAAATCTTGAAAAAGAATCAAATTATTCAAAATAAACAATCAAATTACCTTGACAACACCACCAGGGAAAAACAAAAAGTTTCCAGGGTCAATAGGATCAAAGTTTTCTTCTATAAATTTTGGACGATCAGTTACACTGCTAATAATAATATTATCAATAGCCCAACAACCTTTAAAATTTTTATTATTAGGGAGACTCTCTTGATACCACTGAATACAAACATCAGTTGATTTTGCATTTGGAGGCAAACACAATATGTGAACAGTAGTTTCAACAGATGGTGACAGTCTAAAAATTTTATTTGATTAGTAACTTCCTAAACTTAATGTAATTAAATCTTAACTATTTAGCTATATACTAACTTTTACCTTATTTGTTCCAATTCATGCCATTTTGTGCACTTTTCAGTACCATAAAATACAGTAATAGGAGGCTCATCAATTGAAAAACTACAATTGCCTACTCCTGAAAATATTGAATAAACATTTATCTTGAAGCAATGAACATATAAATAGAAAATACAAAACAGAAATATTTTAATTACCTAAGGCAAATTGCAATGTTGAAGCTGTCGATGTATTTAAAGGCACTGTGGTCTAAAAATAGAATTTTATAAGGAATAAAAATGGTTCAATAAATATTATTAAAAAATATTAATTAGAAATTTAAGTTAAAGTCAAGAAAAAGTTAACATAATGAGATTTAAAATTAAAAAAAATATTGATTCATCAGAGAATTCCCATCACAATTTTAGAAATGTGTGAGAATAAAAGTATAAGAAATTATAAAATCTGGAAAATTCATAAATAATAAAATAAAAAATCAACTTGGAAAAATGTGAAAATATTTTATATGTGTTTGTTTTAAATAAAAAAGAAGATTGATAATTTCTTATAATTTATAAATAAAAAATTCTAAAAATACTTTGAAATAAGTTCATCTTTACTTACATACATTAATTATGTAGGCAAAAATTGTAAAATTGTGGATTACTTTTCAATATTTTTTATAAATATATTTTAAAAAGACTTATTTAATTCCTTTTTATCAGCACTTCATAATTCATAAATACTTTTAAGATAGATCCTATAATGAAGCATTACTTATCTAATAAAATTCTGAAATCGATTGCTTCTGAATTGAAACAATTTAAAAAATTTTTCCTCACTGCATGAACTTAAAATTTTTTTTCTATAAGCTATATATTAAAAATAATGAATATTTTATCAATGAGTTACTGTGAACCAATATGGAACTCAGCATGTAATAAATTTTAAAAGCTTGAATACTTGAATAGTCATGAAATTTATCAAAGATTACTACTTCAGACAAAGCTATTATTGACTATTACATTTCCAATGCATGGACTAGATAATAACCTGATCACAACAATTTATTGATCAAGAAGCTATACCAAGAATAAAAATCATATACAAATGAATCCAAACTTAGAGATCCATGTAAATGTTATCAATTTTTAACAATAATGGTTATTTTTTTAACCATTTCTATTTCCTTAAAATACTAAATGTAAAGAAGCATGCATAAAGTATTTTTAATTTTCAATTAAAAATTTGCAGTGATATTTAATGTTTTATAGGTGAAAATTTCAAACTAATTATCTTTGCAATTTAAGTAAATATTCACTACACAATGATAATATTTTTCTGGCACAAACACTTGAAATAAAATATATATGTACTTAAATGTAGAAGATTTCACAATATTTCAATAAAACAACAAATGCTTAACACTGCAAATGATTTGCCCATCTGGCAAAATCTGTTATAAAGCTTTCACATCCATTAACTTTTAAAGAATTATTTATACATCATTTCAAAACTCAATTTAATTTTTCCTTAGTTAGATAAAATTTAAAATTTTATTTTTCCTCCCATATTATTTAAAAATTATTTAAATCCAATCATTATTTAAAATCCAATCAATTTTAATTTTATTGGGTACAAATAATTCATTATTTTAAAACTAAAAAAAAATTTAAAAGGAAAATCCTGTTTCAATTCCTTAGGTGGAAAAATAGATTTTTGTTAAAAAGTTTTTAAAAAGAAGTTTTATTTATTTTTTTTTTGAAAACCTATGCAGCATTTTAAAATTTAATCACTTTTAAACTTGTGAATAAAATAATATAAATATATATGATATAACATAAGTTTTTACTGAAAAAAATTATAAATATTATTCCAGCATTGAAAACATTTCATTCTTAAAATAAATAGAATAAAAAACATTATGACTCATGATAAATTTAACAATTAAAATTTATAATAATTTAAACAGCTTCAGTAATATAAATATTAAATGTGAAAATTGGTAATAAAGTAAAACCACAGAAATAAGCTTTCATATTAATTTATAGATAATAATGCAATAATTGGGTACATAATATTTGAAAATTTATTTAGGCTGGAATTTTTCTTTTAATTTCTATAAACTAAGTTAAATTATGTAACCTTAATAGTGCTCATGTAATATATAGTTCAGCAAATATTGAAAATTGAAATATATTTTTTATTAGAAGTCTCAACCAAGCAAATTACAGTACAACACTCATAATGTTTAAATGATAAAATTTGTTGTGGATACAAATAGATTACAAAAACTCAAAATTATCCATTGTGATTTATAAATGTATATCATTAATTGAAAAATATTAATTAAAAATCAAAATACTTGTTACGCGCTAAAATATCTCAATCATAACTTTTATTTACAAAGCAATTCTCAATGACTAAAAATAAAAACAAGCATGGGAAAAATTAAAGACATTGTTTCTCAAAATATGTAAAAAGCAGATGATAAAGGAAAAATCAACAAAATGAGTTAAAATATTAAAAAATCATTAGTTTTGATATCAATATGGGATTTTTATTTCATATTATTAGTAGAAAATAACTAGATGCATGCAATTAAATAATGCCATCATTGAACTCTTACTAAAGATCTTGGTCCAAGAGCATCACAGAATGTAGCTGCTTTACCATGCAATACAGATCCACATTGATCATTTACATTCCCACTTATCATTTCTGACCAAATGAGAGAGTTAGATTCATCATAATTCTCAAAATCTTCTCTGATGACAAGACCAGGATCATGAACACCACTCATAATAGGAACATCAGTAGATTTTGCAGAATCTACAAAATAACATTTAATAACAAAAATATGAATGCAAAATAAATAAGTACTTTTTTTTAAATTTGTCAAAAATTATGCTTTAAATTTCTTTTGTGAAAAATAAAACATTCCAATTTACCATTTAATGATTACAAATTAATGTTGTGCTATTCTAATTATATAATTTTGAATTCATTTTTTGGTAGAATGAGAATTTTTTTAAGAAATATTTCATATCAACAATATATTTTTTCATTACATAACTATTACTATGCACATGATCACATAAATAAACCCAGTGAAATTATGTGAAATAATAAAATAAATGTACCTCCAACTTCACACAATTGCAATGCTAGAGTATCCTTGAATAACACCTCATGCCCCAGAGAAGCTGTAGCCCTATTTAAAATAAGTTTAAATGAGACACAATATGTATCTTTAACTATCCAAGAGAAAAATAACCATTTTGATTCTCTTTCTGCATAACTTAAAAAAAATTAATTCATAAGTGAAATAATAGTAATAATAGAAATAAAAACTAAGAGAAACAATATTCATTTCATTTTCATATTGATATGATAATTCATGAAATGTTTCATAGTACATAAAATGACACTCAGTTAAGATAAATATTAACTTTTTTTTAAAAAAAATAAAGATATCTATATGTAACATTTGCATAAATCCTATTTGAATTATCAACATACTGTTTGAAAATATAGACAATTTGGTATATTTCAAAGCACATGCAAATTTCAATAATTGTTTTAAGCAAGCTATATTTAAAACTGCAGATTAATAATTTTGTAATTAAAAAATTAAAACTTTCCTATTTCTTTTGAGTTTTTAAAATAGCACTTACTCAATATCCTGATCAATCTACTAAAGAGAGAACTTTTACAACTATACAATTTACAAATCAAATTTAAATGCAGTCTAAAAGTTAAGTTCCAAAAATTTAAGTTGAATAATGAGTAAAGGGTTATGTTAATAGCATGATTTAGAATAAAAGATTTCATATGATTACACTTGTTGATAACTACCAAATTAGAACCATTGTTAAATATTTCTTAATTCAGGTGTCTTATGACTTAATGACAGATTATGCAATGATCTCTGATGACAAGTATTTTCTACAAATCATAATCCTTAGTAAAGGTCTACTTTCAAAATGAAAAATTCAAATTTATTTCCGTTTAGAATAAAAGATTTTGCCTTGGAAATTACTCTGAAACCAAATTTTTTGGAAAATGTTAGTATTGTTAACCAGGGAGCTTTAATATAATCTTTATTCTTTAAAAATTAGTTTAATTGCATTTAACTAATGGGTCTAAAATCTAGTTACAGTATTTTTGATATGAACTCCCTTATTTTAATTTGAGATTGTATGACTATTTTATTTTACACTCCAAATAAATTACAACTAAAAAAATAACAAATATAGAAAATTGTTTGTTGGCATCAATTTTAAACAAAGATATACTCAACAGAAAATTAACACAGCCAGTTCCTGATGGTGGTGCCATCCATAGAAAGCTCAATGATTTTGCAGGTCGATGGGACAAATGAGAATGAACTATGGCACATACTAGACCTTTTCCACCACCTTGTTCTGAAGGCAAATTGTTGTTTAAAAGATTCATAGTTTTACTCATAGTACCAGATGGAGCAGTATAGAGACCAGTCATGAGAAATCCATCAAAATCTAAACTTGATGACACAGTAACTGTAAATGAAAAATAAATATATTTATTTTTGAGCCGAATTACACAGATAATTCAAAAAATGATGTAAAAAAAATTATAAGAATAATCCAGTGACAATATATAAAAGTACCTTGATTTTTTTTAACAGTAGAAAGCTGTTTGCAATTAAGTTAGTTCCATGATTAATAATAAACTAGTTTAACATGATGTAAATCAATAATGAAATAAATTTGTTGACTTTCAAATTACAGCATCAGCAATTATGATCAAATTATTTACATGTAACAAGTTAAATTGAAATTAATTGAAATCATCATTTAGACTGCTAGGAATAGCATGTCATCAGGATTAAATATATCCCAAGGGATTAGTGAAAACTACAGTAAGCCTCTGTAATTTCCACTAATCACTGTTAACTACTCTGAAGTTAACAACATTCAGAAAATAAGAAATTCGTAAAATCGGATATTTTTTTTGATAAAAGAACCCATTTTAATTAATTATTTTATGTTGGAAATGAAGGAAAAAGCTATTTATTTTTAAAGAAAAAGAATTAAATGAAAAGGCAACACATTTATATATTAAAGTGCTCACAAGTGCTGTACATTAAAAAAAATAAATGTACAGTGCTGAAAAAAATCTGCTCAATTTTAGTTAAAAACATAACCAAAAAAAGATGGAATATGATATTTATTTAAATTATCGTAAAGGAAATAACTTCGTGACAAGCTAAAAAAAATTTAAATGGCTAGACAAATACATAAGCAAGAGGATAGCGCCATTTAATGAATCAAAGCTATAAAGAAAGTTTATTCAAAAAAATTATTAACATGTTAAGTAAGTAAGATACATTTCAAGAATTTTATCAATAATACACACAGAACACCAATACAATCACTAACAATTGTCGAAAATTATTGAACTTAGCAATCGAGAAATCTGTACAGAAAATTCGGTAATGTTAAACAATTTACAAATGCAAGTTGAAGCCTTCCCCGTTTTTTAATCAGAATATTACAAACATAGAAATTATTCCAAACAATTGTTTCCATAAAAAAGAATCATTAATAAAATAAAATAGGAATGCATATTTGATACAAGTTTTGTTCAATTTAGCCAGAGCTTGCATAGAAAACCACAATAGGTTAATTAAATCAGAAAGAAGTAATTTATGATCATCAACATCACTACGCTTTGCCCAATGAATAGGAATTGTGCCAAGGTTAAAATAGATCTTTTAAAAGTTACTACATCAAGGAAACAATGAGTCTAGTATTAAAAGGAAAACATCGTTTGCAATCACAAAAATAGGAATAGGCAATTAAAATCAAAACAAATCCCACTTTCCTGGTCTGAATCTGATTTCAAAATCTGGATCTGGAAGGCATCTGGTCCAAAAGGAAAATATATCTTTTTTAATCAAGGAAATAGGAAAAGGCAGTTAAAACCAGAACAAATCAATTTCCAAATGTGAAACATTTCAATCTGAAGTTTGTTCATTTCAGTAAAAACAGTAACAAAATCACTAATTAATTAAGAAGGAATTTGGTTGCACTTTTCAGTAAATAAGATCTGAGTTTAAGATTTACATGTTTTTTTCAATTTAACAAAACAAAGTTGTTATTTTATTAAAAATTTAACATATTGCATACATTTATTTTTACAGACTGCACATATAATTTCTTTTCTAGAAAAATTTTGTAAGGCCAAATTTTAATCATACAAGAATAATTTTAGATTCAGAAAAATATCTTATTTTTATTAATTTCTCAACCAACAATTTTTTGCACATAAAGCCAAATTGAATCAGGATATAGTTTGCATCTTATTAGATATTAAAATTAAAAAGATCAACTAGTCTGAAGAATAGTAAAAAATGATATTAGCAATAATAACTGTATTATTATAAGAATTATATTCTTTGAAGTATATATTACCAAAGGCAATTCATTTTCCATGCATCAAAATAATGTTTTGGATTTTTGAGCACAGTAAAATATTCAAAGTATATTAAGTTTGAATTATTTAGGAAAATTAATTAAAAGGTAAAAGAAGTTTTTTTTAAAAAATGCAACATTTGTAAAAACTATTTTTAAAATTTTTAGAATTAAATTTTTAATAATTATTAATTGCAATGTAAATTCAATTAAAAATTTTTAAGTGCATTTTATTTAAATAAATAATTTGATTACTTCTAACCAAAAATAAATACTGTTTTTTTCTTTAAAATTAAAATTTCAAATTTATTTTGTAATGAAAAAATCTAGATTAAATTTAATTACAACACAATAACAAAGAATTGTCAAGGTTAAAGAACCATCTACAGAGCTTTCTAAATCCCTTCATAAATATAAAAATAAGAATCAAACACATAACAAAAACTTGAAGGAGGAAAATATTGGCGCCTAATGGCGAGGTCAAAACTCTGATATCAGAAAAAAATGAATTGCATTTCTTCCTGCATAGGAATAAACTTATCTAAACAGGAAATGCACTCATTCTCTCTAGTTGTTTCCTATTGCTCACAATTAATATTATTTCATGTGAATTAACAGTATATGAATTAAAAACTGCTAGAAGACAAAAAAGATATTTTCTTAAAAAAATTATTTCTTTAACATTGAAATAAATTTAATGCTGTATGTAATTAAACAATGAAACTCAATACATAAATTATTTATGATAATTCTAAATAAAAACTGTTTTAAAGAGTTTAATTATGTCTCAAAATTTTAACATATTAAAATTTCCCACTAATTAAAAACTTGAAAATTAATTTTTTTAAAAAATACTTAAGTGACAATTTTTAATTTTAATTTATTTTCATCAGGAATGTTTGAATAATTTCAATAAAAGAAATACATTTAAAGTTCTAAAATAAAAAATATAAGTTACAATTTTTATTTGAAATGTTCATAAATAATTTAACCGATTTTTCCTTAAGTTTTTCTAATACTTTCATTTTCAAAAACTATCAAATATATTTACAAATCAAATATTGTCTACTGTAATAAAAATATGAAAAATAATTTCACTTATTAATTTCTCCATGCACTGGAGTAAGTTTTAGTGTTAAAAGCACAGAACAATTATTGACTTATAATACTGTAAGGAAAAATTAATTGATCTAATTGTTAGAAAGCTTTTTAAAATAGTAATATTTACAACATAAATAGAGCAATTCCACAATTTTAAATTTAAAATGGAATTAGAGAATTAATCACTGATTTTATAGATGAATGTTAACTTTAATTGATAAAAATATAAGCACAATGTTAATAAACTTTATCATACTCAAGCTGTATTACAAAACTTCAACACCGTACTCTAAATTTGTAAGGCAATTTTTTTCAAAAAAATAAATGAATAAATAAAATTAAAAGATTTAGGAATTCTGGAAATTTTGTTACAAAGCATAGGAATGAAATTAAGAAACTATAATTAACTTCTGTATATAAAATGAATATATATAAGAATCATAGAAATGCAAATATTTACTATAAACTATTAATTAATTAAATTGATCATTTAATGACATTTATGTTTTAAGACAATAATAATCCACAGTGGCTTAATAATTTCTGAGGTAATTTCAGGATACAGTCTGAATTGCTAGAAAAAATTTTTTGTGTATATCATTTATAAAAGAATTTTGAACAATATAAATGGAAACAATAATTGAAGAGAAATAATAATCAAAATTTTTTCAGAATATTTAACTTTCGCAAAGCAGGTGTAACAGTAATTTATTTTGTAAAATTTCATGACTTAATTTAAAAGTATTAGACATACAATAAACACTTTCCCTCACAATATATTCAAGTTAATCTATCTTTCAGCTATTACTACCTACATTCAGAGTAGTTAATATATATTTAAGTGAGCATTTCAATAATAATTTGAGTTACAGGAAAACTCATAAACTTTTCAATTTTTAGGATGCACAAAATATATATCAGTTGCAAATAGATAGTCCAACAATTACCTAAAACAAATACCTCTTTTTTTCACATGCTAGAATTATAATCAACATTTTTAAAGATATAATTTTCCTAATTTAGACAATATATTGACAAAGTCTTAATTTTAAGCACAATAAACTAAGGACTTTAACTTAAAAAAATGCCTATCAATTTTTAACTTTGAAATTAAATTTTAAATGAATCATGTCTTTATATCAGCAAATTTCTGTAAGCTATTTTAACATGTCTACATTTATAATAAGACAATCTTCAAATACTTAAGCTCTTCTTATATCTTAACTATCAGAATTTTTGTTATTTATGTAAAATCTTCCAGAACACTTCAAATGTAATATTTACATAGAAAAAAATTTACATGCAAAATGAATAAAAATACTATAATTGAAATTGAATTTTCTTCATTATATATTGTATTCAAATAAAAATAAAATGCTTTCATGGAATTAAAACAATAATTTCAAAAGTACATGAAAGTTTACATCACATTAATATTAAATGCATTTGATTTGACTTCAAAGAATTAAAAAGTTATTACAATTTATAATAACACACACATTAGAGGGAATCATAATTTACAATGTATTATGAAGCAGTATTTGTTGTAATTTTAAATAGTATATATGTTAATAAGTAAGCTTATTTATTACATCATTTTATAATTCAATAAAGAGCTCCAGTAACTCAGTAGCTTCACGCCGCTTCCCGTAAGCTCAGCAAAGTGAAGCATCATTTGCCGCGGGCAGTGGTTGGGAGGGTGACCACGGTGTACTCTCCTTCACTGGGTTGCTGGAACTCCGTGGGTTGGGGACGTGTCCACGTTAATTTGTGACGTCCAAAGTCCTTCCGCTGGTGTGGCATGGATGTGGAGAGGAGGGTGCCAGCTCAGGTGTTGCCTCGTCACCTGACCGTGGTTCAAAATTACGAGGCACCTTAAAAAGAGCATAGTCATACTTTTGTGGTGCTCTGATCCAAAGGAAAGACGATCTCTATTGACTTAATTCGCACTGCCAAAGGCAAAAGCGAGCTTATCTTGTCCAAGTGTCATAGAAAAACAACAACAACAATAATTCAATAAATAATCTAATAATTCATATAGAATACTTGATTCTTAAGTATTCTGTATGAACTGAAATCTAATAGGCACATAATTTTAATTAGCATATATGAATACATGAAGTGGCATAGGAGTAAAAAATGAAGTTTATTGCTTTTTTGTTGCTCTATAATTATTTTTCCAAAAACTAAGTAATCATATTGCTTATATTATAACTTTTATTATTCAATACAGGTGAAATTGAAAGCAAAAGAATTAATCAAACAAAAGGCAACAATAAAGTATAATATAGAATAACCTAAGAATCTCTTAAAGTGCATTTTTAATTAGTCAGGTTATTATCTTATTCATATATACAAAAATTAATTAATTAATTAAAAATAATGATACAGAAAAATATAAATTTCGCTTTTCGAGATTTAATTCAAGTAAAAATGAAATATAATAATGTTATCTCTAGTATAAATGATTTTAATACTTGAATAAAATAATCACCTGACAAATTAAAAATGTGCTGTAACAGATTCTACGATTATTCAAGAATAAGTTTATATTAAAAATTATGAGTAACTATAGCTGAATTGGATAAATGAGCCAGGCCTATGAACAGGCACAAACCAGTACAACAATATTAGAATATGACAGACATTATTAAAAAATTATCAAATCCATTGTTTTCAGGCTCAAGATAAGAGTTCAACCTTCATTCTCATAGGATGAATAAAGGAAAATGAAAAATTTAAATAATCAATCTTGATTTAGATTATTTTCTAATATAAAATAATTTTAAAAAGACAATTCAAACACTTAGTTTTTAAATTTTAGCAGTCATATTTAGAAACCAGCAGTCAAATATTTAAGAAGTCTTTTGCAAATTTCTTTCTATGAAGTTTAATTTATAACTAAGCTAAAAAGAAAATCTGAAGTAATATTTCTGTTATAAAGTTGCATTTAAAGTATTTACAAAAAATTTATAATACAATTTAAAAATACAATGTCATAATAATATTTGCATTATTAATATAAAATATTTATTTATGTACATATATATAATTAAATTACTCAAAAAAAATTTAAAAAAACATAAAAATTTCACATGAATAAGAAGCAAATTTGTATATACCTTCATATACTTTGCCAGGTTCATAATATTCTGGCGAGCCTTTTATATTCACTGAAAGGGCTATTTCTCCATGAACGGCACCAGGTTGATCAAGATCTCGATGGTACTGACACAGGAAAAAAAATGGAGAAGCAACAGAAGCTACATTCTGGGCATGGCTTTGAAGTAGGCATTTTCCAAAGATTAAAATTAAAGACACTAATAGATGATGATGTGGTAACATAGCTGCCAATCTGTGATAACCACCATGCTTCATGATAACTGAAAGAAATGCAATTAAAATTATAGATCATGATAACAAAGAATTTATGTTTATTAAAATATTTAATTTTCATACATTCATTCAACTATATTTTAATGTTAAGTTATTATGTCTTAGAAGTTAAAATTTAATAAAATAAAATAAAATATAACAAACAAGTATCTTTCAATATTTCAGAAAACTATCAGTGATTAAATATTACTAAAATTTAGTAAAGAAATAATATGTGATGGAAACAAAATAGAAATACTTACTATTTTTCTTTTTTAAATTTCCAATAAATACACTTAATTGAATAATAAACTCAAAATTTAAATAAAATATTTCCTATTATAAAATTTCATAGTTTGCATGGCACGTAACAAGAATGTAGTTTTTATACCAACTTACACAACTTCCAATCCCTTTACTGATGAAACAGGAAGTGTATATAACACAATCGGAAGCAGCAATGTCCATTGTAAAGTAGGGGCTATCCAACACAAGAGAACTGATAAAAAAGCCATTCTTGAATGTTTACTTCCTGTCCTCTAGTTATTTTCTTCCAAGAAAGAGAAGACAGTTAAGTTGCACAAATAAAGGAAGCAATAGAGTAGAAAAAAATTAATGAACTTTAAGTTTTAATTTTATAAATATATGATCTCCATAAAACTAAAATAAAAATAAATAGAACATATTTATTCAATAAATGTTATTTATTTTAGTTTTATGAAATTATTTGAACAATACAGGTTTTCTTTTATATCTAATAGTCTATATATATAGCCTTAAAATATTCATTTTTATTTATATATCAATATATCATTCACATGCATGGAATATGAGGAATTTCTATATTTGGAAGTAATATATATTGTATTATTAAAATATGTATGACTTAAGTTTGCTTACATACATGAAATAGAAAATATTCCTGAAGCTTCTCTAAACTGCCATATCTTTAAATGCTGCAGGAAATATAGTAAGATAATGAAATTATTACATTATATAAAATATACAATAAAAAATGCATATATATTTATAAAGTGACATTATTCAAAATCCTATAATTTTAAAATATCACTTCAGTAATGATTATCAAAAAGCCTTCTCATAGTAAAATGTCAACCATTATATTTTCCAAAGTGCAGTATTTCCTAATTTAATTAGATTTTTTCTTGTCATTTTCTCAAACTTAACATTTTTATATTGTATTATATTAGAATACAGTGACATCTGTTTTGACTAAATATGAAAAAAAAATAGAAATTTTAATCTAATGACATTTTCTATTAAAATTGGAGACATGTTAAATATTCATTTTTATTTATGCATTTACATATATTTATTCTCCAAAAATATAACTGTGCATAATTTTACAAATATTCTGGAAAAAAATGAAAAAGCAAAATATTTTCATTATTGGACTAATTTTTCACAATTAAAAGGTATGTATTTCAATTATTAGGTGGCTGATTTGTTGTTTTACAGATATATTTTCACATTATTACTCCAAAATAGCAAAGGCAATAATTTCACTTTTGAATCTACATTTTAATGTGAATCCCAAATCTCTGAAAAGATGTATATCCCTGATGACAGTTGAACAAAAAACTATTGAACAGAGCCTTCAGATACCTTAGTATTTAGTCATTAGTACATATTTTAGCTGCCAAAATGTAGGCAATGACATTTTAAATAATGTAAGAAATTATTAAATATGAAACAAAAAATTACATAAACATCTATCAATTTTTCTTATTGGCCCATCAACCCAGGTTGGGCCATGGGCTCTAGCAGAATCAAGTTCTAATTGCCCTCTATTCTTAAAAAAATTTCAGTTTTCAATTTTAAGAATTTTCATATCTGTTTTAATATTCATTAAATGTTTGTTAGTTTGGTATAATATTCATTAAATGCTTGTTTTGTTATTCATTAAATGATTGTTAAATCTGTTAGTCAATTCATTAAATGCTTGGTCCTTCCCATTTTGAGCTTCTGATAGTTTGACTTTGAAGAATCTGTTGGTGGCTCAGTCGTCATTCATTCTAATCACACGTCCTATTCATTTCAATACCTGAATAGAAATGAATTTTATTAAACATGGCTCTTTGTATACCTGGAGGATTTTTAAGTTTTATTCTTTTCCAGATGTCATTGAATTTCAAATCTCCCAAGGTGATAGGAAAGCTTCACTTTCAAAGACAGCCAGAGCCTCTTTGTCTTTCTCACTCATCACTCATTTCATCAGTATATATAAAACCATGGATCCAATTTTTAATATGAGTTAAACTTTTATTGAGCAATATTTTTATTCTTCAACTAATGTGATTAGATTTTAATTATTTGTGAATTCAAAAGAATATGTGTTCCCATCAATCACTCTGTAGAATAATTCTGGCACAGCATTAGTTGAAAGTCCAACAGGTGAAACTGTTATCAGTTTTTCAAGTCTAGTCATTTATTTCAATGTGGGATCCATCAAAACTGGTATTTTTCAAGTATATGATTGATCAATAAATGCATATTATTTTCTTCACTTTTTAGACAAAGGAAGACTTGTTTGAGGGCCTTCTAGTTCTGCGTGACTATAGCAAGGTCATCTAAAAATGCAAAAATCTTCAGTTTTATAAAAGATATTTCCTCTGGTGTTCATGTTAGAATATTTAATAATTTTTGGAGAGCAATTATTTTTAAACAATGAGCATGCAAATATATCTCCCTGTCTCAGGTGCTTTGAGAAAACAATAGGTGCCAACAGTTTCCTTTGTACCTTGACTCTAGGTTTGGTGTCACTCAAAATGATAGCTACCAGGTTAATAAGCTTTTCAGCTATAATGAATTCATTTATTGGCTGTAACAGCAAGTTACCATTCAGCAAGTCATAAGCTGTTTTTATACCAACAAACTCATAGAGGAAATTTATATCAAATTCTCTCATTTTTTCCATGCTTTGTCTCAAATTAAATCTGTTCTGTTGGTGATTTTCTATCTTGAAACCACATTGGTAGTCACCAATAGTATTTTCAATATACACAGTCAGCTTAATTAATAGTATTTTCGAGAACAACTAATATAAAGTGCATAGAAAATTAATTCCTCTACAGTTGAAACATTTCAAAATATCACCTTTTTTATGAATGAGGCATACAATCCTTAGTTTCCAGGAAGAAGTTCTTAATTCCACCCGTAATTAATTAGATGGCATTTCTTCAGCATTCTTAAATACTACATTTTTAATGAGTTTTAGGACTGGAAGTTTGTTACTCTTGAACTTTTTAAATCTTTCTTTAACTTCTATTGCAGATGGTTGTTGAGCGATCTCGTAGTTACAATGAATGTGTTTTTGATCATAAAAACTCCCTCCTGAGAGTTCTCATTCAATAGATCTTTGAAATACTCATTCCATTGATCAAGGACTTCTCTTATCATTTCTAGTTACTTTGTCTCAATCAAGTTTTATGGTACTATTTCAATTTATAGCATCAATCATTCATCGAGGCGATTGCTAAGCAGTTTCAGTCAGAAATGAAATTGGGCGTTTAAATAAGTTTTGTTAATAAATGATAATTATTTGGATTATAAAAAGTAAATAAAATGTTATACGTTTTTTTTAGTAGTTTCCGAAAATGCAAATTCTTTTAACAATATACGATGCAAATACTTACGACAGTAATTGCGATTTTTCCCCCTAGTATGATTATCGTACGGGTTGTATAATGGAACAGCTTTGGTTTTGTTTGCTTAAAAATCAGAAAAACTAATAATTTTTCCTTTAATACAAGCTAAGGGGAAAAAAAAATATATATATATCATTGGATTCAAAAATTATCTTACGGAACTCAAATATTAAAAAGAAAAAATATGTTAATCTATTAGTAATAAACGAAAGAACTTAGAATCTTTTTTTTATTATCATATTAATATTAATCGCTTATAACTAAAATAAAAATAAAAGTACCGTAATTTTTTTGGAATTCAGTTTAATGAAATAAAATCGGTTTTATTCAATAGAATTATTTTATATATTTTAACTAATGTAATATATTTAGGAAGAAAACAAAATTGAATTTCCGCCTCAAGAAACGACGAAACGAAGTAAGCAAGCAGACGACGAAAATGCAATATGAGAAAAATATTTCTTTTTAAGCAAAAAAGTAATTTTATGATTATTTTGAATTTCTTATAATTTTTACAAACATCCTCACCAGAAATAATGATAAAAAAATATTATAAATCTTTTATCTTTCCACATTTGTTTTAAAAAGTTTTTATTATGAAAAATGTATGTACGAATGGCAATAGCTAACTGTTCAATTTTAAAATTTTTCCCGTAGTTACGGTTTTAATTGTTATGATTTAACTTTATTTACCGTTTATGCTATGTAAATTTTATTTATGTAAATGTAAAGATTTAAACTATGCAAAATAACGTAAACAGCTTAGAAGAACTTCAGCGCCTTTTAAAAGATGAAAGAGATCGGTGTAATCTGCATAAACAAAATTATCAGGAAATTAAGGATGAGTACACCAAGTAAGATGATCAAGATATGAATCACAAAATTTCAAAATTGTGGTAATTTTTATCGCTTGCAATAAAATGTGTTTATTAATTTGTTTTATTTTGTTTTAAAATGTATATTTCAATCATTTTACAGGCTACAAGAGGAATTGACTTCGATTTATAAACAATTAAAAGAAACTAGATCTAAAAATGAATCGCTGAAAACATCACATCAATCCGAAATCAGAAAATTAGAAAGTAAAATAAAGGAACAAAACCAAGAAATTGCAGCCTTAAATGAAAAGGTGTTTTCAAATTTTCTGTCTTATGCATAGATTCAAAATTATTGAATAAAATTGGTTAGAGTAAGGATTGTGCTCAAAATGTTGACATTCACTTTATTAAATTTTAATAAAATATTAAGACACTATTATGCAACCTTAATAAGAAAAGAAAAACATGCAAAAATATTGCAAGGAAAAATATAGTTGTCAAATTACTATTTTTAATGATTTTTCCAGCCTTTGTCATCCATTGATTATAATATTGCTTTTAATCTTTATGATTTTGATTTATTAACTTATCACTGATTTTTGCATTTATAAAGCCTTGATCAGAAAGACATGGATATTTTGCCTAAATTTGATGAAAAACTGAAAATATCTTCATATAATATTACTAACCAAATATTTGAAAATAAATTTGGGCTAGGTGCTGTATATTCCAGGATTCCAAATTCTGAATTTTATGGCAGTGAAGAAATGTTGCCAAGATGACGTATTGTGACGTGCACGATGACGTAAATACTATTGTTTCCAAAATAGAATTTTTTCCATTATTTTTATAAGTAACCATATCCATGATGTAATAAAAACCAGGTTGCTGGGTACATAAGAAAATCTGCCAAAATTTCATCAAACTTAGAATTTGGTATCCTGTGCCTATATTTATTATGTTGCTATAATTATGAAACTTCTTTATTCATATGATATAATATTTTACTCCTTTATTAATTACTAATCTTTTGCTACTTTATTATTTATCATGTAAATTTATAGGAGTCAGCAATTTTTATTTTAAAAATATTGCAAATTAAGTTTTTTTATGAGGCTACCATAAAATAATGTGCATTATTTCATTGTAAAATATCATTCCATTGTCTTGCAGACTTCATATTTTTTAATATAAATGCATTTAATGGTTGGTATAACAAGTTTACCTGCTGGTATTTTATATCTATTCTTTGAGCTTTTTAATGTATATAAATGAATGTAAAACTCTCACATATGATCATTCATGCTGCTAATTTGTTAATGTTATAAAATGTATTCTTTAGTTTGTAATAAAAACTTTTTGAATTTTAATTCAAATAAGTATTAGATTCTGTATATACATATACACACATTCAAAAGTCTTACAGATATTGAAATTTATATCCAGTTTATATAATATTTTTTATATATTTCACATTATAATAACTTTCGGTTGATATTTTTTATTTCATAAAGATTTGCTAACTGTCAAAAAGTTTTATGTTGTTAAGTGGATTATATTCTTAAAATATTTCTCTATAATTTTTCTTTTGTCAGGTTAAATTGTTAGATTCAAAGAAACTTCGTGATGCTATTTTAGAGGAAGCAACTAACCATTATGAATCAAAAATAAAAGAACTTGAATTGGAGAATGATAGAATTCGTGATCAATTCAATAATTTACATTATGAACATTCTGTTTTGAAATGTAAATATGATAGTCGGGAATCTGAATATTCACGTGCTATTGAAAAAATCAAATTGGAATATATAGTAGAAGTATGTATATATTTTTTACTCTTATTTAAATTCAATATATTTCTGAATGTAATATATCATCATAGCTGCCAACTCTACTGATTTTATCAGGAATCTCCTGATTTTTCATCATTTCTTTAGATTTCCCAATAATGTATAAAAATCTACTGATTTTTGGTAATTTCAGTAAAAAATTTAAAATTAGTCAAATTTTTGCTGAAAAAAAGTCTATTGAATTGTTTTAGGAGCTTAAGTAGTCAACAAATGGCTCACTGATACAATGATAATATATATGCATATATATTATTTTTTTAACATGTTCCTCTGAGTTTCAAGTCTGGTGTGACAGGATGTTGCTGTAACCATTAGGCTGCCAAAACTTGTATGAGTTGGCAGTCATGTAATTAATATTCAGAGCAGACATCAGGTGCCTGTTTACAAGAGCAGTTCAATTAGGAGAAATATTTCTAGTTGTTAGTATTTTAATTAGGTAAATATTTCCATCAAACAAAGTGTTTGCCTCTGAATTAAATTAATTTATGTTTTTATATAATTTTATAAGTTTTATATAACTTATAAGTTGCACTAGTATAGTAAAAATTGCCCTATAAAATAAATATTGGGACATAAATGTTGATGTTTATTTTTTTTTATCTGCAGAGAGTATATTCTTTTATCTTTCATAATTTCTTTATAAGGTTGATGAATATTTTATTAAAAAATTAACACAAAAATTTTTTTAACATATTATTTTCAGAATGTATAATCTAAACCATCTGTTTCAAGCAAAAATGTTGCTAGTAGTGTCTCCTGATATTTCCCTTCAAAATCAGTAGAATCTACTGATTTTTTTTTTCCTCCAAGGTTGTCAGATACATATCATTTATTGACAGTATTTCCAGAACTACAATGCTTATCTAAGTTACATATAATTTCTGCTAGAATACTGTTGCAAATAATGTGTCTTTATGTTGATTTTTTATATATTAACTTAATCCAAATTAAATTTTATTTCAGTAATGATTTCTAATTTTATAATATCTTCATATCTCTTAAAAGAGCAATAAATTTGTAAATTTGAGTTTAAAAGTAAATCATTGTGTTATTGTTATAATATAAAATAATTTTAAAATATTTCATTAAAAAGCTGTCACAAGTTTAGAATCATAAATTAATTTTACTATAGAGTAAAAAGAAAGAAATGCTTATGTTGTAATTGTTTGATTTATTTTTACAGAAAATGTTTTAATTTTCTATTATCATCATAACATGTATATAACTTGCTATAATATTAGAACATAAAATTATTTAATTTTCTAGAATAATTGTAATCATATTGAAGTATTGAAAAAGGGAAAACTAAATTTTCAAGACAAAAAATTGTAATTTAAAAAATTTATTTAATAAATGCAAAATGACAGCAATGTGTTCTCTTCTTGATTGGTAAAACTTACAACATAAAAGCTTTGTTATAATAAAATGAACCATTTTCATTTAAAACATTCACAGTTTGAAGTTTATAAAAAAATGTACTGAGTTTTCTAATCTAATAAATTCTTTAAGGAATTAATAAAACTACAAGGCAGTAATAAGCATCCTTTTAACTAATAAACATTTCTTTTATATCCATAAAATCAGTAAAAAGCATAAACAATAAATATTTTTAAAAAAAACTTGTTGAAAAATTTTTTATACACAACTGCATTATACCAAATAAAAATGAAATCCCCTAAGATCATTTACAAATACAGTATAGCTTAATAAATGCACCACTGGAAATTTTTTTCATTGAAAATGATTCTAATTATCTTTCTTAGAGAACACTAAAATCTGAAAAAACACACACTCAGTGACTTTAAATTAAATTTGTTGCTGGAGAAAAAAAAAAAAGCTTTAGACATACTTTTCATAATCTAAATAACTGCAGTAAATGAAATATTTGTTTTTATGGCACATAATAAATTTTTTACAATATACCTCGAAAAAAATATAAATAAATATTTTCTTAGATAATAGAAATAGCAAATGAAAAGAAGACATGCTTAGTATAATGTTATTAAACAATTCAATTTTACACTTAAAAATATTATTAATTAGTGCAAAATTTTTTTAAATTAATATATTTTTTGAAAAAATTCATTTTTTTATACTCTAAATATATAATTTTGAAATAAACAAATCTTTTAAAAATTAATTGTAAATAGCAGCATAAATCTATGTGTACATCAATTTGAATTATTATATTTGAAGAACTTCTCTGAAATTTGCTTACATTATTTTGTGAATGTTCACAATTTTTATTTTGAATTAGCATGAGTTTTTCATTTATTAAATCATCATTGACTTTTTACAATAATTTTTGAGTTAAATATTCATAGAAGTTAAGACAATATTTTTTTTTATTAAATCATCTTTGTCAAGTTTGTAACATTCTGAAGTTAAATTAATTTCTATTAATATAAAGATTTGTTAATATGATATTTCAAATAATAAATCTATGGTTGTTATATTTCAAAAATTCTTTTTCATATTCAGAAGATAACAGTTTAGAACCAACTATATAATTGAAATGAATGACTGAAAATATCATCAGAAGAATAGTTTAAGCCACTAATATCTATATTTTTATTTTAAAAATAGTCTTAACATTCATCATTAACCTCTTTAAATGAACATATGAAATTATCCATTATTTGAAACATGACAATTTTTTTGTATTGTAATGGAATGGATTCTATTTATTTTCCAGTTTTTGACAATAGTTAGAACTTATAATGGTGTTGTATTCATTAAAGATTTAAAATTAAAATATTACTCATTTTAATTGTTTTAAAGTGAGAAATAAAAAAGTATATGAAATTATCTATGTTCAGTTGTACATTATTTTCAAGTAACAAAACACAACTTTATTTACAATTACCAATTTAAATTATTTGATGATTTACATACTACTTAATTACATTTCATCAACATTTCTTGAGTGACTAATATTATCTATCATTATGAATTATTATCATTATATAACGTATTTCTTATTATATAGTATTCAGTTCTTGAAATAAATTCTTTATTAGTCTTGAAAAATATTGAGGAAATAAAGTATTATTTGTATGAGATTATTTGAACTGTTATTTTTATAAGTGAATATTTTATTGCTACATATAATAACTTATAATTTATCATAATAAATTGTCAAAAAAATTTTATTTGAATAATGTGATGCAAAACTGATTTTAAATTTTTGAAATCTTTTATTCATAATCTGTTGCAACTTATAGAATTTTTCTTATTTTATTATGTGCAATTTCAGATTGAACATCTACAGAATAGACTAAAAAATTTGGACAAAGACAACTCTGTATCACCTGACACATATGCTATTGAATTGAAATCTGCAAGGCGTGAAATATCAGACCTAAATTCAAAGATTAAAGTTTTACTTTCAGAATGTGAAGAGTTGCGTGCCCAGAATGAAAATCTTACTCTTCAAATCAATGATATGATGAGATCAAATTCAAAACAATCTGCAGATTATGCAAATAATCTAAGGATCTTAGAAGTGGGTATAAAAATATTGATTCAATTTTTGATTTGATTATTGAGTGTGCTTTAAATTATATTATCAGGTTAAATATAGATCAAAATACATAACTGTTGGAAATAATTTTAAAATATGATTTAAATAGCATAAAAATAAATTTTCATTTGGACATTTTAAAGTTTCTTTTTTGTAAAATTAACTTTAAAAAATACTAAATTTTCTTTATAAGTTAGTAATAAAAATTGGCAGTTAATAATTATATTAACAAATAAACAAAATATTAAAGTGTTTGCAAAATCTCAGATTTCTGATATCTTGCAGTGTGGTAAAGTAAAAATTTTGAATATGAATGCTCAAAAAATTTTTCAAATTTTCGTTAAATTATTTTAGTTTATCAAGGCTGAATTTTTAAATAATTAAAGAATTTATGTTGCATTTTAGCTTTTATACTAAGATATTATAAAAATAATTAAAAGGAAATAATTTGTTTTAAAATAAATTTAAAATTTTCAACTATAAAAAGAAAAAAATGAATATATTATAACTAGCTCTGTATTTGTGCATAGGGATTAATTTCTTTATATATAGTAATTTTATAAAAGAAACTTATAAACTGTATAATTTAACATTTTAAATTACTTTAACATATGTAATTGTCTTTTACATTTAAATGAAGAAGATTGTTGTTTAAAATCTTTGAAAAATATTGTTTTTGCAAAATCTTAATATAGTTTTTTATTCCAAATATTTTCTTCATTTTCTGTCTAATTTTTTATTTTCCTGATGCAATTTTTCTTTTTAATTCTTGGTCTTTTTTTTTTTTTTTTTGTTCTGTATAGAATATTTTGCTTCTCTTATTTTCTCAGAGTAACACAGCAACTTGAATGTATTTTAGAAGAATTTGTAATGTTTCTGTGTCTTAGTCATTTTTATTTTTTAAAATTAACTTATTCTTTTATCTAGTATTTCAGGGTTTTGTATAAAAATCATTTATGATCCATTTGTAATATCCCTTAAAATATTTCTAGTCAGAAAAAATCAGAGTAACAAGACAGCTGGAAATGTGCGAAAAGGAATTAGCAAATGCACAAGAACATCGTAAAGCCTTAAATGTTGAACTTCATGCTAGCAAACAGGAAATATCAGCCTTGCATACAAAAATTGAAGACATTGAACACAATTCTCAACTCATAATAGCTAACCTTCAAGATGAGAAACAGCGTAACAAGTCTGAATTTGAATCAGAAAGGGAAGAATTAATAGAGGAAATAGCTAGTAATTATATAATTAGTCTTGTTGTATTAAATATTATATATTAATAATTGTTTTTTTTATATTTTACATTGATAATTAAATATTTAGATTATTAATTGTTTTGTGATAATGAACTTTAATCCTATATATGTTTTATTACTTTTTAATATATTCCTTCGCAAATAAAATTCCTTACACTTTATAAATGAAATACCATATTTTGATAGTTGTATTATTATAAGTGTTTCATAACATTTCTTTATACTGTTCAATAAATATAGTAAATAAAAAAGAAATTATTGTCACAAGCTTAATTACTTTTTTCCCTAATTTAAACTTTTGTTATTACTTTGAAATACATTATTAATCTTATCTATTTTACAAATTTTTCTTGAATTAATCTTATTTATTTTGTATTCTTTTTTAATAATTAAAGAAATACTTGTGTGGAATCCTGAACTACGATTATTAATCTACCTTTATTTGTGACAACAATTAAAAAAAATCATTTTCAGGTATTTTCTTACAAATTTTCAAGATCTAGTCCTGTATATAAATTAGCACATTTCTTTTTAAAAATTTGTTTAGAAATATGTTTAACCATTATTAAAATGTTGCTAGGAAATATAAATGTTTTTAATTCTAAAATTTTAAATATAAATGCACTTAGTTATTTCATAAAATTAATTGAATTTCGGTTTGAAGATCTGTGTGACAAAAAATTCTGTTTTCTCTCGCTGTCTATGTGAGAGAAAGTAATATTATGTATGTGGTACAAACTTAAAGCATCCAGTTTTTTGTATAAGGAAAATATAGTAAAAATATTTAGAAAGAAAAGAAGGAAAATAGTAGTCTTAACTAATTTTTTGTCTTAAGGTTTTTTATTGTGAGTCTGAATCAGGAAATTTTGCTTTTATATAATTTTCTTTCTTTTCTTTTCAAAATTATTGCTGAATTTTGGATAAATAATGTACATGAATTTATGCTAAAAAAATTTAATGATAAAAAGTATTCATACAAATTTTTCGAAATTTCTTCAACATCTTTTGGAAGCATTACAAAATGAATTTGGATTGTTCGTTGACGCAATTTATTTTATAATAGTTTAAGTTATTTATCCAAAATTAACTGAAGAAAAATAATTTAATCTCTATTTGTACTCTATTTGTTTATTCCTTTTTTCAATAAATCTCTTGAAAATAGTTTAAAATCAGTTTCTGTTAAATTTTTATACAAAAATAAAGAAAAATGCAATGATTATTCATTTTTATTCCCAAAATCTTAAATTTTTCTTTAGGTACAGTTCAAAAATTACTTTATGTGTACCTGGGATTTATTATCCTGTACTATAATAAATACATTTTTTGGGAATAACAAATTATTATTTTAATATTTACTTCTGAAAAATTTGAGCATTTTCACTTGTTTTGAAAATGAATTAAGCATTTATTAAATATAGATTATTTAAAATTTTACTTATTTATTTTTTGTTTGCAACCATTGTGGTTCTATATCTCGTATCATTTATCAGATAATATAAATTTGTTTCACAAACCAATGTATTTATGCATTTTCATTTAATCTGTTTTTTGTATTTTCTAATTTTAAAATGTATGAATTATAAGACATGAAAATATATAGTTTCAAAACATAAGGGAATTTTTAAAAAATATTTTTGAATTAAAAAATGAAAATTTTTCAGTCAATTTAAAAATTTTTTTATTTTGTTTAAAATATTACTTCAAGAAATATTTGTTTCCTTATTATTGAATAAAAGAATTCATATCTGGATCTTATGTTAAGCTAAAAACAAGCTAACTAAATTATACTATAATTTGTTACTTTTTAACTAATAAATTAGCTTTTCAATATTGATTGTTTTAATTTACAAAATGGATAGTATATATAGTCCCTTTAATTTTGGTTTTGAAATACATCATTATACATATTTAATTTATTTAAAATTTAACTTTTATGAATTTTTAATAGTTATTAATTATGATAGATTTAAGAACAACACTGAGAAATTTGGAAGAGAATTCACATCAGGAACAGCAGCTAATGTTAACAAAGGAACAAGAAATTCAGAAAGATTTAATAAATGCCCGGCAACAGTTTTGGAAATTGTCTAATGAAGTACAACTAGAAAGGTAAAACTCTTGTATTAAAAATATTAATACTAGATGTTGCCTCTTTTACATTCAAATTTATTTATTTAGCCAAATGATACTTTAACATGATTATTCATAATAGTTGTTATTGGTACTTATGACACTTGGGCAAGCCAAGCACGCTTTGCCCTCGGCTATGTGCATTTAAGTCAGTAAAGTGTTTCTTTCGTTTAATCAGAGCACCATGAAGGTGAAAGTACGACTTTGCTCTAAGCTCCTCCTATAGGTGGCACCACCAGAGGATCCACTCCCTCAATTTTGACATTGATCTGGAGGGGGAGGAAATTTTCTCCAGAGCATTACACCCATGGTATCTGCTCAATGACCGACCTTAGGACTTTCGATTTCACTGATTTAATGAGTGTATATCGCATGTACTCTGTGTGTCTTTGGTGGCATTGGGAACCGAACCCTGCCCTTTCGTACAATTGGCTGATGCCCTAACCACTAGGCTACACAACCATGCTGGTGTTTACTTTACTTTAGTACCCATTCATAATGGTAAATCACGTAAGTAAGATGTAATTCAATATACTTTAAAGATATTGATCTATATCACCTGAATTTTAAAACAATATTGTGAAGTGTGGCTTTATATTATTCTACTTTCTTCTCATTCAAATTTGCAATTTGTGGCTTTATTTTTTACATAGTAATTAGTATCATTTAAATTAAATCAACAAATTGTTTTTATATTAAAGAATATAAAGTGTCTTGAGCTACATATGATAACTTATTATAATTTATCCACTCAAAAGTTACATGTATAACCATTACATAATTTTAACTCTGGACAGTTAAAGTATGATTCCACTGCATAATTGCTAGTAAAATGCTTTTACTATTTTTTAATGAATATAATTATGATTCACGAATTCTTGAATCACTTACATATTCTACCTATTTACTTAGTAAATTTTACATGTTATGAGTATGAAATTTGGTGTCAAAAAACTTGTAATCTATCCCACAGTAAATTTTTATTTTATCGTTTGTAATATTATTCTTATACTTTTAATTACAATATATCTTTAAATTAAAATATACAGGGAAGTCTTAAGAGATGGAAGAATTCTGATAACAGTGTGATATTGCTAAAAGGTTATTAATGATTAAATCTTGTTATTTTCAAATGTGATCATACTACTTAATATGTCACCTATATTGAATGTTCTTCCTAGTTTTTTTGTCCTTTCTCCTTTTTCGTACAAAACAAAATGTTGGTTATATAGTCGTCTGATTAAAATAAAAACTTTTGCTGTTTTATTAAGAATGAACTATTCGTTTCTCTTTCATATCATAATTGTTTATCGTGTGGGTTAAAATACTTGCTCATATTTTTGAAATGTAATTCCTCATATTATAATGGAATTGCTTTTGTTTTAATTTTATGTCACTTTAATATTTGATTCTTTTGCTCTATGCTTTATCTGAAAAAAATTTTATTCCCTATTTTAAAAAAAATACATAACATTATCAGTTGAAATTTATGAGAGATCCAGTGTAGTTATTTTGATTTTTAATTTTGCTTAAAACAAAAAATTTCTTGCTATATGTATATAAACATAACTAAACTAACTTAAGATATTTATTTAATTGTTTTATTGACTTTCAGAGAGAGAATGGAACGAAAAGTAATGGAATTGGAAACTGATAGAGAGAATCGTGTTGCACAACTCAGTCAAGAAATAGACGACTTAAAGCAAAAATTACATTTATGTACCTTATCAAAAGTAGAGCTTGAAAAAGAATTGAATTCTATAAGGTGAGAAAATACAAATAAAATAGGCATTTGAATTGATTTGTGGATTTAAAAATACATTGTTTATTTCTAAAGCTGTTACTATTTTTTTAAACTTATTACTTAAATATTTCATAATTTTATTTTATTGTTAGCTAAAAATCTGCAGTGTCAGTAATGTTTTACATGTAGTTTTATTATGTAAATTTATTTGCTGATTAATTTTCATTTTCAGAATTTGAGAATTTTTTTAATAAATTTAATAGTTGTTTGATTTTATTTCTTGAGAAGTACTATCCTTTTTCTTAAGATGTTCATCATTTGTGCTCACTGCATCTACTTTAAAATAACTATAATGTTCCATATTTTATTGCGACTATAATGTGGAACAGTATTATTGTTTCATATTATTTTAACAGTTCCATATTTTATTTTGAAGACAACAATTTTCACGATTGTCTTCAAACTAAAATAGGGAAACTTGTAAAATGAATGAAGCTGAAATAATTTATTAGTTAAGCAAAAATTTGAATTAATTTTATTAGTGATATTTATAATGTTTCAACTACCCAGTTTTTTCTTCAATGATGCACCTGAATTATGTTGCTGTTACTAAGAGTGCATTTGATACTTCCCTTTCTATTTGCACATTTAAGTTTCAGAACATCAATAGAATCATTATGTGTAAGATTTCAATTGATATGCAAATGTAAAGATAACTTTTAATACTTTTTCCCAAATTATAGTTCTGATGTGTATTTTAAGGTCCTTTATATTTTCCAACTCTTTCATTGTTAAATTGAATTGGAATTTTCTATTTAATTTCATTTAGTAACATTCTACATAAGTTGCTTTACATTTTGAATCTTGAACATTTAAAGCAAATTTAATGTGTTAATTTAAAGCATTTTAAAATTCTGGAGTCAATTAAAAAATTTTCCAAAAGCTTTATTTCATTAATTATATATGAAAATTTTCATATCTACAATGGTATAAGATTCTTGAGTTAGATATATATCATAAACATGTTATTTTCATTTATTTTTCTACAGATCTTTTATAAATAATTATTACCTCTGATAACATGATAATTAGACATTACCTCTGATAACATTTAAATATTATGATCAAAATATTTAAAATTTAGTTTGAGCATGAAAAGATTAGTCCTATATTTTTTAACTTCAAAATATTATTGAAATGATTACATAACTTCAAACTTCAATATTTCAACTTTAAATTACAAATTTAAATCACATTTAATTTTCAAGCTTATATGTGCTATGTGTTTAATAATTCTTTATTATATCAGGCAAAATTTGGAAGGTGCAGCTGAAAATGTTAGCAGTAAGGGAAAAGAAGTGAATCTTGAAAAGTTTTTAAATTATGAAAGAGAAATACAAGATTTGAAGCAGAAGTTTGAATTATTAGTTGCCAGTTGCAGCAAAAAAACTGAACAAACAGGAACCTCAGATCGTGCTTTTAATGTGGTAAATATAATTATCTGTCTTTAAGCAAGTGTTTTTATGTTATTTAACATTAAGTATGTGACAAAAAAATTTTATTTTTCTTCCTGATTTTGATAAATTTAAGAAAATACTTTAAGTATATAGTTAATAAAATCCCCACATTTATTTTCCATTATTATTTAATAATACAAATTAAAAAAATATTTATATAATAATACACATTAAATAATAAAATAAGTTATACAGTAAGAAAACATCGCTTACGAAAACATTAATTTAAATCGCTTATTTTACAGATAGAAAGAGATAATGAGATCTTACAAATGAAATTAACTTGGGAGCAACAAAAACTTCATTTTCAACAACGTCTTGAGGAATTAGAGTCACAGCTAAGAGATTGTAGGAATTCTTCTAGTGCAGAAAAAAGGGAGCTTGAATTTGTAAGCAATATTTTTTATTGATAAAATAAATATATTAAATTTTTCATTAAAACTGTTTTGAAATGTATTTTCTATATTTGTTTAAAATGTAATCTAACTATTTTATTATTTGCTTAAACTTTTAATTTTAAACAATGTACAAATTTTATTTAATAAATTGAATAAATCTTTTTAAATATTTCACTTTTGGATGAAAATATTGCAGTTATTACATTATTTTAATATTTCTAAAAATTTACTACCTTATACTTAATGTGCGGAAATAGGGAAAAAAATTAATTTATTTTACACTTTCTCAAAAATAAGAACCTCATTTTTTTTTTTAACAAACAAACAACTTTGTATTTACAAAGAAAAACCGTATTGAAGAAGTTTTTTGTTTCAGAAAATTAAGCAATATACTGGTCAAGTATCAAAGCTAAAAGAAAAACTTGAATCTCAGAAAGAAAAATTACTCACTCAAAAGGAAATGTTAGAGTAAGTAGAATATGAAAATTTTAATGATACTTGATTGCCTTATATAAAATGTTATAATCATAAGTTAATTTTAGCATACCTAAAATTTTATATTTTTATATAAAATTTTAAGAAATTCAATTGGATTTAATTAACTTAACTTGGTTCCTTGTGTATTTAAGATTTCATAGAAATTTTTTTAAAATAACAGCTATTCATTTTTAAGGAAATGTGTTCCTGCTGAAATTCACTTGCAAATAAAAAACCAATTTTTGGAATTGCAACGACGCTTAGAAGAGTATCGCCGATTAATTACAACTGAACCTGGATATTCTCACAAACAACCTTCATCTCAAATACCTACCAAAATGCTCACAGATATAAAGAATATTAGCTTCAGAGCTTTTTCTGAACGGGTATGTTATTTTAATTTTAAAATTTTACTAAAAAAGTCTTATGAAAGAACCAGTTAATGTTAATTTATTATTTTCTCTAAAAATGAAGTGCATTTTGTGTCACTTACCTCTTTTTCAGTCATTATTAAGTTTTTATCACAGTTCGTTACTAATCTATCCAAATTCTTGTATGATTTATCTAAAACTGTTAACCCTTAAATTCATGAAATTTTATTTTTAACAAGTGAAATTTGTAATTAACCTGTAGAATTGTGTGTAATTAATGGAAAAATTACAAAAAACTATATTAAAAAAAATTTGTTTTTAATTTTTAAAAATATATTTTTACATCACAGAATATTATATTTTTCTCACACAAATTTATATGCTAAAATAATAATTATATGTATTAATCTTATATTTTTTGTATATTTTTTATTACTTTTTATACAAATAATTTTATTTTGTAACACCTACTGAAATTAAATTGTACTGAGATGCATGCCAATTGTAAAAATCGTCACAGATTAGGAAATAAATTATCAAAGCTCCTAAACCCCATCAGAAATGATAAAATAAATTTTGTAAACTCAGAAATTAAAAAATGTGCAAAATTGCTACATAAAGAGATAGGTGGCTTTAAACGTACTTTCTAAGTCTACATCACTGTTAATTTATGTGTTAAAATGAATTTCAATTTACGTCAAGGTTACAACAGGAATTTATCTTTCAGTCTACATTATAGTTATTATTTTCTAACCACATAAATTATTATTTATTGATTTCTCTAATCTTCTAAGATTTAACAAGTCTTAAATTCTTGTAAACATGAAGTAATACATCATTTTTGAAATTATTTATAAATTTTATGCTTTTGTGATTTAGTTCATAAATCATGATTTAGGATTACTACTACACTGTTTAGGATTACTAAACTAAACTAAATTCAGTTGCATGACATCACATATGGGGACCAATGCCTGCAGTGCCCATATCTGTTTTCATGACTGAAAGACTTGAAATGTAAAGTATTAGGTGATTATTCCAACACAAAGCCCCCAGCGTTTAGTTCCCAAGGATGCTTGGTACTCAGTTTCATTGACCCACAGAATAGATGAAATGCTGAGTCGACTTTTCCCAGCCTGAAATTAAACCTCGGAATTGTGAATTGAAAGTGTGAAGCTTTCCATGACAAGGGATTTAAACTTATTAAATAACATAAATATCTTAACCTTTATTAGTGTCACCAAAAAATGTACTAATTTAAATCAAAAGTTTATTTTCATTATCTCTGAAAAAGAATTTGATGCAACATGTAACAAATGTATAAAGTTTGAGTAATATAAATCATGCTGCAGTTCTTGTATTAAAAGTCCTAATTTTTTATTGTTTTTATTTAGCATTGTTTTTTTTATTGGTTTCTTTGATTTAAATTTATAGAATGATGTATTTTCTTTCTAGGCTGCAACTAGTAAAAGTGCAGAAGGCACAGTAGAAACGATCAGAGATTTAGAGAGAAATTTATCAAAGAAAAAATCTGTTCAAACTCGACGGAAGTCATCTATTAGAAGAGATAAAAATTCCATATCCAAACCTATCAGCCCTGTTCTTACATCAAGCAGTGATATAGATTGGGAAAACTTATAACTTTGTTGAAGTATAATAGTTAAGAAAGTATTTTTAGTCCCATATTTGTAAATATTAATTTCATCAATTTTGTTAATTTTTGCAAATGTAAATCTAGTTATTTATTAAAATGTTGTAATAATGTATGTTATATTTCTAGTCAGAGTAATCATTATTTTCTACTATTTTACCACTGATAGTATAATTATATATTTTAAAAGAATTATTAATTTATCACAATGTATTGATTACTTTTTAAGTCTTTATAATCTGTTTTTTTCTGATTGGAATATTTTTTTGTTAAAATATTAAATCAATTTGTTAAATGTTGCAAAACTGCTTTATACCTTGATAAGTATTTGCATATTCTTTGCTGAAATAATGTGTTTATAAATAATAACTGAAATAATGTGAATATAAATTGAAATAATGTGTTTTAGTTATTTTTATCATAAATTATAAAAATAATTGAATTGTATAGTGTATTTATTTTATGCTATGTATTTTATTAATATTAATAGAAAATTATTTGTCATAGATTTCTTAGTTTCTTACAATTATTGTAAAAAGAAAAAAAGAATTTATAGAGAAATATTCATAATTCTTCTCTGAATACATTTGCTTGATTTTATAAACCGATTTTCAAATTGTATTGAATGAAATATATAAATTAAGGGCATTCTGTTTTGGTTGAATCAAAGAAAAAGAAGAATGTGATTACATGTCAATGAATACAAAGTGTTAAATTAAAAACTTCATAGTAAAACTCTTATAAAACAATATTATCTTTTATCAATAATGAAATTTGTATCATAACTTTTCTTTCATTTGCTTAAATAAATTTGATAACTGTTTAATGGAATGAAATATAAAAACCTTTTTTCGTGCATTTTAGTTGTTTGAAGATTTGAAAACAAATATTCTTTCATTAGTATTTATATATTGTTTAAAGTTAGTATGAAAGGGAAACGAATATTCCATAAAATGTTCTATAAATTTGAATTTTCAAAATGTTGAAGATTTGATTATATGAAATAAGTTAGAAAAGATTTGCCTCTAGAAATCTAGTTCTTGTTTGATATACAAAATATACTTCCCTCAAATTCTTGAACAAAACTTCAAACATCTATTGTTTTTTGCAAGAGAGAGAATTGTCATCTTATATATTGCTTTATGAAATTAACACTACTGTTGATCGTATTATCAATGATTACATTAAAACATTATATAAGTGAGCACTCCCCATATTAATGAAAAGTCACTAAAAGAAAACCCATGTTTCATATATCAGCATTAATTCAAACAATGAGTATTCTACAGCACACAGAGAAGTTTATAAGTTTTATGCAGTCTCTGGTAAAAACCAAATTTTATTGTTTTCTTATGGTCAATCTTTACTAAATTTGTTTGCTTGGCCTAGAAGTTGTGACAAAAAAAGCAGCATAATTTTATTTTTTTAACTTTATTACAAGTTGAGCTTAACTGAATAGTTAGTGCTTTGGCCTTCAGTCCAACAGTTTATGGATTTGATTCCCTTTTTGCACGTGAATATTTGTAATTGTACAAAATGCATTTTAAACTGTAAATTCTGATTGAATTTGCCTTTGTATAAAAAAGTTGTTGTGGAAAAACTAACAACCTAAACCAACTCTTTTCCATAAACTACAATGCTGCCTTTGTGAAAGACACCAGGATATTGAATGAAAACTAATAGTATTTTATGAATACACACCAATCTTTGAATCAAATTCAAGCATTGATATAAATGCAGTATCTAAAGAAATGCTTTATGTAGCTGTTCTATGGGAAGTATTTGAGTTCAAAGTTGTCAGATTTGTCAACCAGCTTTCATTTTTTAAAATCAAGAAAAAATAATGAATAGTCAATGTGACATCAAAGAGATCATAGAAACAGCAAAATGTTCATATTATAATATGCAGAATTTCATTTTTCAGAAAATAATTCACTTATTATATTTATCATACGTTTTGCTGCTTGTATGTTATAAAGAATACTATAAAATTTTTATTTTAGAATTTACTTTTTGTGTAGAAATTTGTGCTCTTAGCTGTGTTGGCTGATGATATTTGCTCCTGTGAAAATATATATATATGCTCCTGTATATATATATATATATATATATATATATATATATATATATATATATATATATATATATATATATATATATATATATATATATATATATATATAAATGCCCTATGTTTTTTATTTTAAAATCAATTTCTTATCTGCTAAGTTAGTTAATCTGTATGCTTGAAGTAAACAAACTTCCTCATTCTAAGTTTAAAGATTGTTTATTGTTCTAGTTTTAAATAAAAATTTCAATATTCTGCAGCTGTTTTCAGAGAGACTTATATTACAAATGCACTTATTTTACAAATATGTCTAAGTGCCTATATTTCCTTTATACAATAAATATAGAATTATTTTGTAAAAGAAGTAGTATATACAGACCTGCCAACTTTTACGCATCGTGCGTAAATTTTACGCAAGATCCACATGTTTTACGCTTTTACTGATAGCATTAATTATTTTACGCGTTTCGGTTTTTCTGGGCAAAGTTTAAAAAAGAAAAAAATTTTTTTATATCTTAGCACATAATGGCGATCTTTTCTTGTTAGCCATGGTGAGAAGCAGAAATTAGCACACCATTCAACCCATCTGTGGGAAGAGAGAAATAACTTTCCGGACTGTGTGGTCGTAGCGGCTCCGAAAATGCACGTCAAACCTTTTTTCTATCGGAGGAGGGGGAGGAAGCTTGAAAAACTGTAGATGGGGAAAAGAAATGGTAGAGGTATAATTTTTTCTTTAGTCACACGGATTAAAACTTAAAAGTTTTACTGAAATACTTTTCTAAAAGTTGGCAGGTATGTATATAAATTAATAATATTGTATAATCTATTAATGTAATGCAATTTAATTCTGCATTACTTTTATTAAAAAAATCAATTTTGTATTGTTTTTATAAGAAACTTTTATGTTTAATAAATATTGTAAACATTAAATTTTTAATTTACATAAATGTTGTTCTTACAGATGTTGTACTGTTTATATTTGTAATAAATAAATATCAAAATTTGTATGTCTAATTTACTCTTCAATAACTTTGTAAATTTAATAGCTGTAAGTTTTTTGTGATATTACAATTTTAATTTTTGATAAAAATTCAAGTTATAATCAAAACAAAATTTCTATAGTCTAATTTAAAGCATCCAATACAAAATTTATTTAAATTTAAATTGTAACTTAAACTTACCGTCAGAAAAAAAGCCAATGCATGTTTTTATTTATTTTTTGTAAAAGTTTTTATTACTATTATTTATACATAATTGTAAAGAATAAATTTATTAATATCAATGGAAAAATTTATATATTCCAATTAAATTTTTGAAATATATTTTTAAAATCAAAAGAGAGAGAGAGAAAATAAATTCTTTTTTAAATTCCAAATATTTAATTCCATATATTGATGATAAACAACATTTCTGTTTATAAAGTTGTATTTTTTTAATTTATGAAGTGTTAGCATTTTTTTATTCTGTATGAAGGAAATTTTTAAATTAAGAATTAGTTTTTTAAAAGATAACTCTTTTGGGTATCAGTATAAATTTAAAGAAGGCAAATAAACTTTTATTTCAATTTTCAAATGAATACAGATTACTTATTTTACTTTAATTAAGAAGAAATACTAAAATTTTTTTACTCCTCTTTATAACTTTCTTTGCATCAAATGATAAACCATCATCATTGTTTCTGTTTAGTTACTCCATTGACTTTTTTTATTTGTTTATGTTTTCATTTTGATATTTTTTTTACATTTTATGAAAAATTCAACTCGATAATCTAACTACTAAATTTTTGTTATGTTTGAATTATTGCTCAGAGCTATTTTATTTTTATGTAAAGAATATATTTTTAAAACAGTTAATTGTGTTTGCAAAAGTATATTTACATTTAATAAATGACTGGAGGAAATAATGCCTGATTGTATTATAATAATATAGTGATTTAACATAACTTGCTATTTTTGAATGTTTAGACTCAAATAAGACAAAAACAGAAATTTATTTAAATATCTTGTGTCAAACATTCAAGCTTTGATGAAAATATTTTTATATAGTATAGCATGTTTGTTTAAATTTTTCTTCATAAAATATCAATAAAAATGAATTATCAGTTAATATTCTTTAAATTAACAATGAAATGTGAAGTTGCTATGAAAAATGATTCATTTTCTCATCTTTCAAATATTCAAGTATTTTATAAACATTTAAATAATGTATCTATTATAAGTGATGTGTGTTTTTTAATCTTAAGTGTTTATATGTATTTATTTTAAATTAATTTAATTAATATAGTAGCAGACTTAATAGACAACTTTATTTGCTGTTGAATAACAATTGAAATGTGGAGTCATTGTGTTTCTAAATACTTTTTCATTTTTTTACAAAATGTAAAGATAAATTCACTCATTAGACACTCAATTCAAATTAAATGCTCAAAATCATGATTAAAAAAATGCCTTTTTTTCTGTACAAATGTTTGAAATGGTGCAAAGAAAATGTAAAAATCATTTCACTGAAATATTTCCTTTCATTTATTAAAATACATAATGTTGAAAAAAAGCCCAAAATTGGCTTTACTCATTGAAGCCCAAACTTCTTTCTGAAAACAAAAATATTAATGCTCTTTTTCAAGTTGAAAAATTTCAAGAAAATTCTCCTAAAAACTTTCCATTTACAATAAAGTCTTTCTGTCTTTTTATGCTAATACTCAGTATTTCATTTATGGTATGAAGTTCACCTCAATCGTGCAGAAAAAGAACATTATTGGTTAGTTGGTTGCTTGGAACTGATCTGAGACTTAGCTGCTCTGTCTTTTGTCTCAACTAATCCAGAAAAATAAATATTCAAAATATTTTGATATTTAAAAGAAATTTAATAAATGTTTTTAATTTGCTTGAATTAGATGTGAATATTCTGATTAACATGTTTATAATAATAGCCATGTATGTTCAAATTATGCAAAAATTGTTTCCGATACTTGGTATATCTGGGGATATACAGGGTGATTATAAAAAAACTTTGCCAACATCTGCACTTCTAGCGTCCATTCTATTTAACCGATCAAGATGATATTTCAAATATAGTTCTTTTGAGATATGCGCTCGAGATTCTGTGAATGGCAACACAGTGGCCCTCGCGATTACAGTTATAGTGACAGAAACTCGAAATTTTCGAATGGCAACGTCTACTTTTTACCATCGCAAAATGTTCAGCACATGCGAAAACCCTAAATAGCGTTGAAACGGTACCGATATGTCTAAAAACGGACGTGTTCTGCAAACACAAAAAAGAGTTCTGAAAACCGGCCAGTAAAACACGATCTGGGCGCACGCAATAAATTTACATGTGACAGAGTCAAGAAACCAATCACAGAACGCCGCTCGCCAGATATTCAGCGTAGGAAACCTATAAAATACCAAGCGGGTATGCGAAGTCGTCATTCGGGAACTCGCACATGCCGACGATATGAGTCTTCCTAGGAAAGTTCGCGGTGAATTGATCAAACTCTATTACCAAAATGGGATGAACGCTGCGGAAGCCTTGCGTGTGTATTGCCGCAATCATCGACAACGACGCGGCCCATGTACTCTGCAAGCTCTGCGTGATTTAGTGCGGAAATTCGAAGATACAGGCTGCACCTGTGACAAACAGCGCTCCGGACGGCCAACTGTTTCTGAGGACGTTGTCATGGAAGTGCACCATACAGTGACTGCAGGACACACAGAAACCGCAAGAAGCATAGCGCGCGTGTTGGATATTCCGAACTCAACGGTCCACAAGCTCTTGCGCTCGGTACTTCACGTGTTTCCCTATCGGTTCCAGCGCGTCCAGATGTTGGAGCCGGGTGACCCACAACAACGTCTGGACTTCGCAAATGCATTTTTGTTACGATATGATGCGGATAACGACTGGCCACTTCGCATACTATGGATGGACGAGGCGCATTTCACCTTAAATGGCAGCATTAACACAAAGAATTGTGTGCACTGGGGAGAGACGAATCCTAATGCTGTGACGCCAGTACCATTATTTGACGCCAAAGTGACTGCGTGGTGCGGCATTACAGCTACATTTGTTCTGGGCCCGTTCTTCTTTGAGGAAACGACTCCGACTGGCCCTGCAACATGTTCTATAACGGGCCCTCGGTATGCAGCCATGCTGAAAAATTATGTCTTACCGGAGTTGCGTCGGCTGAATGCACTCAATGACATTGTTTGGATGCAAGATGGCGCACCTCCACATATAGCGAGGTCAGTTAAAAGGCTCCTGGATCAGCATTTTGGTGATCGCATCATCTCACGCTATTATCCTTTTCCGTGGCCTGCGCGATCCCCAGATCTGACGCCTATGGATTTCTGGTTTTGGGGCTATCTCAAATCCAGAGTTTATCTGTGCAATCCTCAAACATTGTCGGACTTAAAGGATTCTATACGGCGTGAGATTGGAAACATCCCTCGTGCCATGTTGCGTGCAGCGACATTGTCCACCGTCTCCTGCATGCAATGCGTAATTGCCTGTGATGGCACTCATGTGGAAAATGTTTGAAATTAATAAAGATTTTTTTTCTCTATGTGTACTCATCATTGAGCAGTGTCTTGTCTCTGTCGTATGCATTATTCCTCCGTGCGCCTTGAAGAACTGTTTGTATGTGTATAACACGTCGGTTTTCGGACATATCGGAACCGTTTCAACGCTATTTAGGGTTTTCGCATGAGCTGAACATTTTGCGATGGTAAAAAGTAGGCGTTGCCATTCGAAAATTTCGAGTTTCTGTCACTATAACTGTAACCGCGAGGGCCACTGTGTTGCCATTCACAGAATCTCGAGCGCATATCTCAAAAGAACTATATTTGAAGTATCATCTTGATCGGTTAAATAGAATGGACGCTAGAAGTGCAGATGTTGGCAAAGTTTTTTTATAATCACCCTGTAAAATTATGTGTTCAGCAGTATCAACTGCATAACATAATCTGCATCTATCTTAATCAGCTAGATGGAACCGATAAAGAAGAGCAGGATTAGTAACATGTTGGATGGAAATCTTGACAGCCATACATATTATTTATGTGTATTAAGATTTATACATTGAATTTTACTCTGGGAAGTCTCCAACATTATGGTAATATTTATTATTTTTGAATATTTTATTTTCAGATTTTTCAACAATACTTTTGGGGAATGTGTAAAAATCTTCTGTGGTATCTATTATCTATATTAGACTTTGTGACCGCATTCGCCAGTTTATCTATATTTTTACATTTATTATATCTTTATGAGTTGGAACCCAAATAATCTGAAGTGCTATAAAGAATTTTAAAGCCTGCCATATTTTGTGTTTTAATCGTAGGATTATACTTGCTGATTTTTGATTACATTCTATAAGGGCGATAATGACAGGTTTACTATCTGTATATATTATGTTTCTTTTTACGTAGTTGAGCAACTCGTCTGTTGCCAGCGATCCGGCAGAAAAGACCGAATTTATGCTATTTACCTTGTATTCAAATGATCCATCTGCAGACCATTTGGACGCATCTGTGTCGATTCTATTAGGGTGGTTTGGTAATGTTTTGTTGAAATCATTAAAATATTGAATTTCTTGATTCGTAAAATTCTGGAAGTCATATTCATCCACGTAAATAAAGCTGTCGGTTGAAAAACGAATTTGTGGATACATAAAGTGATTGAAGTACAAGATTTTAATGTTTTTCTCATCTATTATATTCAACAGAGGTATGTGATATCCCTTTTCAGAAAAAATCACTGATATTTTGAATAATATTTTTTAAGTGGGGAATTTTGCCCCAAATAGATATGTTGACAGAATATGTTTGACACTTTCCAAAATTTTGGAATCTATAGTACCAATATTTGCAATTTTGATGAATATCCATAACTTCAATTTCAGAGGTAGTCAGTATAATGGCTTCTATTATATAGCTATTACGAAAACAGGAAGTAAATTTTATCGCTCAACTAGAGCGGGAGTAGAAATAAAAATTTATTTATTTCCCTATAAATAATAGTAAAATATAATATAAGGAGAAAATAAACAAAAGGAGGAAACGAATTACAGGTTTCCAAACAACCAAGCGGCAAAATTTTCATAAAACTAAATCTTGTTTCGAGCACCGCCTCCATCACATGAACAGTGTACCTCAAGTTAGTGTTATAAAGGAGGGAAGAAACCCAGTTTATTCCCTTAAGAATTTTAAAAATTCCCCCGCAAATTCTGAAATTCTTCAGATGATTTAAATTTTTTTATCAGATATTTCTTAAAATAAAAATCCGCTTATTTTTATGATTTCTATACTACTAATTAGGGTAAGAGAGAATTTTCTAAGATAAGTAAATAATTTTATTTTAATGACCAATTGAGAATATCTTCAAAAATTAATTTTGAAGATATATATATATTTCTTTTTGAGTAAGAATTTATAAATTTATGACAGAAGCATGGAAATGTCAACGCTTATTCTGACAGTCCTGAGAAATATATTTAAAATTGATTATTTTTATTGTTTTAACAAGTATTTTTGCTTATATTCTCTTCTTAGTAAAGGCAAGACAAGCCATTAAACGAAAGATGTTTGGTTGAGTTTATTCCTCCATAATTCCCGGTTTATTCCCAAAGTTCCTGAGTAAATTCCCGGGAATCTTACTGCGAAAATGTTAATTTTGTTGAGCTGCCATTGTTTTCACTGACACACATTGGTGATACCAAAATTCACGGTTTCTTAATTTTCTTCTACAATGGGAGAGCTTTAACATATATTTCTGTTATTCCTTTTACTTTGAATAATGCAGTATTCTGTAGCAAACTTATTGTATTATTCACTGTAATAGAAAAATGAATACTTTTAAGAAGTGCTTTAAACCTCTCTCTTGAAACATTTCCTTCTCTAAAAGTAGTGGAAATAATTATAAACTTGCTAAAAGTCAATTTTAAAAAAAATCAGAAAATTAATTTTACAATTTATAGAGAGTAATCAGTACCTTAACTGTTGATAGGGTAGTTTTTGAATAGATTCCTGGAAGTATTTTTATATTTACACTCTTTTAAATATAATAGCCACTTTGAACATTTTTACAACCATCAAACACAGTTGAATGTTAAACTCATAAAAAATTATGTATTCCTTTTGTGATTCTTAACTTCAAAAAAGGTGTGACGACCTTGTCATTGATTCAAAATGATAAGGCTTTTTACCTTCACCATTTATTTTTTAGTTCAGTAGTTCCAAACTTTTCCTGGAAAAAGCAAAAGATATATAAATAAGGCGAATAAACATTAAAAAAAAGTGAATTTTAAATAGTACCATTGAAACAAAATTATGAAATAAATCTTTTTGCAAAATAATTCTTTATTAAAAGTTTTAGAAAAATGAATAAGTATAATATACTGTCTAATTTATTTATAAGCAAATTGTCACGTAAGTGAAAAAATGACAGTGAATTTCTTAATTTCAGATTTTACTTAAAGTCAAAAATGAGAATTAGAGGAAACTAATCATAATGAAAAACCTAATCAAAAGATGCACAGAATTAAAATAAGCTATAAAATGTGCTTTAGTTGTGTTATTGTGTACACAAGAGCAAAACAAATGCTACGCAAGAAACGAAGTGATAAAATGTAAGTTTTCATGCCCTTTCTGTCTGTACTTTAAACTTCTTTGGTTCGAATCTGATGTCTTCAGCTTTCGCTGATCATGTTTTGTGATTTAGTTGTAAATGTTTCTAATGATAATATATTCGTATTAAAAATAGATTAGGAGCAATTTGTTTAAATTTTTATTTTGTAGAAAAAATATTTATATGGTCTTTGAAAAAAATGTATATATGGTCTTTGATAAAAATGTATATATGGTATTTGAAAAATATTAAAGTATTCCTAAAATCTTTGAAAAATATAGTATACACTCCTTTTTTTTCCATCTCAAAAAATACAATATTCATGTAAGATAATAAATTAGGTTAAGTTATAGTGTTATTTTCTGCTGAATAGAACCACGATGTAAGAACAACGGCCTTGTCATTTTTAAGCACTGAAAAGTGGCAAAGTTGATGCCTGCCTCCTCTGCTGTCATTAGAGATGTAAAATTCCCCAGAATTTTGAGCCATGGAATTTTGGGAATAAACCGGCAATTTTCGGTAATTTTGAGGGAATAAATTCAACCAATCTTTCGTTGAATGTATTTTGTCTTATATAAATGAAGAGAAGTAAAATAAGCTAGGAAAATATGGACAAAAAGAATGTCTGTCCTGTCTTCTAGTAAGAAAGTTAGTTTCTTACTGAGAAAAACAAAAATACTTGTTAAATAAAAAAATAAGGAATTAATATTTAATAAAAAAATATCAAGATATATTTTTCAGAACTGTCAGAATAAATATTTGACATTTCCATTTTTTGTCGTAATTAATTCCTATAAATTCATACAGAGAAAGAAAGAACAAAATACTTTCTCAACATTATATAATTTTTGAAGTTATTCTAAATTGGTCATTAATGCAAAATTATTTTCTTCTATTGGAAAACTTTCTATTACCATAATTAGTAGTAAAAATAAGTGAACTTTTATTTACAGGAAATATCTGATAAAATAAACTTCAAAAATTTCTAAACCAGCTGAAAAATTTCAAAACTATTGAGGTTTTTCAAAATGCCTGGGAATTTTAAAAATTCCCAAGGGAATAAACTGGATTTATTCCCGGAAATAACCCCGGTTTTTTTCCCTCCTATACAACACTAGCTGTCATGCAACATCAGTGGAGGGACATTGAAGCCTACAGATCATTCAATGTGTGCATAGACTCCTCATCAGAAAGGTCTTCGCTTAAGTTGAACATGCTGGTTTTCATGTCCTGAGAGCGACCCCATTTCCCGCCAAACTACAGTTATGAAATGTGTTTGCTATATGAAGACAATGCAATTACGATTTCTTAAGCGCATTGCTCTTCTCAGTCAAATCCACAACAGCGATTGTATAGATAAAGATCTATGGATTGTACCTCTTTCAAAATTTATCTTCAGTGATTATATTTTTGTTACAAAGATGCTAGTTTCTGAGACTGACAGATCACTGACTCGACTCCTGCAGTCAAATCTGCCGTAGTCATATAAAACACTTTTTATAAGCAGGACTTGTGTTGAAGTTAAAAAATTCATGAGTTCAACTCTTTTGGGTATAGATGTTTTTAAGTAATTCTCAAAAATGACTTCTTACTTGGTTGAATCACCCTTCGTTGGTCAAATGGTAAACCAAGCCAGAAATATATACCTGTGTCTAGAAACTTTTAATTACAGATGTTATATTTAAATTAGTGATGTGTTTATTTAACTGATAAATCTCTGACGTTTATAAAATATATCATTGAATGAAAACCAAACCACAAATATTCACTCGCATACAAAAAATTTAATTACAAACTACTTAAATTAAGTAATCTGTTTGCTGTACGGACGTTTTGTTCATATATAGTCAATGCCAAATTTAATATAAAAATAAAAACTTATATTTTTAATCAATTGAATGTTAAATTAATATTGCCTACTCGCAGATAAGTTTTCAATCTCAAAACGAGTTCTGATTTGCCAAATTTTTCTCGGAAGCAATTGTATGTTTTTCTAGAAGAATAAAATATTGTTTGTGATAAATACGAAATTCCAAATGCAGATATTTTATCTTCCACGAAAAAATGCTTATATCTTTCAATATATTTTAATAAATTCCTATTTGTATGATATCAGTATAAGCATTATTTTAAGAAATAACTTTAGGGATTCATTGGTTTTTCATAGGAATTCCAGTTGGATTGTGTGGGTTTCCCTATATTTGTATATTTTTCATCAATCATCATTTCAATTTGAATATAACCCAATAAAAAATATTGTTTGTTAAAGCGCTCTTCTAGAAATTGTTAACAAAATACATTTTGTTCATTCTACATAGCGCCAAATTTGTCTGTAAGTGCATTATTAGGCATTAAAAGATAAGATAAGAGTTAGTACTATTATGGCAGATTATGTGTTAAATTGAGTAACAAAGCGTGTAAGGCAACTGCGCAATTCATTAAAAAATGAGAATGAAAATCTTGATTCTCATCATCGTAAGCACTCGACTTCTTAGACATTTCCTGCCTTGTTTACGCCGGAATTATCTTGTTTATCCTAATGAAATGACACCTCTTCCTGGTTCCGATAAACATAATTGGATCTTTCGTCTTCTACTATCGCTGGTGGATCGCCCTTTCGACCTGGCATCTGCAAGATATTTGACCTTAAGGCTCCGTTCAGAACTAAACGTTTTTGGAAGAGCCTCAGTTTCTTCCCGCTTCCGATCCTGTCAAGTCTGGAAAAAATGCATCTCTACTTCCTGTGTTTCATCTTTGCTTTGGCAACAGTCCATACACATGGCTCTCAACAAAGTAAGAACATTTTGTATTCATTTTCCAAAAGTTTTTACTAAGGATGTTGAGAATGGAGCGATGTTCGATATTGACCTTTTCGGCGTGATTTTTAAGACAATACCTTATCTCTTTCAGAGAAAGCGACAGTTTATGAGATTTTTCTCAATAGCTTTCAAATTCTACTGTTCCTTAATAAGGATTTTTCAAGGATATATGAGATTGAAAATACAACTCACATTATATTTCTAAAGTATGAAAAATTATAACAACCTTTAGTTTTAAATGAATAATTTTTTGATTTTTAGTCATTTTATTTTCAATGAAAAGTTTGTAACTAAGGTTGACAGTTAAAAAATTACAAATGTGGAATAAGAGCATTATCCAATAAAAAAAAAGCTTTAAGTGCAAATAAATCGCATGTCTATGACAAATTATTAGTTCCTGAATCATAATCTACTAGATTTTTAATTTTTTATTATATGCACTGCAATCGAGAAAAAAATACGAAACGAATCTGCATGAATGATCTATTAACATTAATTAGGTGATGAAATGCTTAATTTTGTTAAAGTATATATTACCAAGATGTTCATTATTGTTTACTCTTTCATATTTTCAAAATGTTCATATATATTAATCATTATAGTAATTTTCGCACTTTGAATCTATTTAAGTTATACTTAATGCTCTTAGTATGAGGAAAAATCTAAATTAAAATTTAATTTTTGAGTTTCTGGGATAAAATTTGTATACTATAATGAATTACCTTAATAATATTTGGGGTTAAGAAAATAACTGATATATTAGCATGAAAAAAAAAAACCGCGAAATTGGGGACGAACATTTTGACGTACACTGGTGATGAATACATTTGGTCTTTTGTCCACATATTTGGTAAGCTTTATATTTCCCAATATATACTTGCTTTAAAAGAATTAAAATAAATTTTATTTGTAAAAGTGGAACCAAGAATTTAATCTGGTAGTTGGTTAGTTCATTTGTTGTGTTACGAGATTGCATAGTGAATGACTGTCGCCTTTATTTATGATTTTTGTTGGTCAAGAGGCTGACCGAGTAGACGAAACTAAAAATCATATCAAGATAAGGTGAAATAAAAATCCATTTTTTAATAGTCTATGTTTTAATATAAAAATTTTAAAATTTTAGTTCTTCCATAATATCTATTTCGTCATATAACACAGTGCCCATTTTATTCCTTTTGGATAACGGTTCTGCAAGTTCTGATATAGTATTTGGTAAGCATTTGCTGTAAAAGAATTCTAAAATGTAATCTACAAAATATGTCACGTGTAAATACAGAAGCTGCTGTAATCGTGCATGTGTGTATCCTACCTTTCACGAATCGTAAAATATAGATATACAAACTAGAACATCTCAGATTTGATTCCAGCTTCTGTTAAACAACTGAAGACAAATGTTGTGGTGTTGCTTTTGGTACACACATTTTTGTCACATTGCCTTACATTTTAAATTATATTCCTCATAAATGTGACCAAATGATAAAAGAAAATCTTATATTCACTCAAAATGCACTGCTGTATTTAATTATGCTTAGTGAATTTTTAGCTTTATAAATTTAAATATGTCTTCTACTTACTTTAAAAATCAATAATAAAAAACAAATAATTAAATTCATTAAATTATATGAAACAATGCTGTACGTAAAATAAAATAATTTCTTTCCTATAACGTGTGGAAACTAGGAATTTAATAGAAGTAGTACAATAAACAACTAAACTAAATGCATTAACATATTCCTTCAAAACAGAGATATCAGTTTGATAAGAAAGCACAAATTTTAACATAAAATTGAAGTAGTTTTTTTTTTATCTCATATTATAATTGCATTACTTAATTCTTGTTATTTGGATTTGTAATTAATTTTTCATTTATGTAGTTCAGGAAAAATCAGTTAAAATATCATCCCAAAAATTATTTTATTTTATAATTTTTGAATGAAATTTTTTTTCGAGTTAAATAAATAAATCCAGATACAAGCCAATTACTGGCATTTGTTCACCATACGAACAGCCTCCTGTTAATTGGATATATTTTACTTATTCACAAATGTTATAATAATAAGTTAACAATAAATAAAGGCTCCCGCGAATATATATATATATATACTTTATTATTTATCAATATACACAATCAGTTCCTTACATATCGTTGTTTATTGGTCACATCAAAGTTCATAAACACACCTAGTCCCATTAAGTAACAATTTTTTAATTTGTTGTCAAACAAATTAAAAAACAAAGACAAAAAAGAGTGCAATGAAAAAGCTTCTGAAATTTGATTTCACAGTCACAAATTTCACTATAGGTCTATCTTAGAGACTAAAGAGGGAAATTTTATCGAGACCTGTTATACACGAAAGAAATGTTAACCAGAGCAATGTGATTGACAAATCCATTCTAAATATTGCGAAATATGCAGTTAAGTACCAGAAAAACTTTTATACCTACCTACGACCAAGCAGAGAAGTGCCCCAGCACATGAAATGGATACGCTTAATTTTTAAAACTCTTGGAAGAAATTCATTTCAAGAATATTCCAGGGCAATTCGCAAATCTATGACAGTGCATGATGGTTGGAATTTTTCCTTAACTACAATTTTCAAGGTTTAGCAGATATGTTCAATAATGTTCATGTCTGAGAATTTAATCTAAAACAAGATATGTGATACTGACGCCAACTGGAAACAATTCTGGACATGTGGAATGTTTCACTAACTTACAGGAATTATCCTAATCTAATGGACATGAATGATTGTAAATATCAGGAAGGATGATTACATATCAGTTATCAGTCAGACTCATATACTGACATATCATAGGTGCTCTCTTTATTAGGCCAACTGCACACACCAGTACTATAACAGAAATTTAATCAGCTCGAGCAATATGATCCAAAGGCTGATAAAGTTTTTTTTTTTCCATATTATGATACAATTAGAAACTGGAGTCAATAGATCAGAAAATTTAAGAATACTCACCAGCCTCGAGGATCCTGTTCTTCCAAGAATCTTTTTCGACCGTTACACTGTCTGAAATGTTTTACTCGATAATTGATATTCACAATACAATCGTGAATCTGTCATACATAAAAACTTAAATTTCATCGCTTTCTTGGACATATTATGTCTCATGTTTCGTATGCCGATTGTAACGTTCCTTTCAAAAAGTCTCTTATCTTTATAACTTGCCTGTTTAACACAAGTGTAACAGCATTTAACAGCTTTATCAGGTACATATTATTTTATATAGGCTTTCTCTACTGCATCGCCTCTTTGAATAGTAGCATTATTTTCTCATATAGATGTCTGTACTAGTTTTTCTAACGCTTCAATGTATTGGCTTACTTTGAATGCTTATTGAAATATTTATTGTTTTGAAAATCTATACTTCTGGTACCGAAATTTGAACAACTTTGACGATAAGAATGAAGTTTTTTGAAGCAGAAATTTTATTTCTTAAACTGGGATTTTAATGGCAATGGCACTGTTCCAATAATGTAAACTCCCAGTTGTTGTTGTCTTGTGCCTGCTAAGCTGACAATATTGGGTGCGCTGCTTCACTTTTCCAACTGAACCAAATTTTGGTTCGAATTTGGTCCGACTTCCTCAGTACACACATACCATAGGTACCGTTTATAGGGTAGGCAACCATTCACAACCCATTCATAAAGAAAGGACAGGATAGACAGAAAGAGAAGGTACATCCATGCCTGAACTGGGATTCGAACCCAGATAGGTTCTATTTCCTTCTTGTAACAATTAGCACTTGACGTGTTATTTCCATTTACAAATGATTTTTTCCCCACATTTCCTCAATGTGGGGAAAAAATCATTTGTCGATGATTTTTTGAATCATATTGTTGCTTATTTCAATATACATGTTGTTGAAATATATACCCACATATACATGTTGTGGTATATATTTACATGTTGTTACTTACATGTAAATCTCGCATACACATATTGTTACTTATTTCATATTCTTGTTTCGGAGAATTAATTTTTAAAAGGAATACATGAAAAAATTAGTCATAGTAAAATTCCCATAATTTTTTTTATGTTTTTAGAACTATTGCTGTTTACAAATATATTTTCTTCTTACTTAAATATTCATGATCAAAATAAAAATCTTATTCACCGTAATATACACCACATTTTTTATTCATTAATTTATTTTGATGAAAATTTAATTTTTATTTTTGAGTTATAGTAATAATACACTACTTACAACACAATGATAAAAATAATGAAATTAATTATTTGTATTTATTTTCCAACGGTGGGCACTTGCGTGATGAACCCTATGCCACTACAAGGCCAGAAATTGATACTCATTCGTCGTTACCCAGGGGCACCTGTGAACCAAGTCACGGAGGCGAGTAGCGTTGCTCACGACATAACACCACAAACCCGTTTATAGGGTGGGCCACATTCATACAACATCACAGAAGAAAAGACAGAGAAAACAGAGAAGGAAAGTTACATCCATGCCCGACCCGGGACAGCTCAGGAGTCAGGAACGCTAACCACTCAGCCATCGGTCGGCGTTATTATTATCAGTCTCATAATCTTATTTGTGTTTGTAATACTGCATAAATTTGGCAAAATTATTTTTAGGGTCACACTAGTTTTTCACGAGCAAATGAAGATCAAAATATCACATGCTATTACATTTCATAAAATACTCACAAAATGAAATAGTTTCAAGTGATTACTGCTCACGAAGTCGTTGGTTGGTTGGGTTTTACGGCGTCAGGTCTAAAAATGGACATGCTGCGCCTGCTCATGAACTAATATTGTCGCACACACTTATTAGTACTGCTCATGAAGTACTAATAAGTGTGTGCGACAACAATATTAAATGATAATGTATATCAAATAAATAAAACAGAATGAGAGAGGAAAAAGCCATTTATTATGAGCTCAATTTCTCTGTGAACAAACTCAAACATCAATGAAAGCAAACTGCTTTAAATTTTATATTTTTATTTACCTTTCATCCTTTATTCTTTTTTATTGCTTATTCTTATCTTATATGAAGGATTTACAATACTCAAGGGAGACCTTTTGAGGGCTTGATGGAAACATAAAAATAATTTATAGGATTTTAGAGGTTTATAGCATAATCGATCACAAATTTTTCTACTTTACAAAGTAATTTGATTTCATGAATATATTAGATAATAATATCCATTTTTTAACATCCATAAAAACAGATTTACATAAAGAGTAGTATTCAGGGTATCTATATATAGTCAGCTAGCTTACTTTTTGGAAATGTGTTAAAAGTTCTTGCCATCTCTTATTTATGAACCAACAATTAGCAGAAATAAAAGCAATCTCACAACCAGTACATGGGTCCTTCCGATGTAAACAATCAACCAATGAAAAAAAAAGGAAGTTTCATATTTAATTTTTATCAATGATTTTCCAAAATTTTTCGAAGCCAGATTATATTTTTGGTTGCTCAGCAGGACTAAGGATATCTCCTTCAGTGTCAGTACATTAATTAAGAAATCGCTCTTTTGTGCAATTGTAATATGTATTTATGAAATATTGTACATAATTTTTGAAATTAAAATAAATAGGCAAAAAATAATAAAGACCCACTTTGTATTTAATTTTCTTGCATATATTCTTCGGAAAAATGCCATTTTTAAATGTTTTATAAGTATTATAATACCACTATAATTATATAACAGAGGAAAATATGAAAGGATCCGTGAAAATAACCATTCCTTTAAAAAGGGTTAATGTAGGAAAGAAACTTCACCATTTTTGTTTTAAATCTGTTTATCTTTATCCCTATTTCACATAAAATTGTACAAGACTGTACATAAATGGAATCCTCAAATGTAAGCTTTTTTATGAATAACGCTATAGTGTCATAGTTGGAAAAGGCGTTATACTCATAAGTATCAGACTGGGAGCTCAAAGCCGACCATGCCGACGATCCGTAATGTTCGTTATTTGCTGCTGGGGTCATACTGGCTGCAATGTCTTCCAAGTGAAATGTTACACCTACCTCTGGGTATAGCAGTACAAGTCTGTGTCATCTGTTTGGTCCATACTCCTTAATTACGAGGTCTGACTCACTTTAGGAGTCACAATAGCGCGCCTACCGAGTCCCTTATTACATAAAGGTGCCATCAGTTCCGATCCTTGTAGCGGCGAAAATATTAAAAATACCTAGTATTGCTGGCGTTTATTGAAAGAAAGTTGCAAATAAAATGTTTGCATGGCAATAAAATAGAATAAAAAATGTTTTGTTTCAATTATAAATGTGAATCATTTCATTAAAAAATTTTTTGTCAGACTTTATACTCTATTGGCCTACATTTTTTTCTATGGAATATACATATGCATTTTAAACAAGAAATCATCACTTCTTCGGTTCACAATCAGGACTTTTTCGAAGTTTATCAATACATATTTGCATTTTTCTTCATTTTCTCTCTATCTCTTCCATCGCGAACTTTGTTCCACTTTGATATGCGGCATTTCATCATTGAAATGTCTTTCACTCAATATTCTAAGACGATATATTTTTCTTTTTAACTTTGATAAATGTAATTTCAAGGAATATATGTAATACGTGGCTCGCATCAATAAAAGCTCTCTTTCAACATATTTAAAATTTATTCTATCATTATATTGTATTTCCCCTCGTGATGGGACGATCGATGGGAATTCAAACTTGCTTTTAAAGAGAATCTGAATTGAAAAACAAATTAATTAGTGTTGGAGGGATAAGTACATCTCTTAAGCAAATATCTCTTTATGCAAATTAAATTGTGCTTAACACGTCTTATGAATGCTGATATTATTTGCTTGATTTTCTCCTTAGATATGATTTCTTCATACTCGAATTTTAATGTTCTTTTGTTACTTTCTTCGAAAAGTAACCTTTCGTCTGTTTTTAAACTATTATTAGTACTTTGATAAGCAACATATGAAGATTTAATTTTTAAAAATGAGACTGTTTATTAAATTTTAAGATTTATTTTTGTTGTTTCTCGGTATTTCCTATTTTACATGTTTAGAAGCTCATCTCTCTTCACTTACTTTTCCTTTTTTTTAATTTATTAAAATAATGAAAAATCTAATTTAAGCTTTCACTTCAAACTGTACACGACAACAAATTTAATAAGAAATCAGGTTGTAATGAAGTTCGCTGTTATATCTCTTTACCAATAAAGTGTATATATATATATATATATATATATGTGTGTGTATATATATATATGTATATATATATATATATATATATATATATATATATATATATATATATAGATAGATAGATAGATAGATAGATAGATAGATAGATAGATAGACAGATAGATAGACAGATAGATAGATAGATATTATCCCTCCCACGACTACCACTTTCTTCGATGCAAACGCCGTCGCAAGCCATCAGCTCTGCAGGGGTCTACGGAAAAGATGGTGCCTACCGGAGCTTAATCCTGATCGTGGTATCACCTCTACCATCAGTATAATGCGGATTAGGTACATGAGGAATATGAAAATCATACCTGACGGATCTAGAAGCTACGCAGAATGCAGGCACTGCACCGGAGTTCCACTGGATCCGGGGCATCTCTTCAATTGCATCTCTGTTGCCTCGATCCTCTTCAGCATCGACCCCAACTGCTGCCATGATACCCTTTATTTGGAAAAAGCTGAACATGTGGTCAAGGCAGTGCTCCATGCCCTTAGTCCCATTTGACGTGTCTTTTTGACCTTTTTTTCACTTGTCACACACACACACACACACACACACACACACACACACATACACACTCACACACACACACACACACACACACACACACACACATATATATAGCATGTTGTTGTTGCACCAGTATATTTGCCAGTACCTAACCAGAGTTGAGCTCTACTATTTAGCGGAAGCTACTGGGTGGAAATCTTCGTCATTTTTTTAGAAACCGGGTCCAAATAAAAAAGATCCACTAATACTCGCCCTACTACCCCCAGAATTTCTCACCTGGAGGATATTACGACCACGACTTATTTAATGTGTCTTAGTTTCCCTTAGTGAACACGACAAATCTTCGGTTGAGTCGGGATGCAAACTCACTACCTTCCGATAGTGAAATGCTGCCCTAAGCAAGCAGGCCACTGCGGCCCTGATCTATTGTTTCAAGTGGAAAATATTTACGAAGCAAATTTAGCACATCATTTAAAACAGACCAAAGAAATAGAAGGATTTTTATTTTTCCATTTTGTAACATGTATCTAATTACAACACAAGAGACAATATTTTTTTTTATTTTGTTTGCTATGCTCTAATTAATTGACTGTAAGTGTATTAATTCGTTATTAAAAATTTTCCCACATGAATGAAGAATTAAGGAATATTCTAATGCATATACTCTTTGGACAGAGGAAAGAAATTAGCAATAACAATTGAAATTGCATTAAAAAAACTAAAAAAAGTAAATTTCTTTTAATCTGTTGGCATACTATCACACAGTTGCTGAAGTAAATGAAAACAACAATTTTTAACAAGCTAGGTTCTCAGTATTAAAATAAGTATATTATTAAATGGGACGGCTATGTAAAAAGGAATTAAGAAATCAATGTTTACGCGTATTACACAACACTGAAATAAAAACACTAAGAAGCGATATAGAGAAGTAAACTAGATCGATTTCATGTATCTAAATTCTGAATGCATGTAGAAAGATTCTTAATATCATTTTACTATCCTATAGATTTATGACTTTATTTTTAAAAGTCTATTATTCACATATATATTTAAATTAATGTTGTTTTACATATCTAGATCTTAATATTAATACTAATAAATAGATATTTAAAATATACACTATGCCAAAACATGCATATCTACAACCAAATATTTGAAAATGTAATTCTTAAAGCTTCTTAGATATTTATCAGCGATTAGAGTTGGTTGACACTGAAAACTCACTTTTTTACTTACTTAGACCTACAGTTTTAAGTGGATTCTGAAAACTACAAACATCGCTATCGAATGTGGGAACAAAATCTATGAATTAAAGACCACAGTGCTAACCCGTCACACATCCCATTTTAACATAAATCTTCAACGTGACAACTATTATGTTGGAAGAAGAGTAAGAAGTATATGTTAACCGCTAAATTTTTTGTGTTTTTTATCTTTAGAGTTGCACTTTGGCTTTCGAAACTCAGGCAAATGGGTCTGTAAATATTATACAGATTTTATAAGCTAAATAGTTTTATTTTTCATAAAATGCATTACATTTGTATGAACAAGAACATATGATAGTCAGTGATCTCTAAACGATGCTTCTCGTTCATACCTGTGTAAACAGATACCGCAATTGAAGTGTTTCCGTCCTGCTACTGTAAACAGACCCCACACAATATGCTTTTGTTAATAATTTGAAGAAAACTCTGGTGGTACTAGAGACCCGCCATTTTTCTAGTTGTATATCTTATGTGTATAACCGTTCTTAGCATTTATAATTACCATGGAAAATGTTATGAAGAACACTTATATAAGTATATAAATAGTTTTCTCCCTATATATTTTTCGCACGTGTCACTTAAAACCATGTAATTTGATGATTATTGACAACTTTTTTCTGTCTCTTTCGGATATATTCCCTACCACCTCCTAATTACTGCACTTGCTATAATTAGATCCTCAAGAAAAGAATTAAATTTGAAGTCGAAAAAAATTATTTGATACTTTTTTTAAGGAAAAAATATCAAATAATTATATTGATTATGTAATAATTTCATTACTACATCGAGGTTTATCAACCTAAAATGCGCAACAATATCTTAATTCTGAAAAAAAATCAACTTAATCCTAATTTGAAAAGAATTTACTTTTCTATACTTTTCCTCTTCAGAGACTAACAGTTCCCAAAAACTTCCAAATGAAATGAATCATGGTAAACAGACTAAATAATGTTTTCTCTTGTAGCTGCTTTATAATTCTAATACATCAAAAGGTTTATTCGCCACTCAACGGTCTTTTTTTATACACAGAAGAATAATTACATTGAGACCTGAACTTCAAAATGGACTCCGAATGACTTATCTAATATTCAATACCGAAAATGGTAAACCAGAAGGCGACTCATTCAGCTGCCAGCTCAATTGCCCTAACAGCTTCTGATTGTTACATTAACCGAAAAGAGAAAACTTAATAGCATACGCTGAATAACTTTGCTTAGAATTCCATTTGTATAATCATTTGTTGGCAACTTCAAATGTGTTTACTCACATTTTCCTGAACTTTCTTTGTCTAAAGGAACTATTTTTGAGATTCTTCTTTAAATGTCAGTTTTAGAATTTAACCAAAGATTCATAAATCCGGTATTATTGATGTTACTATTCCCGAATTTTCATTTTTCTTTGTTGACTCAATCAAATTATATATGCCTATGAAAATATACCCTAACATATGATTTATATTAAAAGAAATATGTAATTCTTAGCTTAGTAATATTTTTATTGCGATTAGAAAAATTATATTGCTTATGATTTCATAATAATATTCATAATGAAAAACAATTTATATATGACATGTAATGCAACAGATTTCTTTGTACTTGTAAAATAATTTTATGTCATTTATAGCTCATTTAGATATGTCCCATAAGGAAACTTATTTTTTACCAATTATTCAGGATGCCTTAGACAACAGACGTGCTAGATTTTTAATTATAGTATTATAAATTTTCCTATATAATTTTCCTACTCATTTTCATGAAATATATTTTTCGAGAGCGATTTTCCTTACTTTATTACAAGGAAAGTAATATTGCAATTCAGCAATTTTTAGCATTTAAAAAAACACGAAATATTAAAAAAATGCTTTAAACTTTTCAAATAATAATTAGGACAAAAACTCTAATGAAAAAATATTAAAAGATTTTTTTCCCTATAATTCTTCTTAATCTTCACTTTCTAAATTGTGATTAATTATACATAAGCAGTCGTCTTCTAATGATGAATTTTGCTGCCAAATGGGAAATTAATTAGTGATTACTTTTTAGAGACAAGATAATTTTTTATTTAATTCAATGCACAAAAATTTTTTCATGGGAGAATGCAATTTTATTTCACATTAATGATAAACTTAAAACGTATAAATAACATTGGGAAATAGTGCTAGATTTATATAAAAATTAAATAAGTTCTATTTCTTAATCCTATTCTCATTGGATAAATTATTGGATTTATAAATTACCATACATAGCTTATATTCAATACAAGCAAGAAAATGTTTTACACATCATATTTAAACTAATCAGAAAAATATTCTCACTTTCAAAACTAAAATATTTTTATTTAATATCTATTTCAGAAACAAGAAATTTTCTGAAATATTTAATAGATTTTAACAAATTAGCCATTTTCATCAATGATACAAAGTAATCGTATTATATTACATAATTTGAAAACAAAAAAGTACTTAGCAAAATGGTTCAAGATGTCAAATTTCTTTTAATTTTTTTACGTAATGAATTTCTGTGTAATAAAAATTCATTATGCTAAGAGATTTTGTGCAATTATGAAAATTTGTTTAAGGACTTATCATTACAAATTAAAATAAGGTATTGATGTACGTTAAGATAATTAACTTCGTATCTTAATGTACAAATTTATTGTTGAAGCAATAAATTGTGCGAATCAGATTTCTTTTTTTTTTTTTTTTTTTTTTTTTTTTAATTACTACTCATTTTTTCATAAGGCACTAGATCTTTATCCGTCATTTCCCATTTATCAATAGTATTTATAAAAATAAAAGCTTCAAACGAGTTAAGTTCTTTAGAAAAATTTGTTCTTTAAAAAATTAGGGAATATTGATGTAAAATGGAATGTTTCATAAATTTTAAAAAGAACATTGAAACTAAATGTTTATTGAATTTTATTCGTATGCGAAAATGTTAGTAAGATATTTTCTTAATTTGTCATTATAATTTATATTAATTTATTAACTTATTTACAACATCTCTAAATTTCAATTCGGTACGGATGCCGTATAATCCATGATTCCAAATTCTGAATATTTTTGGTGATGAAGAAATGTTGGCATGATGACGTATCATGATGTGCGTGATGACTTAAATACTAGGGTTACCAAAATACAATTTTCTGTATAATTCTTATAGGTCTCCATATGTATGACGTAATAAAAATGAGGTTGCCAGATAAATAAGAAAATCCGTCAAAAAATCACCAATTTCAGAATTTGGCATCCTGGATTATACGGCACCTGTGCCTTCAATTCAAATAAATGGAAAATTCTCTACTAAACAAATAATATAACTCATTTATACAATCAATCCTAAGAAATTTTTATAAGAAATAAATATGATTGCGTCATTTTGATTGAACTATTCCACAAACTAGTTGTTTACTCGCCAGTGCTCTAATTTTATTTCAGCGTTTTGAGAGTTTGATTGATGTTTGTTTACTTAAGGTTTGGATGTGCTTTTCAGCGATTCTGTTTTAAGACGTAAATTGTCTCCCAAATTAGCTCTCTGTGCAAAAAATGAACAAGGTACGATAAGCCAACCATTAAATACTTGCTTTTAATAAAGCTTGTAGATATATATTAAATTGTGTGCAAATAAACCAGTTAATAATTTATATGGAAGATGCACGCACACAAAATATGCTTAACTCTGATTTTATTTTAATATTTGAGTTAATCCTTTTTTGGTCATTAATACTATCTTAGAGTAAGATTGACACTGAAATATTGTTTTTGTTTGTTAACAGAGTTACCTTTTTATCATTAAAAAAATCAAGTATAAGAATTCTGAATGTTTTTTCATTAAAATGGCTGAATTCGCATCAGGGCTAGGGAAAGAGAAGGGCTGGCTCAAAAGCTCCCCAAAACTGTCACCGGAAATAGTCGTTGATGACGTAGTCAGGCATCTAATGAGAATAAGCTGTCTGGAGTTTCTAAGCAAAATACTTACTTTTTATTTTTAAGTTCATTTTGTTTTTAATCAGAGGGAAAAAAACTACAAATGCCTCTCAAATATTTAGTAAATTTGCAATTATTATTTAATAAACCCCAAAAAATTATCATTAATATTGAAATTAACTTAAAATTGTATAACCAATATAAAAATATATTTACCTATTAGCTTCAGCTTATCTTGATTTTTCGACTATTGACCCATTTCTTGTTTTTCTGTTGAGCTTTATTATGAGATACTATCGCTGCATTTCTATTTAAATACCTAATTCGTATAAATTTTCTCAAGTGACAAAAAGTTGAATTGCCTTTCGATTTACAGTAGGAAAAGAAGACTCTTTTTCATTTATTAATGTTGTTACGACATTTTTCCCTTTAGAAAATGTGTCGCCATGAAATTTGCGAAATATTATGTCCATTTGTTTTATAGTTTCCATCCATGCTTTTGTTGGAACAGTAAGTCCCCCAGCAGAAATTAAATTAATCCACTCGGAATGATTGGGCATATCGACTGAATTTCTTGATATAGTTCCAAGTGAATTATCTTTAATTTTATAAGCAATATAACCTGCTACATAAACCATAGCTTCTTTTTCAAATGGAGATATATCACAATTTGGATTGGAAGAGGCAAGTTCATTTTCCCAAGATAAAGGTAAGGGATTAATTAAGAATTCACGATTTAATTCATCATCTTGAGAATCAAAAGAATTGATAATTTCTTGACGTTCTTTTACATTAAATGCAGAGTCTAACATTTCACTTGTTAAATAAACGTCTGGTCCATTTTCTAAAGAGTTTACTTTCGGTAACAAATTAGGTAATTTATTTGCGAGCAATATTTTTTAAGCGAATAATTACTTCAGAAGGAGAAGGATGGTCATTGAATCTCCCGAGACCTCTAATTTGGCTGAAGAGGCTTTCGAGCGCATCATGAGTAAGTCTACTTACATTGTTAACATATAAGATATCTTATACATGTATATACATTTATAGATTTTAAGTCTTCATATAATCCACAAAGAGAATGAATTGAAACAATAATCCCTCACTGAATAGGCAAAACCGATTTTTTTTCAAATACACGTAAATTGAAAACTTCCTCCTTGATTGCGTTTAAAGTTTCTTTTTGAGTATCAAAGTATTTTTGCACTCCAAAAGCAGCTTTTAAAGGCTTGTTACTGGCTTATCGTAAGATTTTGAAGATAATGACCTAATCAAAATACATTTTGAAATAGTGTCAGATGACCATTTAGTTCTTAATTTATTTTCTTCATCTTCACGCTTATAAGGGAATAAATTATTTATCCCCATCTTCCCAAGTTTAACGTTCTCCTTTTGAAGTAATTTTATTTTCGTTTTTAATTTTTGTATTTCATTTAAAAGCAATTTTTTATTTGATTTCAATCGTTTAATTATTCTTGTTGTAGAAGTTCGATTTTTTTTTGCTCATTTTTAAGGAATTTCACTGTATTTTCTGCGCATAATATTCTTTTTTTCAATTCTTCTATATTTTTTAAATATTCATTGCATTTAAGGTACTTAATATCACCAACACATTCATTTTCTGCATCACATAACTTATATGTGGACTCACACACTCAATTCTTTCAATAGCTTCTACTAATCTTCTTTTCGTTTGTCTCTGTTCTCTTGGAGTATTTTGAATTATGTTTAAAGCCGGTAACTTAAGATTAGACAGAATTGTCGGTTTTAATATTTTTCTCTCTGGCAAACCAAGTAGTCGATTTTGCATGTCATCCATATATTCATTCAAATCAAAATGCTCATTGCACACTCTAGCATTCTTGATGTTGATTTTGTCACTTCTTCGACATCTTTGCACCCATTCCTTTGAAAGCATTTGATTTTCTTTTGGAAATCGATGAAATATTATGTGTTTTCCTTTTGTATTTCGATACATATTTGAACACGTAGCAATAGCACACGATGTCATGTTTTCCTCTTTAAAAATACTCTTGCTTAAAATGAAAACATTAACATTAAACAGAGCCAAAATGAATGAGAAAGCTCCGATCAGACACAATGTAGCATAGAGAATGCCAGCCAGTGGATGCCCAGTGACGTCACGCTCTTCCCCTCTCCGGTGACAAGGCGGCATGCGATACATCAAAGCGATGAGCCAGCCCTTATGTTTTCCCTATCCCTGAATTCGCATACTATCAAATCCGTAGTGTTTGGCGGAATTTGAAGTATAAAAATTACTGTAAAAATATATTTTTGTGAGTTATTTTTTTATTTATATTACAATTTTCTGAACAACTTTGCAAAAAGTAAAATCAACTTCATTTGAATTTCTGCTATTCTATCAAAATACTTTTGACGATGAATCAGCGTCTAAAAAATATGCACCAACTTTTGTGTTCAATTGCTTGGACTAATTTTAAGAACGGAAAAGGCTCAAATTTGGGTTGACCTTGGCTTAGTTATAGAACAGGGACCTGCAGAGTGAATGGTCTAATATTCGATCCCTGATACTATTAGACAAAGGGAGATCGATGTTGCCCTTCTGCCGTTTTCATGTACGTTTGTTGGAGTGAATCCTTGAAAGTTTTCAATGTTAATTCTGCTGCTGCACGGGAACACATGCCACTTGAAATGTCCTCCTTTCAAGCAATCTACACAATGGATATTAGCATCCCTAGAAACAAATGTCGGTTGTCTAGCACGCGGAGTCAAAGACATTAAAATTTGATATAAGATACTAATGTAGAAATTTTTGTTTTTCAGTTCAGATGCCTGAAGCTGGAGCTTTCACATTGGACGAAGACGTGGCCGAGCAGCTGGAGAGGCTAAAGCACAACGTAAGCGTATTGTGGACGGAGTTTAGCGAGTTAAAGACTGTACTCACTGAGACCCTTACCCACCTCAGAGTTCACCAGGCCGAGCTGGAAGAGACGGTACACCGGCTGGAGCACAAGCATGATGGTACGTACAAGTTTCTGGATGAATTCACAATTACATTTCTAAGTTGTCAGCAATAAAAAAGGAATTCAAGGTAAAATTGTCTGAAGAAATTTATCTCTTGCTATACATCTTAATTTGCCAGCAATAATAGGAGGAATACCTGTGTAAAACTGGCTATAAATTTTTATAGAGAAAATCTCCCTTGGATTTGGGAAACAACATTCTTCTTCAAGCATCAAAAGTTGCCTCTTATTTAGAATTTGAATTGGAATAAAATGCAAAGTAGAAACTGATAGCTGAAGGATCAATAAGACTCACCATGAAAAGAAATTCAGCAATAATTCATGAACTAATGTTAAGTACATGTATTGTTTTCAAATAAAAAGAATCTATTCTAGAAGAGATTCAATGTTATCTAGAGATGATAGTGTGCTTATTTGGGTGAAAGGCATCAGGTTCGAAATCAGAGATTGCTAAGTAATTAATAATTAATGTTGCTTTTTTACTTCCTGTTTGCCTATTTGTGTTGGGTACATGGGAGTTTCCCGAATATTCTCGAGTTCGAAAAATTCCTTTGAATATTTGTGAATATAACACTGTCTAAGAACTTAAATATTTGAATATAAATAATGGTCTACGAGAAGCTTCCCAATACGCATGATGAATGTAAGAAAAAAAAGCATTTCGGTACTTATCTGTTAAACTCTACAGTTCAGTGTTAAAATTTAAAAAAAAAAATTAAATTAGTTCAGCGTTAAAATTTTTTAAAAAAAATACAGTTCAGCGTTAAAAATAACTAACATAGTTCACGCATTTTAAGGCTTGTAATGAAAATTTTCTATCACATCTGTGAATAAAATTTAAGTGTTTGGAAAATCAGCCGTTTGCTTAAGCTAGAATACTTTCATTGGTACGCTGAGTATAATATACGCTATTTTAACAAGTCATAAAGGAAATAAGATAATATGAGATAAACAACATATTTCGTTAATATCATTAACATTTTAAAACAGAAAAATTTAATATTTTTCTTTTAAAATAATAAAAGAAACCTTTAGTCTTCCACTTTCAACTGCTCTTTAATTAGTAGCGCATTCGATTGAATAAAAATCTGAATTTCTTGCAATTGAAAAGAAAATTCTTTAGTGTACGAGTCTGTCTCAAAATTGCAGTATCTTATAAAAAAATTTAATATTGCAAACAATTCAATACAAGATATCATTATATTTATTCTAAATTGGTGAGTCTGAGTTTCTTTTACAAATTAAGATGGTTAGTAGTACTCATCCAGACGAGCAATAATTATCACAGAACATATCATTCCACTCTGAGAGGAAAATTGAAACGCATTAAGCAAAACAAATGACCTCGATGGTCAAGGTGGATGGTCCCCGCTGATGCATGTGTGAGGACAGTGAACATTGATAAAAATGTCGAGATTCCTGAGTATTTTCTTATTACCATCTCTGAATTCCGATTTTAGTTTTCAGATCTAACAATTTTTCGTCCAACGATAGATAAGTGATAAGAGTTCTACCTTCCAAGTATTTCATTATCCCACCGTACTTTTAAAAGTTATGTTAAAAGGAAGGAGTTCAAGTTTAAAGCAAATACCAAACAAAATTTCAAAATACAATTGCTATTTAACCAATAATAAAAGAAAATGTGGCAATGTGCATTATAATCATTTACTTTAATTTCTTAATTAACTATATGGGGTTTATTAAAATACGCATCATATAGCTGAATGTTTACATAACCAATGTTCGTTATTTATAAATTGTGGGAAAATACATTTATTATATTTGTAGTATCTGTTTATAAAATTATCTGAAATTTGAACTCAAAGTGTGACCCATACTCTAATTTATTTAGACTTACAAAAGGGATATTCCAAATATTTGCATTTCTGTGGTAAGCATTTTCTTTCTTCTAATAAATATAAAAAGGGTAAAATGGGTTAATCTCCCAGGTTACCAATAAAAAAAATTGATCGATAATTTAAATAATATTTTTTTTAAATTTACTACTTGGCATAAACTTATGAAAGTAAATAAGATAAGTAATAAATACATTCTTTTAGTTATAAAAGTTTTCAAAAAATAAATTCATTTTGAGTCTCCAATACATCATTTTAAACTAACATACGTAATTCATATAAAAGTTGCACAATTTGGGTTTTAAATAAACTTCCCGAGCACGTGTGATTAAAAAATTTTGATATAGTCTACATAAGTAGATAATCAGATAATCTCAAAAATGGTGTATCAAGTTTATAATGCTTGTGGTGACTAAACTGATTGTTGCTAGCAAGTTCAAAATGAAAAAAGGGATCAATTCTCGTATGTTTTCAAACTCCAAAACAATTTTAAAAAATTGGGTTTATCTGTTATTAATATATATACATTTATACAGGTTGTTTCTAAATTGTTTTACAAATTAACAGGGATGATAGTATCCATCCAGATGAGCAATAATTAGCATAGAACATAAGGTCGTATTCCACTCTGAGAGGCTGAAAAGAGGAATATATAGATTACCTTCGCTCTCCACCTTGACGGTCCACAGGGTAATTGATTCCTATTGGCTTTGGATGTTCAATGTTCTTTTAGCTTGTCAATATCTTGCTGCTTTATTTACTCTTACAAGCAGATCCTGAGTGATCAAGTCACTGCTTCTGACGTCATTTTATACCTACCATATCTCCTATGACTTCACGAATTTACCATATACAAATTTCTACTGAGAAAAACAGCATTTTGCTCTTAATTATTGCTGGAGAAAGCCATTCGGAGTAAATGTTGTTTTCTAAAAACGGCACACATCATCATCACAACTATTATGTTGATGATATCGTAGGAAACTTTTCGAAAATTCTAAGGTGGAGTACTCGTACGAGGAATCGGAAGATACATCTCACATATTGTGACGCAAAAGGGAATGGAAGCAAACATGAAGATTGTACGAGCAGTTGTTTTCAACTCGTTGTATTCAAGTCCTGCAAGTAATCGATTCTTTTGCCATTACCAGCAGCAATGCAAAGCGTCCGCTAAATATACGAATGCTACAAATGAAAGGGCGTAAATACTTATAAAAGCATTTCTATAAGTACGTAAGTGGTGCCATACGAAATGAATATTTCTCAGCCAGTGCATTTTTCTATCATGGTTTGTAATTTCTTGAATGTCATATATCCCGCGTTATGGATCAGAGATTGCGAACTTTTGGCTTGGCCTCCTCACTCAATGAACCTCAACCCACTGGAACCCACTTTCTTCAGAGGAAACACAAAATCCTTAGAGTGAAAGATGAGTGTAAACTCAGTTGAAGATCTCGTGACGAGAATTGTTGTCGCTGTGGACAAAATTAACACAACACTGAGAATCTTCGGAAGGGTGCACTATTCAGTGTTAACTGTGCAACTGTACATGTGGTCGGCATTTTGAAAATTTCCTGTGAATTTTTTACGAAACAATAAATATGATTTTATAACTTTTGATATCGTACATTCACTTTCGCATTACTGCTGTATGTTCAGGATTGAATTCTAATATTCTTCCTGTCTCACAAAATGGAAGGTACGTTCCTAATTATTGCTCGTTTGACTGGATACTATCAACCTTCTTAATTTATAAAAACAATATATAATGGCTTATATGTTTACATATTTTGTAATTCCTAGTAATTGTCTTCTTTATTTCATTCATTTTATAGTTTTTTATTTTTTATTCTTTCATCACAGATACAATGTAATTGTGTCTTTATCTATAAGTACTATTTTATTAGTTATTAATATTTTTTCTTTACTATGATCATTAAGTACATTTTTTCCCATTGCAGATTCTCATGGATCTTTAACAGATGACCATCATCACCACAGTGGAGAATCTCACTCCCACGGTAGTGATTCCCATTCTCATGGGGATGATGACCACCACCATCACAGTGGTGAGCACCATTCCCATAGTGGAGAGCACCATTCACACGGAAGTGACCATTCTCACAGTGGAGAGCAACATTCGCATGGCGATGACCATCATGAGTCATGGTCTCATTCACACTCTCATCAACTTGGCTCATCCCATTCCGGACACGAGACAGAAGACCACCATCACCATGGGTGAGACACATTTTTAGTCAGTGAGGTTTTACCCACTTTTAGTTAGTCAGTGACGCACATTCTTATTATTTTTTCTTAATGATGAGTCAGAAAAATTTTTCGCTGTGTAGTATTTTGAAAACTTAAGACTGATCAAAGCATTTCTTAATTATAGTATTATATCATATTAATAATAAAAGTCATCAAATTAGAGTAAAATTAGTACTGAATGTATTCAGTAACTGAACTTTCATGATTTGCAATAACAACTCATATGTGGTTCGACATTGAATCCAAGAGGTTTTGGATATGTTGCAGAGAATGGCAAACCTCATTACCTCCATGCGTAACTAAACTTGATTTAGTGTACCTCAGATAGTTTTTCTGGTAAATAAATAAAACAAATCAATTTATACGGTACTTGACTCCGAGTGGTTCAGACAGATTCTGATTATTGTCCAATCGAATGTATTCGTTGTGATATGATTGCCGATGTTGCAGGCACTCTATCAATGCCAAACGCACAATCTGTTTGTCTTTACATATTATTATGAAAAGAAACGATTTGCAGCCACTGCCATCAATGAATTTTTCTCTTATGCTTCTACCGATTCCATATTTGTATGACTGTTATTTGTCCACATCTGATAGGATGATCGATTTTTCATAACAATATTCCATAGTTATGTAATGAAATCATCTGTTTACTTTGATTTTATGGACCTTAGCGTTTGGTTCTTTATCCTAATAGGTCTCTTTTGCTTATTTCCTGTTGTGATCAGTTTCCTCAATTTCATCAACAAGAAAATTATTTCTCGATGAATTTGATTGAGTTTCACACACAGCTGCTTGTTTCATCCTAATTTAAAAAAAATGTATAATACAGAAATAATGCAATGCTACTTATCTCCTAATTAATGGATTCCTGAATATCCTGACTTTTTTCAACATATATGCTCACTGTTTTCACAATGCAACTTAAAGCATTCTCATTTTGCAAACTTTTAATCCATTGAGACATAAAATAAGCAAGCAAAGCAATTGAAATATCAACTTCTATTGTAAAAAATTGAAATAATGAAAACGAGATCAAACATTTCAAAGAGCGATGAGCAAAGAGAAATTTTCACTTCTTAAGCTTCAATCTGAGAGGCTTCATGAATCTGATAATTTTTTATCATTATTAAATAAATAAATATTTTAATTATAATAAAGAGAATAGAAAAGAACATAAATATAATGATTTTAAATAAAAAGGAAAATAGTGATAAAAATATTGAATTTGACAAATGTTTATTTAAATGTGCTATTTTTGCATTTGCAGGTCCTCTATATGTAAAAATGATAATTTATGTCGAAAATTATTTTCAACAGATAAATTGCCACATTTTATATCCTTGTAAAAAACTTAAAAAAATTGTTTAAAATTGTAAAATGATAACTATTTTCTTAAAAATAACAGAAAGAAGAAACGTAAAAACGTTAATGCTACTGAGTCATTGTTTTTGCCATAGTTGATTGCAATGTATCTTGTTTTCAGGGACTCCCATGAAAAAAGCGATGACCTACAGCAATCTCAACAGGTGCCGGACTCCATGGTGGAGCCCCTCGTCGTCCCCACGGTTGCCCAGCAGCACTACCACCACAACCACCAGTATCCACACATGGCTATTCCCAACAGTCTGCAATTGATTAACGACAGCGCTTTCTACCACCATCACCACCACCACCAGCACTCTCAACACGCGGAGTCAAGGAGTCAAAGAAACAAGACAGTCGTGATTCCCAAATGTAAACATTTTATATTTTATGATGTCTTAAATGGTTTCAGACTTCACAAACTTTTAAGTTGAGATTGCACTCGAGAATAAAACATGAAATATAAGAACTGCTGTATTCAGATGGATTAAACTTTAAATTATATGAAAATTGAATCAGTAGTAAAGGTTTTAGCTTATATCATGTAATTTGTGAGATAAATGGTTGTTACAAATGATCCATTCCGTTTTGATACTTTATAGCTTCATACACTTTATGCCTGTTCACAAGCACTAATAACTTATGAAAAAGGCGTATTTTGTTTTGAAAAGGAAAAGTTTTGAATACTTACGTATTAGCGTCACCTGTGTCCAATTTGCACCAAGCCGAATTAGTGCCATTGGAATTGTGTCAAGATATAATTAACAACAAAAGAAAACAATAACAAGAAAAAATCCACTAGCACATATTTTATTTGTAAAAAGAGCAATCAAGTCTAGGTGGAAAATGAGTCGATATTGACTTTAAAATAGGTCGAAACAATCTTTCTTTTCTTTCTCCTGATGCTGTTGTAATATGAACTCTCACAAGCAATTAGTATGCACAGCTGAGGATTTTTTGTATGCTATTTAATTTTGCAATATTATTTGGGGGCAATTGTCATGACTCTAATTAGCTTTAGAACAAATTTGGCTGCTGTGATGATAGTACGTAAGTACCGAGTTTCACCCATAGGACTAGGTTGTTTCCTTTGGATTTACCAGGTCCAGATTAGAAATAGCTGTTTCCAAACTGATAATTAACAGAAAGCATTTTCTGTATGTATCTTACATGAAACGCCTTAAACTTGTTTGAAATTAGTGTTTGGGGTACATGTGAAAAACAGTGTTTTGCACTTTGCCTTATCAAACTGCTATGTTGTCAACAATATTGATTGTACTAAAGTCCCACATCATTGCTGCGCTGGTAAACATTAATTGCTGGATGCTCGATGTTTAAGAGTGGAGTTAGATGCCTACAACATAAATATTTACCGCTATGTAACCTGAGGAAAGCAGATGGATCATTTGCAGTTACGCGTAATAAACTTAAAAATGCATTGTTTTCACACAATTGATTGTTCCATGTCTTTTATGAAACACCATGTGATATACATTCATTCAAATTTCTTCAGACTATTTATTATTTTTTAAAAACAAGAAATATAAGAATAATGATTCAAATAATATTTAGAATTTGAATACCACATACTTAAAATATAATTTGATTATTCTGAATTTTTTTACTCGATTAAACATAGAATTTGCTTGATCTAAATTTATAGTTCCTTTATGTAGAAAGTATTGGATTGAAAAACACATCTAACATGATATAGTTTACATATGAAAATTGTAAGAATGAGTTTTTAAAGTTGTTTCTATAAACGAGAGAAATCAGTTTAGTATCGAATATATGAATAATATCTAATAATTCAAAAGAAAGAAATTCCCTTTACAAAATTTTCGGTAAGTTAAAATGTTTGGGTCCAGCAAATGTTTAACTTTTAACATAATTTTTCTTATAAACAATTAAGTAGTTGGAACAAATGAAGGGAAATTATGTTTAAGAAAAGAATGTCATTAGAAGAATTAGTAAGAACATATCTAAGAGCCTCTGTTGTATACATTTCAACCTTAAGTATATAATAATTTGGACTTTCTCCATTTTAATTTTCACAAAAATCACAGAAGAGGTCACAGTTTTTATTCGAAGCTCATCAGAGTGCAGATTTGATGTGCCAACTTACAAAATTACCTTGAGTATCCAAACAATCACCTCTCTACTTCAAAAAAGTTAAATGCAACCCTTTTAATAAAACTTATTTTTCTGCTCTTAAAAAAGCTCAAAACTTTCTCTACAGTATTTATTCCTTCATTGGAATCATCAACCGTTTTTTAAGGATTACCCCACTATAGTGGTTTCTAATATGTTTTCCAATACACATTTTTCATTCTCTACGAGTATCTAGCCAAGCTTTTAACCAAATAGTTAGCCATCCGCATTTAGTTCATCAGCTCAAAGAATCGAATCCCAAGTTAGGCTTGGAATTTCGCAGTGGCTCGGAATCCATTTTAAATTGCAGGTCCCAACCTAATTAGCTCTAGCGGACAAAAATGACTATTAAGCGACAAACCAGCCAGACGAATATCTACATTCTTGGGTTTTAGCAGGGAAAAAGAAAAAAATAGACGTCCCCTTTCAGACTCACATTAGATTACGTTTCATAATTTCCCATCAATACTTTGAGAGTAAATAAACGGCCCAATGATCCTATGCCTAGATATTGGTGGCAATATGAAACGCTTCACTAACGCTCTCTAACGGAAAGTGCTTAATTCCAACACCAATCCTAAAAACCTTATGAATAAAATATTACGTTTCATAAAAGCTTGCTATTGATCCATATTTCATATATTTTTCTGTATCAAATACTGAATGAAAACTAACCTGCAGAATTATTGTTCAAGTGAATGTTCATACATTATATAAAATTAGGCATTGATGGGGAGGTGTCGGGTAAGAATTCTTCCATCCCCCCAAGTATAAGTGGTAGATATTGGAATGGGATAATCTTTTTAATGTTTTCTAATACCTTCCAGTGCCCTATTCTTACTATGTTTCATTCTAAATACAAACATATAATTTCTTTTGAATTCACTTTAATAGATTTGTTTACGTGGATTTTTCTTCTACTTTCATTTTAATAAAAATGGTGATAACCTGATTATCGTCAATAACATCCAAAAACTGTTAATATTTTATTTAAGTTAAAAATTGTCGGCACAGAGGTGCCGTATAATCCAGGATGCTAAATTGAGTTTGAAGATTTTTTGCCAGATTTTCTTATGTATCTGACAACCTCATTTTTATTACGTCATATATTTGGTGATCTATAAGAATTATGCAGACAATTCTATTTTGGTAACCCTAGTATTTACGTTATCGCGCACGTTACGTTACGTCATCTTGGCAACATTTCTTCATCTCCAAAAAAATTCAGAATTTGGAATCCTGTATTATACGGCACTTGTGCCAAATTGTCTTTTGTTGAAATATTCGATAAATTTATTAAATGTGGAATGTATGCACTATATACCAACTGCTAACTTATAAATATTATTTTTTTTTCCTTCAAGGAAAAGGATGAGATTTAACATGCTTTATTTTATTTGCCGTAACATTATTTATGATGAAATATATTTAAGATTAAATATAAAAAGGTCATTTCCATTCTAGTGAATTAGTGAAATGTTTAACAATTTTTTTGTTTAACAATAGTTTTAAGTAAAAGTCTAAATACTATCCTGAAGTCAAGCAAAGTTAATTTATTTTAAAAATATGTGTTTTTTATTTTTATTTTTAATCAAACAATAGATTTTCTTATGACCGAACTTAAGCCACTTATTGTTGTTCAATAATTTTAAGGAATCGATTGCAAGATATACGTGGACTTTGCTATTTGATTGTATACTTGTATAAAGCATATCTTATACTCATTGTATTTGTGCATAACTCCTTAATTTTACAGATTCAGAATACAATTTGTATAATTTCGCTGTTTGCAATGTTCAACCCAACCGAGCCATACCAGAAAGCCAGCAACAAGAAATCGTGGGACGAGTGAATTTGTGGCAAAAGGTGAGATTTTCTGTTGCAAGCAATCTGATTTTTTAGAACTTTGATAATAAAAAGAGTCTAATCTATTTTTAAACTAAGTTCAAACATTGTAATCACAATATCTTTAGGTATATAAAATTTGCAACGAGCTTTTATTTGTTATTTTTTAATATTTAAATAATTTTTTTTAAAAATATTTAAAATTTCTTAAGCCGATTTAGATTATTATGGGTTAAAAAAATTTTAGTTGCTCTGTATCCAAATATTTAACTTTCTGTGGAACAGTGAAGAAAAATCAGCTATTTTGATTGATCGAATTTTTTTGTAATTATGTTACTCATTTATCCCAGATTGATTAGAATGATTTTAATTCCGATTTCCATTTTAAATCAATAGAAAAAAAAATAGTTAAATTAAATAAGGGAGAAAATCTTTATTGACAATCTTGTGAATTTTATTATTTAATAAACATTAATTTTTTTTATTATTCTATGCTATACATTTATTTATTATTCTATTAGATTGATATTTGAGCAAACTTCGTAAAAAAAAGGAATTAAACCCATCAATATTTAATTTATGGTAATCCTAGGTTTAGACGGGAGCAACAAATTTAGCAGATTTTGCACTAATCATCCATTTGGGGGTAATATTTGCTTTGCATAAATTTTGCAAGAAGTTTCTTTAGCTCATATTTTGAAATTTTTCTGCACTGTGTCCTTAAATTTTAAAAATTATATTTTCCTTAGATCCTGGCGAATGTTCGAACAGCTTATAACAACTTGTGGATTTTAGAAGGTCAGATATATAACGCATGTTGACAGACATATTTTCCTGTACTCAGCCCATAATTTTTCTACTATTTAAATGGAAACTGTTGGATGGGAATCTTCTTAATTTAGCAGCAGGTACCAAACAGAAGATTCTCTATGTTCCAAGTAAAATAATACTTCGAGTGTCTTTCTAGTGAAATAATACCTCAGGTATTATTTCACTAGGAAGACATCAGCACCACAATCTATTTAGTGCGCCCCAGACACTTTTAAATAAGATTTGTCTTCTGGTCTTGGCACCTAAATTCTGTTGTGAATTCTACTCTAAATGATGCTAAAAGAGGTATTGGTTATTGCGATAGTTTTGAATCACTGTTTTGTGGTTAATCTAAACTGCAAAGCACTTTCAAACTTAGGGTGGTAATTTTGTACTAGACTCAAATGTTGCTGTTGTTGCACCACCATACTTCCCTGTACCAAGTTCCGGTTAGGTTGAAGCATCCGGGTGCGTGTCTTTGTAATTTAGAAGCAGGAACTAAATTGAAAACCCCCAGTATTTGACTTGTCACCCCAGAGGTATTTTTTACTCAGAGGACATTGTGAACACAACCAGTTTAAGGTATCCCATCCACCTTAAGTGAAAATGATGGATCTTTGGTTAATTCAGGATTCGAACTCACTACTTTCCGAAAATGAAAGCGATACCCTAACCAGTCCATCCACTACGACTTTATATGTGACTATGTAGTATCAAAAATTTCCTGCCTCACTGAAAAATAATATTAGATTGAACTTGGGAGATAACTCTCATCAGGAAATATATAAGGAAAATACTGGAAAACTTAGTTATGGATATACAGGTGTTATAATGCATCAATCGTATCCAAAATGCTCATTACAGCCTTTAAAAATCCGGTGTTATACAATCAGAGATCAGAAATATTGGATAATTTCAGATTGATGGATCTAAGAATATAAAACTCGTCTTATTAACAAGTAATTCATATTCTAAATAAATTTATATCACCGTTTCCATCAGAGATCTTATATTACTTCTAGCGAACTTCGCGAAGTAATTCCTTATACAAAAAATATTTTAATATCGAGAGTTTAAATTTTATATTTTTATTTTCAAATATTGTTTAAAAGGGTAAGAATATTGGAAAAAAGTACTTTATTAGAAAAAAAGTTATATCTGTATCACTCATTATCTAGTAAAGGTGAATATTCTGTACGATTTGTGATACAATATACTTCCAGTATACATCCGATGCAGTGATACAATATACTTCCTTCATTAAATAAAAAACAGTAGTAAACACTCATTCTAAATTGATTCTTTAATAGCATGTAATATTACCTAGGTAAACAACCCATCTAATATAATACAAAGTTTTAATAGTTTATGCATTTACTTATATTTTAAGCATACATTTGCATTCTTGAAGTTTCATTTTAAGCAAACGTTGCTGACTTAAAAAAAAAGAGAGATTAAAAGTACTAAATTAATCCTATAGAAAACTGGAGGACCACTGAACATTCATGTTCGTCTTCAAGGTTTCGATATGGGTGACCACCACCAGCACCATGAGGCGCAGCAGTCGTTGCAACAGGAGGACGAGGATACCACCCCTGTCGGACACAGACACGGATTCCACATTCACAGCACAGGCGACCTGAGTAATGGCTGTCAGTCCACGGGTCCCCACTACAATCCCAAAAATGTGGACCATGGAGGTCCCAACGCCCTGGTTAGGTAAGTGAGGCAAAGTAATGAAGCATCCCTCAAAATATTATGAAAGTTTGACAAGAGCATGTTTTGCATGACAAAATTATTTTTCTTCACAGAGATTATTCGGATTGGTGAATTATTATTTTTAATTGCCGATCGTAATTGTTAAAATAATAATGCTCATTTATCTGCCTCATTCATTCTGACAAGCTCTTCAAATGTTAAGCAGGCTTGTAGGTTGATATTTGAACGGTGTACATTTCAAATGTATAAAAACCTTTACTCTATATGCACATTTTTATTTCTCTAATATCATTACAAATGTTTGTGCATTCCTTTGTGCTCTCTTTTAGTTATGTATAACAAACATGTACATGGCAGTCAAATTTCATATATACTCTTTCGATGACCTCCCTATTAATGTTTATCAAAACAGCAATAATGCAATACTTAAGCAATCAATGTATAAGTGTGTATCTGTGCGTATTTTAACGCTCTATTCAAATATTGTGCATAACGTATCCCAAAAAAATCATAAACAGAAATACCAAAAGATCTTGGAAATCATCTTAAGAATACAAGATAAAAAATGCTTTTTATTTATGCAAATTGCTATTACTGTGTCGAATCTCAATAAAACTGGTAATGACATGAATTGTGTCTCTGGTAAATCCTAATGATATCCGTAATAGTATAAATGGTGTTACTGGTGAATTACAATGCAATCGGTAATGAGATAAATTATTTCCCTGGTGAATCACAAAGAGATTGATAATGACATAAATTGTGTAACTGGTAAATCATAATGAAGCCGGTAATGACATAAATTATTTCCTTGGTGAATTATAATGGAACTGGTAATAACGTAAGTCTTAGTGGTGTAGGGATTCATTGAACTCTACGGGACTTTTAACGTTCCCTTGTCCTCTTCAGTTGGGTCAGATATAAAACCCGCTACCTTCCGGACACGAAAATGATGTTTTTCCCACCAAGCTATGGTGAAACTTATTGTCTGCGATTTCAAGGCAATTACTTATTCATTGTCCTCAGTACATTACTATACAGAGTACTATAGATTGAAAAAACTGACAATATCAGATTTGTGAGGCCTTACTAGGGGGGTATAAGGAATTAATTTCTTGTTAAATCCTTAACTCATGATAATTGATGCTGCTAGATTTATTTCTTATTTTTACACCATCAATATATTAACAAACGTTTCAATGAAGAATTTACTTCTTCTTTAAATGCTAAATGAACTAAAGTGTTCTTTTGAACCTGAAACCTTCCCAATGTATCACAAACTGAAAAATTGTCTTATTTATACCGAATATAAAAGAATTTAATTTCTGATTAGGCATAATAACTTTTTTAGTATTCTTTGGCCCACCGTATTACGAATTGGATTCTGACTTACCCTCTGCATTTAATTGGTACTCGGAAAAAACATTAGTGCATGATAAATTATTAAATAGTATTATTTTTGCCATGTATCATAGAATTTCTGAGAATGACAAAAACACTGCTATATCAAAGAAGTTTTTGAGAAGAATCAAAATAAATAATTCAGACTAGATTAAACCAAGAGTATCTTTTTCGCACCGGAAACTCTCCCCAATATGTTTACTTTTTATGCGTTGTTTCCAGTTTTTATCCGGTATTATACATTACTGATTTTAATTTTTGTATTTTTCATTGGCTTCGTAAATTTTAGGCCATGGGATATATTGTTCAACACACACACACAAATGGTGGGGATATATATAACTGCTATAAATAACAAAGTTTCTTGATTTAATGGAATTAAATTAATGCTATTTTGATGATGTTTTATGATTTTTTTAACAATTGCTCTTTCAGAAAATGTAATTATTCTCCGGATTAAATAAAAAAGAAAATATAAATCGGCAAATGTTGCGAAAATATTCCCCAGTGGTGCTTGTTTTATTTGTTTTGAAAATTTTTTTTTACTAATTCTAAGCGTTTAAGCTTGTCGGGTTATATGAAATGCCAGCAAGATTATTCTTTGGAATGAAAAATAGAATGTCTTTTATACAGTGTACTTAATTGTTAGTTGATTTCTTTCTGCATGTGATGTCAGTCATAACTGCACGCCTAACAAGTTTGCATAACTGCACACCTGTTAGTCATAACCGCACGCCTTCACTTCCATTGATTGATGCATGGATGCCCGGTTGATGCATTTGCATGCCTTTATACGAGATTTTTTTTTGTATTCAAAGGCAACTTTTGTATATTTTAGACCGAAATCCACGGGTCCTACAGCAGATGATCTAATTAAGCTTTATCTTGTAGATAGGTAATACATTTTTTTTTATCTATTTTACTTATATTTTTAATATATTATGCTTTTATTCGTATTTTTATTATTAATCGGTGTTAGTTTCTTTACTTATTCAGATGCTTAAACTTTTTTTTTCAGAAAAACATTTATTACTAATGATAACTTTCGTTTGTGTTAGTACCTTTTTGCAAGTCCATACGAATTTGATTTTCTTTTGTTTGAAAATCATTATATTTTGTAGGTTTGTTTTGTTCTGATTATAAATGTGTATTAAATCTTTATTTCTCCTTGTCCTTATTTCTCTTTTCAAAATGAAATGTATAATTTTTTGTCGTTAACGAAATCATGCTAAAAGTATTATAAGACAGCAGTGTTTTCCCCCATTTGCTTACTTATACAAGATGCTTACTCGTTTCACTTGGTGTGGAATAAAACCCATTTTCATGGAGGTCTAATGGTGCGCAATTTATAAGGCTGTCTATGATGCTCTATAACTTAAATTTCATTCATTCACGCTCAGTAAATGAGACAAAATAAAAAGTAAGATTTCTATTTTAGTTTAGTAGCTCTGTTTATTTATCAAATAACATGTTAATAAAAATTTTCTATTTAGTCGGACAAGTAATATTTAACGTGTAGTTGTTTTAAGGTGTATTTCATATAAAATGTGTGTTAATAATGATTATAGGAATTTTTAACACACTAGGCTGTATTACTCACATCCTTTTATACGATGGTGTAAAATAGTAAAGTGCAAGATACAGTAGTTGAATAAATCACTTGTTTTCAATATTCTCATTTGAATCCTTAAAGTTGTGAAACGATATACACTTATTTTAGAGTCATTTTATGCAGCTGAAACACAATTATCGTTATCATTTCTTGTTTTAAAATAGTTTGGATTTAAATACATGATTACTAGTAAAGTTTCAGCATAAAAGCAAAATCCTAAAATCACTATCATAGTTATAACATCATTATATTTGACTTGACAGTCCTAGGTGGGCCAGTGCCCTCCTCTGAATTCTGTTCCACTGCATTCTATTTTTTTACACTATGGGCCAGTTTCTATGGGCCAGTTTCTAGTGGGCCAGTTTCTTTCCTAGATAGTCAAGAAGACACTGTCCATTGAATCTATACAGCTCATTTTGGGATATTCCTTTTCCTGCTTGTCAGGGGCTTATGTAAAAGGAATTTATGTTGGAATCATCATCAGTTGTAAATATGTAAGGCTTTCAGTACATTCAATTTATTTTTATGAACTTTATAATATCTATCTCTCACAATACATTTTATATAACTCACAATACTTATATTCTATATTTTATACAAATTTTCCAAACTTTACTGACTTCTATTCCATCAAAAATGGCTTCCAGAATTTTTCTTTCTAAAACGACTATTTTATTATTTATATAATATACATGTGTTGTTGTTACTTATGACACTTGGACAAGCCAAGCGCGCTATGCCTTGGCAATGCGAATTTAAGTCAATAGGTAGCGTCTTTCGTTTTAATCAGAGCACCATGAAGGTGAAAGCACGTCTTTGCTCTTTTTTAAATTCTCCGATAGATGGCACCACCAGAGAATCCACTCCCTCAATTTTGACATTGATCTGAAGGGGAGGAAATTTTCTCCAGACCATTGCACTCATGGAAACTGCTCAACGACCGACCACAGGATTTTCAATTCCACAGATTTAACGAGCACGTATATCGCATGTACTCGGTGGGTCTTTGGCGGCATTGGGAATCGAACCCCGTCCTTTCGGATGGAAGGCCGATACCCTAACCACTAGGCTACCACGGCCCAATATACATGTGTAATACACAATAACGTATTTTCGTATTATTGCTTAAGAAAATTGCAAAATATTTTAAGGTATCATTTTATTCAATAAACGAAAACTGTGTTAATGTTTAAATTTGTCAATATAAATAATAACAGTTGAAGATTAATTATTCTATTATACGTCTCTTACTGATAATATTTATATCACTTTCAAAACGAAGCACAACTGAGAAGTTCTAATTATACGTACCTAAAAAGTTCTTATTATATTTAACATCGAAAATAGTTATTATGGTGAATAAAATGAGTCAAAATGTGCCCACTCTAATATTAATTATTTCAAAAACATGTAAGTATTAATTATTTTATACAATGTCAATTCTAAAAAATATTGATTTAAATCTACTACTATTAAATGAATTGTTCTTAAAATAAATTTGAATGAACTTTACAAAAATATCGCTGAGAAATTTCTATCAACAAATTTATTGGCAAAAAATAAAATTAATAAATAAATAAAGAAAGAAAGAAAGAAAAAAAGAATAGAATTATCCATTAAAAAAATAAGAACTTCATTAGTTATAAGGCATGCATAATTATTGCAAAGTGTAAATAATTTTAAATATTAAGCTTATTAAAATTATTCTCTGTCATTTTTATTTTAGGGACTTCATACTTTTTTATAACTTATGTTTTGTTGTTAATATAAAAATCATTATCGGTCATTAATCAGTGTGGAGAATTTTTTCTTGAAAAAAATATTGTTAAGCGCAAAAAAATAATAATAATAAAAGAATGTGCTGATGATCTTGTCGTATTACAGAACCAAAAGAGAACCAATATAATTCAGAAAATTATGAAACATTTAATAGTGTATCTTTAAATATGCAAAGTCTTCACTCTCAACATTTTTAGTAATAATATAAAAGTGATGTGGGTGTTCTTATATAAAATAATTTCAATATAATTTATCAATAAGATAAAGGAATCTTAATAATGGTATTAAACTCTCCTGATGCAACTCTTTTAGCTATCGACAGTCAAATTAAAAAAAAAAAAAGAAATCGTGTTGGTAAGCCATTTGACATTCTTCTGCATTTGAAATATTTCAGCATGAATATGAAATCAACAAAATAAACTAAAATATTTTAGTGTCAGTTTTAAATTTTAAATATAAACTAAAATACACTATTTACAAATCTTGTTCTTCATTATAATTGAGCAAAGATACAAAATTTACAATATAATATTTTCGAGCAATGTTTTCGTTGGAACTGAAATAATATTGATAAATATTCTGCTATTTCGGATTTAGAAAATATGAAAATAGTTTCTTAAATACAAGGTTTACCACTGCAACAAGCTACTAAGCAAGCAATATTTTATGATTATAAGCGTTTATAAAAAAACGTCATGTAGCCTGAATCTGAAGAATCACTTCTTTTAATTACTAAATCATAATTTCAATAAAATTTTTATATGTAATGTGTTTTATAGGCCATGTTATAACTATGTTAATTGCTGTATATTAAAGAAATCAATGTGAAGGACTTGATGAAGAAAACCATCCTTTTATAAGAAGTTAATGTAAGAAAAAGCTTGAAAATTCCTAGTACATTAATCAAGTTTCCTTTAAAAATATTTTTACTTACGTTAATCATAAAAGGCAACTAAGAACCTAATACAAGTGAAAAACTCTGACTTAGAGATCTTAAATGGACTCCCAAAAAATCTTCCTGCTGGTAGAGAATAAAAAAATTTAATTATTCAACAATGCAAGAGTATTCTATAAGGTTTCCAGACTTTTTTTCTACATAAACTTCTCTTAAAAGAAGGATTTTCATTAACATTTTCTTTATAATATTCTGCATAAAATATAATGCTTATATATAGCAATTAAAGATGATAATTTGATAAAGAATGTTGGCATAAGATTAGGTAAAGTGATTCATAATACTTTTCATTATTTCATAATAATACAAAATTGTACAAAAATAATAAAATAGGTTTATTTTTAGCATTTTTATACAACTTTGTATTATTAACAAATTTATCATTTGATCTTAGAATATTATAGACTCCTTTTAAACCAATGTAATTTCCAAAAGGATCACCTAAGCCCTACGTATGCACCTGCAAACTTTCCTCTATCAAGCCAAGAGTTAGACTAGATACCAGTAGGTGGAAGTTGCTGGTAAGGAGTCTTCATCATTTAGAAGCAGGGACCAAATATCATAGAAAGCTAAGCAATATTTGCTTTCAACTCATACAGGCATCATTTCAGTTGGAGGAATTTGCAATCGCGATCCAATGTGTCCCAGCCACTTTTAGTAAATACGACACTTGAACCCTGTTGTGAATCCTGCTCTAAATGATGCTTAATAAGATCTCAAAAACGAGATCTTGGTTATATATGAAAAGAAATACTAAGAAAATATTTATATCAACTTTTTATAAATTAAAATTTATTTCTAATAAAATGTAAAATATTTACTTAGTAATTATAAATGCCCTGAGAATTAGAATTTCTGTCTTCATGATATTGTTCTTTCTATCACGATTGAGATTAACAAATCTATAATTCCGTTCATATCGCTTTTTTTTAAACGGCTTTCGGCTAAAGTTTTTTACAGTGGAAGTTTGTGAATTTAAGTAAATCGGAACTTATGTAACTTAAATTAATTTGGTGAACTAACTTAAATACATTTCTATATCGATTCAGTGCCTTTTTAATTTCTGCTACTACTGTTAATGTTGGTTGAAAGGACTAAAACCGATCACAATAAAAATAAAGTAAAGCAAAATATGAAAAAAAACGTTGAAAAATTATTAAAAAATATGGACTGAATTCCAGAAAATTATGTTGAAATGAAAAAGAAATAAAGTTGTCAACGTCATACACACACTCTTTCTATTCATATTATCATCTTAGTCATCTTCATTTTAATAGATAAATATTTTAAAAATGTTCTCAAATGTAAAAAAATTCAGACATTTAAATATAATTTTTAGTATCAACTAACAAAAAACAATCATCCTCACAAAAACCAATACTTCTTACACCAGTTTCGAGAATCAGAGCCTGACAAAAGTAGGGGAATATGGGGCATTTGCCCTGGGCCTCCACATCAGAAGGTATCCCAAATCGAATAGGAAGTTTTTCTACGTTGTCAATCGGATATAAAGTTTGTTGTGAAGCAAAGGGAGATCCTTAAAGAAGTTTTTGCCTTCAGCCCAAATTAGGCTAAGTTGGGCCTTGTAGAGACTGTGTGAATGCTGTTTTAAGCATGGTGTTTAAGTTAAATCAATTTTAAATTTATTTAAAAAGCGCAATTATAGAAAGCGGTATAACCCTTAAGACTAATAGGAGTAAGCGATTAAAACCAAGAAATCAAATAATCGATAAGTTGATCGTATGTAAATGACCCACTTATTCGAAATGATCGTATAAAATCTTGTCTGTTCGACGTGTTTATGAGGTATTGTTGAACTCCTTTAGGAACAATAAACCAGTTCGAAACTCTGAAGTAAATCATGGATACTCTGAGAATATCAATAACTTCCAGTGATAAGAAGTGTTATCGATCTTTCTCTTTTGTCGGAGGAAAGATTTGATATCTCCTTCATGTGTTATTTACCTGTTGTTATCTCAATTTATTTGCTTTCCGAGAGTTGGCAACGCTGCATTGTTTACTCGGCTCTCGTGTAGAAAATTCTCTTTGAGTCTGTCGACAATGAACGGAACTCTCTTTCAGCCTTTCATTTCATTTCTGATAATTTCGGTAATCATTTATGAATTGGTAACAAATATTTGTGATTTTTAAAACATACGTCTGGATAGAAGTAATAGTGTTACACGGTGTTTCCTACCTAATATTTCGATCAAGTTCGATTATTAAGCTTATGAAAATATGGCAGAAACATGCTACAAGCAGTTTTTATAAAGACTATGAAATTTTGAATTTAAATTTTCGAGAAGAATCTATTTCTTTTTCTGACTGTAAGTTTTTGAAGAAGGGATTCTGGCTGTAATTAGGTAACGAAATCCAAACTAAATCAAAACTATTTTCTATAAAAGGTACTTCATTTTCATAAGTAGGATGTAATTAATAACACCAGAGAAACTACAACAGGAAGTGACGATACACTGAAAAAAATATAAAAGAGATTTCATCCTGAAAACATAACGCAAGTAGTTCATTAGGTTATTGGGATATTGGCATATATACTTTTTTTTCTTATTGAAATTCATTTCTGTTTATGCTTGTTTCTACCGGCTGAAAAATGATTAATACAACAAACTATTTCATTAATTTTGAAACACAGACAAATGACGAGGTCGAAAATAAAATCACGTCGTTCATTTTATTTGTAATATTTGATGACATTATTTGTTGTCATCTCAAAAACCGCATTCATTTGTTGAAAAATAAAATTAATAAAAACAATTTTGTTTTCTTTAAACACGGAATCTTTTCAGTTGAGTCAGGAGAAATGGGCTCACATGGTTTTACAACAATTAGATAATAGAAAATCAGATAATTGATGAACAATGAGGTATTTGGTTTGCGTGCTAAAACACATCCATGGTACTGAAGGCATGCAAATTATTTCTTCAAAATATTAGAGTGCATCACAATTCATACTGGCTGTGGAAACTCAATGGATGATTTGGGCTTCTTGCTGTTTCTACAAATCTAACACTTCAAGACACGTCAACAGTTAACCACGACTGTGATAATTCTGCCTCAATTATGCGATATACATTTGCCATGAAAGTTGCTAAAACACATCTTTATCGTCATGTATTCCTTTCATTTCGTACATTTGTCAGAATTTTTCACAATATATATATATATATATATATATATATATATATATATATATATATATATATATATATATATATATATATATATATATATATATATATATATATATATATATATATATATATATATATATATACATATATATATATACATATATATATATATATACATATATATATATATACATATATGTATATATATATATATATATATATATATATATATATATATATATATATATACATATATATATATATATATATATATACATACATATATATATATATATGTATATATATATATATATATATATGTATATATATATATATATACATATATATATATATACATATATATATATATATATATACACAGTCCAGTCACATTAATGTGACCATCTGACAAAAGCCAGAATAACCACCTTTCGCAGAGCGGACTGCTGCGAGACGTGCAGGAAGAGAGTCACTTAGGTCCCTGAAGGTGTTCTCTGGGATGTTGAGCCATGCCGACTCTAATGCCGTGGCCAGCTGTGCTAGATTACGCGGTTGAGGATCCATGGCGCGAACAACTCGATCGAGATGGTCCCACAGATGTTCGATTGGGCTTAATTCAGGTGAGTTTGCTGGCCAGGGGAGGACGGTAAACTCATCCTGGTGCTCTTCGAACCACGCACGTACACTGGCAGCTGTATGGCACCTCGCTTTGTCCTGCTGGAAGATGCCATCATCCTGAGGAAAAACAATGCGCATGTAGGGGTGAATATGGTCCGCAAGGACAGATGCGTACTTTTATTGATCCATCGTGCCTTCCACAATGATCAGTGAACCCAGAGAATGCCAGGAAAACATTCCCCAGACCATAATGCTCCCGCCTCCAGCTTGGACCGTTCCGGCAAAGGTTGCAGGGTGGTTCCTTTCAGAGGTTTCACGCCTTATACGCCAACGTCCGTCTGTCCGATGGAGCATAAAACGCGGTTCATCTGAAAACGCAACCTGTCGCCACTCAGTGGACGTCCAGCTGCTGTACTGGCGTGCAAATTCTAGCCTTCGCCGTCGATGAACAGCAGTCAGCATAGGTGCACGAACAAGGCGTCTGCTTCGGAGGCCCAGACGCAGCAATTTTCGCTGAATAGTAGTTTGGGAGACACTTTTGGTAGCCCCTTGGTTCATTTTGGTGGTCAGTTGCTCAACGGTAGCCCGTCTATCTGCCCGAACGCATCTCCGCAACCGTCGTTCACCTCTGTCATCTATGGCCTGTGGTGCACCACATTTGCTACGTCGCTGATTTTGGACAGTCCCATTTTGCCATGCACGGTACACTTTTACCACGGCGGCACGCGAACAGTTCACAAATTCAGCCGTTTCGGAAATGCTTCCACCCTTGGCCCGAAAGCCAATGATCATGCCCTTTTGGACGTCGGATAAATCGCTTCGTTTCTGCATTACGCCAACGATTGAAATGTTTTCTGAAGCCCTCAAACACCCTTTATATACGCTCAACTGCACTGTGCTGCCACCTGCCTTCTGAGATTGGTTATTTAATTCTGACGTGGAAAGTACGTGGTGGTCACATTAATGTGACTGGACTGTGTATATATATGGCCTACCGGTGACTGAGTAGTTAGCGTTCCTGACTCCTAAGTTGTGGATCCCGGGTTCGAATCCCGGTTCGGGTATGAATGTTACTTTCTTTCTCAGTTCTCTCTGTTTTTCTCTGTTCTTTCTTCTGTGATGATGTATGAATGTGTCCCACCCTATAAATGGCTTTGTGGTGGTACAATGCTACTCTCCTCCATGACTTGGTTCACAGGTGCCCGCTGGGTAACGACAAATGAGTAGCAGTTTCTGGCCTTGTTGTGGCATGGGGTTCGTCACCCAAGTGCCTGTCGTTGGGAAATATATATATATATATATATATATATATATATATATATATATATATATATATATATATATATATATATATATATATATATATATATATATGGTGGTAAATTATTAAGGAATTATTAAATATTTAACATTTAGTAACTATATCACCAAAAAATGACGACTGCAATTATGTTTTTCCACAGAAATCGGATCAATTAGTGAGTCATAAAAAGAGAAATAAGTTTCTTTCGAAAAATATTTTTTCTATTTGAATTCACTAAAAATATCAGTTTTAAATTTAATGCTAAATAATACTTTCAATCATTAAACTCAAAAATACTTGTAATCATACATAGACAAAATGAAACAAATCGCATGCCAGAAAAGTGATATTACATCTCTTCAGGATCGTCAATAAATGTCTTCTAGTACTGTATTTTGAAGATAAAAAATATTTTATCTCTCTCTATCATGACATTTCAAATAAAAATTAATAATTGAATTGTTTTAATAATTTTATCTATCAGATCAAAAACCATAATCTAATAAAGCCTTTTTCAATTGACATACATAAACTTTTGCGAGAGAATGCACTTGAATTATCTGTTATGAGATTAGTGAAATAAGAGGTAAATAGAATTGAAATAAAAGAATTTTTCACAATATAATTATATTTTATTTCTCTGGAAATACTTGTAATAAAAGATTTTTGTCCAATATATTTACTATTTTCAAAGTTATTACATGATATAAATTGATGTTCACAATATTATTTTTTAATACTTAAAATTGCAGAGCTTTTAAATTTGATCCGGGAAACTCATTCAAAGTTAATTGCATTCACAAAATTTAATTTTTAATCATTTAATAGTTTTTCTTTCAAAAATAAGTTATCAATACTATTTTTAAAGGAAAATTTTATAGAATTTATAAATTTATGATTAACTCTTTTTATTATTTATGATTACTATAGATTCGTAAAATAAAACAACAAAAAATATTTTTCTCCTCTTTACTGACCTAATAAAAGGGATGTATGTATTTTACAAATGTAAAATTTAATTCATAAATTGATTTTTACTTAAGCGTATTCATAAGTATCATACGTTTTAATAAGTCAAAGATGGGCCATAGATTAGCGAAAATCTGAATAACAGCATAACAACTTTTAAAGTTTCGAAATTTTAAAGTGTTATCATGCCAGCTTTACCATTTTGGTACCAGTAAACGTAGAGATAAATTATCTCTCAATTTAAATTTAACAAAGATTTCCTCCCAGTACTTTTTGCTTTTAGGTATAAATGTAATGATAACTAATAATTGAAATTTGGTCAAAATTTCATTCCATTTCCGTATTCATATCACGTACTTTGTTGTATTGATGGAAATTGGCATTTATTAAAGAAAGTGATATTTACAGTATAAGTGTCACCGCTTCAATATTAATATGCAATTCAAATGCGAAATAAGTAGATCATGATATTGCACCATTATTTTTTCAAATAGGGAGCGGAGCAAATATTTCGGTAATTGAAAATGCTCTATCTATTCATTAATTTAAAAAAAGGAATATGAAAATTGGGGCTGCGATGACGCTAATAAACATAGGCAACGAAAAAGTCATCAATTTTTCTTTTTTTTAAATTTCGCATAATAAAACAGCCTAACACGAGACATTTGAACACCTAAAGCATCTCGCCTTGGGGAAGCAGTTTTTGCAAGTAACATTTACGTATCCTAAGGAAGAATATTAAGAAAATTATCAAGCACTCTACTCGACATATGGGTATGCTTTAAAAAGAATATACTAATCCACTTCTCATTGTTCCAGAATGGTAAGATTGAACTCGAGACTTACTAATACGAAGAAATGGTCTTATTATTAAATTACAGTGGGTCCATGAACATCATAATTAAAGATAAGGAATTACATGCAGTGCGGCTTTTTGAAAGATATTTGAATTAGTTTAAAATTGAAAAATGAGAAATTTTAGATAAATGTATTTGTTTTGTAAACAGCGTATAAGTTTTCGACGTATAAGCATTTTTCTACATGAAAAATTACCCAGTCTTTGTCATCATAGATGTGAAATCTAAAGTTTTTTTTATAATTTATTGTATGAAAATGGAATCAAACTAGTCAAGGGTTCATATACTAAGTCGTAAGTGGTACTTCCATTGATTAATCTAAAAATTTTAGATATTTATATATATAATAATAAAATATAAAACAGTTATCTTTATTTAATATTTCAACTCGTTATCTATCATAAATGGAATTCAATTATTTTTGGAAAACTCTGAAGTATTATTGTTGATATTTCTTCTCCAAATATATAAATAATATTACTGTTAGTATATTTAAAGAATTGATTACATGTCCAAAACAAAAAGTGTCACAAGGATAATAAATCATTATTTATTAGCAAAAATAAAGAAAATACATTGCTGGTCACCTTAAATGCCACACCCTAAAGGGAGCATGCAAAATCTATGAAGCTTACATAATGCATTAGTGGAGGGGAGATATGCAAATGATTAGAATTTCAGCGCAGACGCACCTCACGCGCGCTTGTGGCGCCTCTTCAAAGCGCTATTTAATGCCTTGAGATTTCGACGATTTCAAGTTCAACAATTTTTTTCTTGTGGATTTTTCAAAAAAAAAATTATGCTTTGTAGAAAACAGTGATAATTTTTTGATCAAGTATCCAAGTTCGACAGAGGAAGGATAGTGGCCTACCGAGATTGTGGATTATCTTTCAGTGAAATCGGTAGTCGTGTTAGACGAAACCCAACAACTGTAATGCGGATATGTGATCGTTGAATGCATTAAGGTACGACGGACCGGCGTGTTCGATCGTATTTACTTCAGTGCACTACTTCACGTGATGACAGGCAAATTGTGCACATGGCAGTGACGGATCGCTCAGCCACATCACGAAACATAGCAAAACACATTCAGTCAGTAACGCATCATCCAGTGTCTATGCGTACCATTCGACACCGTTTAAGGCAGAGTGATCTGTCCGCAAGATTGCTTCATCTACACTTTGCACAGAACCACAGACGCCTCCACCGCCAATGGTGCGATGAAAGAAGGATGTGGACGACAGAATGGAATGAAATTGTATGTACTGACGAATCACACTTTTGTTTGTAACGCCATGATGATCGCATTCGAGTCTGGAGATACAGTGGAGAGAGGATGTTGAACAGCTGCGTTATGCACTGCCAGACGGGTCCTCCATCACGTATTATGGTATGAGCAGGTATTGGATATCATTCTCGCACTCTTCAAGTATGCATTGCCGGTATTTTAAACAGCCAACGCTACATTCCGAGGTGTTGGATCCAGCTGTCCTTCCTTACCCTTAGGGATTGCCCACGGCATATTTTAACAAGATAATACACGACCACACATGGTATGAATTGCCCACGGGTTCTTCATCAATCACCAGATATCCCTGGCCGTCTCGCTCTTCAGATCTTTCACCGACAGAAAACATGTGGTCCATGGTTGCTCAACGATTGACCTAGATTACAACCCTAGCTGCCACACCAGATCACATGCTTTATTCTATTATAATTTTTATTATTATTTATGGAAGACTTTTTATAGACTGTGCTTCATATTCACGTATTGAAAAGGAGAAATCCAAATATAATTCTCCGCACCATTCCTGACAGAAGCGCATGCAAAAATTATATGGTAAACAAGAAATGTCTTGCCGTTATCGCATTGACATTGAATGCAGTGAGAATAAGTGTGTAAATCAGCATATGACACGGTTGAAACAATGGTCAGTCGAGATTAGGAATGTCAGTTGCAATAAAAACAGGTTCACTCAGCACATTAATGAATTGTAACTCTTACAATAGAGAAGAGAAATGAACGTGTCAAAGAGGATCGTGCTGTTTTGTTTGCTTTACGACTTCAAAATGAACTTATCAGCTGCTGCATCGAGTTGCCGAATATGTCAAGCGTTTATGAATAGTGATGTGAATTAAGGTACTAAAAAGCATTGTTTTCTCAAATTCATCAAAGTTCGGTAATTTTGTTCCTCTGTGATGAAGTTGGTGTCTGGAGGCCAGTCGTCGAGTGGTTCATTATGAACTGCTACCATTGGGCCAAATGGTCACTGTGAACCTGTATTCGCTGCAATGGGAACGTAACATGAGCAACAGGCATTGCAACAGTAAGAGACAGCACTGCATAATCGTAAGGGTGTACTGTTCTTGGACGATGACGCAAAGCCGCATGCCAAGTGGTTGGCCAGGAATACCCTACAGTAACTTGGTTGGAAGACTTTGTGCCCTCCTCCTTACTCATCTGACCTTTCACCATAAGATTACTACCTCTTCCACTTTCTAAACAATCATCTTCATGAAAAATCCTTCAACAATGAAGCAGACTTTCGCCAAGCACTCAAGAACTTCTTTGTGTCCAAAACCCTCGAGTGTTACCGCAAGGGGATTGCAAAACTGGAGACAAGTTGGCAGAAGGTGCTGGGCGCCTATGGTAATTACTTTGAGGATTAACAGTAGACTATACTTTCTGTAGGTCATGTTCTTTTGGGTTGCTAAAAATGGCAAGAACTTTCTTGTTTACCTCGTAGAAGCACAACGTGTACATTCCATTTTACAGCAATGGTTGGGATCCAATGCATCACTATCCATCCCGAAAACTGATGTTCCTGCAACTAGGCCTCAATAAGTACAGTCCTACCTAGCTTATAGTAATTTAAAGCTAATTAAAAATCTATAATCTTCTGAGATTCTTTTTTCTTTCACGCGAAGCGAATGAGGAGGAGAACCTTGTTTCTTTTTCTAAATAAAAATGAATTACTGAAACAAAATCGTAACATAAAAGTTAAAATTTTTTTAATTTGTGGAGTAAATAATACATTAGAAAATGCGTTGCAAATTTGAAGTCACAAATTTCTAACACCGAAAAAGAGTCTAAAATTGATAAAATCGCGTCAGCTAGTAAAGTTTTGTCATTGAAAAATTCTTTTAATATCAATGTTAGGAAACAAACTTCGTCCCGAAAAAAAAGCCCCACTCTCTCCTAGAATAATGCAACACTTTCAGGGAAATGTCCAGTCTTTAAACAATAGCAGATGCACTTCTGTGATTTTGGTTACTTTAATATGAAGAAACTCACTCTCAAGTGCATCGTCCGGTGTGTAATACAAGTGATAACTATTAAGTTAACCTGTGCGAGAAAATGAACCTATATTCTAAAGGAGTTGTGCATTAAGAGTCACATTTGCACTTCAAAAATAATAGCGTTCATCGAATCACGAGTGGATTTTTACTATCTACACAGTCTCCCCTGTGAAATTAACTTATGATGCCTAAATACCTCTTTGGGTTAGATGCATCGAATATATTCATATCAGTTACAGCTGTTGTTGTTATTACTAATGACACTTGGACAAGCCAAGCTCGCTATTCTTTGGCTATGCGAATTTAAGTCAATTGGGAGCGTCTTTCGTTTTTTAATCAGAGCACCATGAATGTGAAAGTAGGACTTTGCTCTACATACTTGCCATAGGTACCCGTTTATAGGGTAGGCAACCATTCACATCTCATTCATACAAGGAAAGGACAAAGACAGGATAGATAGAGAGAGAAAGTACATCCATGCCCGAACCGGGATTCGAACCCAGGACCTCCTTATCCGCAGTCTGGCACGCTGACCACTAGACAAGTTGAGCGGCAGTTATAGCTGTAAGCGCAGGCTTCTGTATTAGATAAATTTTTATGTATGTCAATGGATAATGCAAAAACACATTGCTATTCTAGTTAGAATGTTTCGTGGGGCAGAATTCTGTATGTTCCTGAAGAACTCATTTAAAAATATTTTTTGTTATCGGCACCAGAGTCATCGCCAAACATTTCACTATAATAGCTCTAAAAAGTTCTTCATAAAGTCACAATTTTTTGTTTTCAGTCGGTATATCATCAAGGATATGAAAATCTTAAGTACTTTAAGGATAAATTTTGTGCTTCACATTTGTTGCATAATAGTAAGAAGCTTGTAATATCTTAATCTGGCTAATATAACCAAATATTATAAGCCATTTGTTTAGTTTTCATGTTTCTTCTCCAGTCTATGCAAATAACTTTGATTGGTTTCGTGTGATATGCAGCTCTTGCTTTCAAATTCTTCACTTGTTGAAAAAAATAACATTTTGAAAAATAACTTTGTGACATCATCATAAAGATGTAGCAACTTCTGATTGCGATACAACCTCCAATGATACCTCACTAAAAGTATATTTAGGATACATATCACTAGTTTCTTTGAAAGTTCTATATAAAATTTTGTGTGCGGGAAGAATTTAAACTCCTTTTCAAACATAAATTAAATATGTTCTAAAAAACTTCTAATTTATGTGTGTAAGTGAAAATTCAAAAATCAAACAATAACTCATAAATTCATATAGTAACCACACAAATACCATATGAACTTCTCTTCAAAATAACTAATATGAATTATGTAAATTAAATCTAACGCACAAGGCGGTTGTAAAAGAGGTAATAGATTTCTGGTTATCAGATGTAAGATCGATTTTTCTAGAAATAAATATAAATTATAGATTAAATATTATAAAAATAATAAGTTTTGCTTCAGTTTAAAATTAAATTCGTTTTTTGATATTGATGTAAAAAGCAATCGTATGATTTCTACAACGAAAAGTTTTATCTTGTTCTAGAATGAGGAACTTCCTTATTTGTAACAATTTTATTGATCAAGATAAATGGATTTTTTTTTATCCATTTTGATTAATTTGTATTAACTAAAATTTATACAAATTCACTAAAATTGCGAGAATTGTTTTTAAAATGAAGCATTTTCAATAGAAACTCACTAATCAATAAATTACATATACAAATAAATTATTCAATAATGTCACTTAAAAAATAACTCCGTCTTGATAATAATTTATTCATAAAACTTAATGCAATTGGTTATCTTTTTTATATTCTTTTAATATGTTAAAGGAAACTGTTTCTTCTCCATCTCCCCATTTATCTCTGATGTTATGTATGAGCAAAAAGACTAATTTCGCCAGTTTTTACAGCATTAATATTCAGAATCAACATTCATTTACCACTTCTTCTCTTGCAAAATGGATTGTACGTGAAATGTTTAAATCGGATTAACATTCCTCGTCAAAACGAGATAATTTTTTAAACAAATATGAGATAAGAACCATGATTTGAATTTTAACTGCTAACCTTGATATAAGTTAGTCGAATACTTGAGATTGTCTGCTCAGATGAAAAAAATTGATTGAGCATAATTTATCATTTGTTATATAAAAGGGCTGAAATGCCAAGGCCGGAACAAGAAGTTTCGAATATGGAAAACAAGTCAAGTATTCATATCAATTTTTCTTTATTTTCCAATAGGTATTTAATGTTCAGTTAAGGTGGCAATCATGATTTTTTTAATAATGAAACTGAAAGAACTTCTATTTCATTCAATTTTAAAACTGATATAATTTGCAGTTTTAATAAGAAAAAAGAGTTTTAACTGTTTTTTTTTAAATGATATCGATTTTTAAGCAATTCACACCGATACATTTATTCACTTACGTAAATACCCTTCTGAAACATCTAGAATAAAAGCACTTATATAATAGATTTGATATTTTTGTGGTAGTTCTGTTATTTTCAATAGAGTGAATTGCATTATTTTATATAATGTTAATGCTAATGAATCTTCATAATTATACTAATAACAGAATTCTAATTTTAAAGCAGTACATTTTATTTCTCATTAAAAAGTAATTGATATTACAAAAACTAAGAAAATGAACAAAACAAAAATAACAAGCAAAAGGGAGTAATAATATACGTTATAATAATAACTATAAATTATGGCAGTGATTTCAAAATTCTTCATGAAATTTTCATGATTTTATTTATTTAAATTAAAAAGTATGTATATATTTAATAAATCTAAAAAGGGAAATTTTCTCCAAAAGGAAAATGTTTCTTAGTAATAAAAATAATAAGTATTCTTTGTTTTTATTATCGAGATGTGTGTATATATATATATAAGAGAGAGAATCTCTCTCTCTCTCTCTCTCTCTCTCTCTCTCTATATATATATATATATATATATATATATATATATATATATATATATATATATATATATATATATATATATATATATATATATTCATATATAATATGTATAATTATTATATATATATATATATATATAGATTTACTAAAAATTTTAAAAATAAAAGACAAAAAATTAAATTTATTATTTTTTTATTCAAACTTTTTAGTAATCCATTTATTGCTGGATAGTTTTTGCACTTATTTCATCAATAATTTCAAACAAAAGTATTAAATTCAGTGTTAAATTTTATTTAAAAAAACAGGTGTCACATTTCATAAGAAAATATAATGTCATTTATTTTATTCTAATAATTTACAATATGCTAAGAAAAGAAGTGAAATTAATTTAAAATTAAAATGGGAAATTAAAATTAAAATAGAATTTTATCTTTTATTTTTATTTATATTTTTGTGCAAATGTAAATAACTTATAAAATGATGAACATAAAATATATAGATCGTTATATTTGTAGCGTTTTATCACAACGTAGCTATATCAAGAAAGAGGTTTTGGAAATAGTTATCCCTTTTAATATTTATAGAAAACTGTACAAAGATCTTGACATTGAGTTCGAGAGAAAAAATTAAGTTCATTAATATGAAATATTAATGAATTAGGGTCAACAAAACTTTTCGATGATTTTCTAATGTCAGAAACTAGATTCAAATATCATCAAATCATCAGTATTTGGAAGAATCTTGCCTATTATTTTCATACTTCGAGTTTTCCATCTAAAACTGATGATTTGGCGATATTTGAATCTAGTATGAAAATAATAACCAGGATATTTACGATGTCATAAAAGAGAAGAAAAATTTAAAAGAGAAATGGGAAATGCTCGAAAAAATTAAAAACGTTTTAATAGAAATTAATCAGCTAAGAACTTTTAATAAATTTTAGAGAAACATTTGGTGAGGAGCTAAATTATTTGTACAATAATAATAATAAAAAATTGTATTACCTTCCGCTCATATAAAGTTTGAATTCTTGCAACAGTACATAAAAGTTTTGAATAAAAGCATTGCTTATTTTAAATGTTAATAAATTTCTGGTTTTGTGTTACCCGGATAAAATTCCAAGCTAATATTTTTGTTGGCCCTCAAATAAAGCCTTATAAAAGATATTTTATGCGAACATGAATAATATACAGAGACGCGCTTGATTATCAGTTTCTGAAGAAATATTTATGAACAAGGTCAGAACTGTTGATTATTAATATCGAGTTCAGATTCTATTGACACAATTTCAAAGATTAAATTTAAAAATAAATATGAAGTTCCCATCAAATCTCAATTATTTTTGTAAGCAGGAAAATGAGCTATCCCGACGAGGCAACGGAAATACCGATATCTAGGCTGGTGGAATAAAAATAGAATAGTTGATGACCATTGGTGCTCACTTTTTCATCATTAGTCATTCCATCAATGAAATGTAAGTTGTTGAGAAACTAAGCATTAATTTTGCTCAATGGCTAAAAATAATTCACTTCTAAGGTCTGTGTAGACATCGATTTTTAGTTTTGAAAATTTATTTGTTTTCGACAATTTTCTTAAAATTTCATTTTATTATAATGAAGCAAAGATGGAATAAAAAAGAATTGTGAGAAGTTTTGCCATGTGTTAATTTCATGTTTAGAATCTATTCCTTTGAAGTTTAAAAATAAAATAGTTTTATACGCGTAACAAGTGAGTTTATCAGAAATCAAATAACATATTTGTGTAGATTTTTAAATTTATAAATTTGTTTCAGCCGTTTCAATGATTTAAACCTATGCACTCAAAAACTGTAATGCAGAAATACCAAGCACTTCATTTTTTTAAAACTTTACATTATAAATTTTCCGAAAAAAATTATTTTAATTAAATTGTTTCAATAGTTCTATGAAATATTTTCTTTAGTTAAATATAATTTATATTTTAAATAAAAAATATTTTAAATTTAAAATTATTTCCTTATATAATACAAGTTAGACCCTGCGGCTCTGTACTTCACACCACTTCACGTAAGATCAGTGGGCTCCGGTCTAATTAGTCAGCGCGTGCCAAAAATGACCGATGAGCGACAAACAAACCAAACCAATTCGGTAAGATCAGCTAAGTGTAGCATTATTTGCCGCGGGTAGTGATTAGGGTGATCACATTCTTCCTCATAGGGAGTTCCGCGGGTTTGGTGCGTGTGTATATTAAATTGTGAGGTCTAAAGAACTTCTGTTGGTGCAGCAAGGATAGGAAGAGAAGAGTGCTAGTTCTGGTATCGACCTCGTCATTTTATCACGGTTTAAAATTACGAGGCGCTGGGTGATAGGTGAGTATTCAGAGACGTTTAATATTAAGGTTAGTTCAGTTCTCGCTTGCAGTACGTATGTTTAGATTTGAAGTTTCGAAGAGAGATTTCATAATGTTCAAACATAATCTGTAATAGTGGTTTACTATCTTCGATTTTTTCATATGGGAGTTCTTATAACTTGCTCAGGTATCAAACCCACAATTTTTCAGATACGAGTACTATGCCCCAACTTAATCAGGTACCGCAGCCTCAAAAGAAAACAATAAATATTCAAATCATCAGATAATTTTATAACAGTGAGAGAGTCTCACTTTCTAAGTGTTTGAAAATGCAGATAACATATGTGTAAATAAAACATATTATATTAAATTGCTTATGAAGCTCAATAATGGTTAAATTTAAATAAATAAAAAAGTGCACAAAACATAAATTAATAAGGGAGTAGATAAGACAAAATTAGTATCATTTTATTTTTCCTAATGAAGTATCCTCTGGGAAATTATTTTAAGAGAAAACAATTAAGAAACAAAAATAGCAGAAATGATGCCGATGCGTTTGGACTCGCAAGAAAGAGATTAAGACGTTTTATCGTATCATAACAGCAATCACAGGTCATTAAAAATGAATGAAAAAATAAAAATGTTCATTGAGATAGTGGTGAAGATAGCAAGTGCATTTGAAAAATGTCGACCGCATGCGGAGCAAGAGAAATGCTGTTCCGTGAGTGTGAGGGGTGGGCCCTTCTCCCCCTCCCTTTTTCGTGCCTGCGGTCGTAGGAAAACGTTATGTAAGATCTTTGGAATACCTGTCTCCTGAAAGATATCTTACGTAACACAAACTTGTTCCAGAGGCAGTTTCGTGAAAGAAAAAGCAGACTGATCGCTCCTGTCCTTCACAATGCAATGCAGAGGAAGATGCCACTATTGAGATTCGTGGGAAGTTTTCTTCCAAAAGTAGTATTTTGATTTGAGTCATGAAAAATACAACTTAGCGAAGTTATATTACAGTAATCTTCTTTGATGCATCAAATAAAAAACAATGGTTAGAAATATTATATATACCTCAAACACTTTCTTTAACTTAAGTATATATACATAATTAAATTAAAGAATAATATATATACATATATATATATATATATATATATATATATATATATATATATATATATATATATATATATATATATATATATATATATATATATATATATGTATGTATATATATATATATATATGTATGTATATATATATATATATATGTATGTATATATATATATATATATGTATGTATATATATATATATATATATATATATATATATATATATATATATATATATATATGTATGTATATATATATATATATATATGTATGTATATACACGTATATATATATATATATATATATATATATATATATATATATATATATATATGTATATATAAGAAATTAAGATCACTTTTAGCATGTTTAGCCTAAGAGCATGGCTTATGAATATTAAAATTTGTGTTGGGACCAATGTCTCTTCGCTAGTGTAGTGTGGAGATTAGAGTTTCCATCCCATTGTCGATCTCGTCACTTCACTATTTCTAAAAGCAACGAGTCTTTAGGTTGTGTTTAGCGATATCGGTTGATAGAAAAAGATACACGAAAATAAATCTCTTTAACATAACAAAACCTCAAAAAAAATATATTATTGTTTCTTGGAAACAACAAGAATCGAGATTTGAGTATTTTTAATCTTCAAAATGTTAAATATTCCAGTTTCATGATTGATGAATTGATCATTTCGATGCAATTTTCCTTTTTGTTTATCTATAAAGTTTCATTAAGGAAATAATAGTCTTTGCAATAAGTTAGGGCAGAGACTTCCCAGGTTTGAATAACTTTCTCAATTTTGAAGGCCCCACTTACAAACGTTAGTGATTCATATCATGTTTTACTTTATTAATTCACAGAAATTAAACTATAGAAATTGAATATGAAAAGTAAATTTCTTAATTATTTATTCACACCTAAGTTCAATTTAGAGTATTCATAAGAAAATTTGTTTTTTCGAATGTGTCCAAAAAATCAAAAAATAATTCAATTTAAAAATCTTGCTTTTACCGCCCTTTCCTCTAATGCATAATCTTTCGAATATATATTTTTTTCCTTTTTTCTAGACAATTGTCTTCTTAAAGTAATATAATTTGTTTTTCTTCAGACATGTCGGTGATCTAGGAAACATCGAATGCGACAATCACGGCAACGTCAATGTCGTCTTCAACGATGAAATCGCTTCCCTGAGAGGTCCCTTCTCTGTCATCGGCCGAGCCATTGTGGTAAGTAATTTTTGGGCAATTCTCTTTGACAGAATGCCGCAAGCTAAAATATTCCCTAAAAACTCTCATAAAATAATACGCGAATTAATTTACTGTCTTTATATTAAAACTTTTAACTGGATATGTTTCTAGTTAGCATTTAATTTTCTAACTACAGTATTATTTTTCAATAAAAAAGTTTATTTTTTAAAACATTTTTATTGTCTACTGATTTTTGAATTATAGTCTTCTGATCTTATAAAATCCCATAAGATAACAATAGCAATATATTTTTTGTAATATATAATGAAACATTTTTACGACTGAGAAACAATCACTATGGGAATAACAATATTATGAATTTAAGTTATTGATAATAAAATTTTAATGTTTTCTCATAATATAGAGTGAATAAAAATTGATTCACAATATTTTGCTTTAGTGTATTTCATAATATGTTACAAAAAATACATTGAATGAAAAAACACATTTTAAGGTTTGTTAAATATCAATACTAATTTTCTGTGTGGCATGCTTGTGTTACATCTAAAGCATGTATGTGCTTGTCAAATTTTAACTCATATACGTCTGATTGAAATGTGAATTTTATCAATAGTTATCAATGAAGCAATAATGAATATAATCAATGCTGTCAACAACGTAATATATAAATAAGATGCGTTAAATGATTGTCGTTCAAGTATTCCTAAAAATATTGTAAATTACAAAATTTTAAGAGACCACTTGAAAGATACAAGATAAAAATTGCTTTCTATTGATTAATCAGCAATATGCAAACCTCTTTCACCACCACTCTCGATGAATAACAGTGTCATAAGCAAAACATTAAAGTATATTATTTTTATTGGTTATCAGTATTAACAAATGGTTCATTTGTATATGTGAAACTGTAAATCGTCAAAACTGATGATTTATTTATATAAGTTAAATTTTTATTCAAAATAATTTATATCAAAATGATCTTATCTAACTCTTTATCAATTTAATATATTTTAAGAAGTTCATATCTTGTACGTTAAGTTATTGACATATATTAAATGCAATACAAAAAAGAGAATTAACACTTATTTAACACAACGTGTCATTTTGTAACGCATCGATAATAAAAAAGTTTGGCTCAACGAGTTGCTCCCGTTTCTGAATTCTGAAGAATGCCAAAAGTGCTGCCATTTCGATCAGAAAATTAATATGTGACTGATTTTTTCTCTTAAGTGATTGATTGTTATCTACCAATGAAAGTATTTCATTCTTATTGTTGTGACGTTGCAGAATTCTATAGCAACTGGTAGCCGATGATGTCATAAACTATACAGATTACTCATAAAAAGGAAATATGGATTAAAAAAAATTTAAAGCATTGCCTAAGCACATTTTTTATTCCTTTGTGATTCTTTAAAGACTTAAAAATTCCATATGCAGCAACATTTTTTTGTTTGAAGTTGGGTCCATCATAAGCTTCATCATGAGCTTTTGTTCCTTACTAATACAATTAAAGTTAAATGTTTATCTGACCACGCAACACCCTAAATTCGTATATAGATCTTTATTAGATAATTGGAACCCCAGAAATCATTGTCTTTTCATCAGTTGTGAGCTACTAGATGACAACCAGTAGTCTTTCGATCCTCCACGAGTCTTTTTGCAATGAAGTTTGAGAAACATTTGACTCGTATAATTCATTGTTAAAGAAGCATTGCACAATATTTAAATGCAACGCACATGGTGAATAAGCGATCTTCGGTTAAAATCCAAACTTGGCAGCTTTTAAAATTTCAAGACCGGCTACTTGACTCAAAACTGGAGATTAGAGTTTTAACACTTAAGTATTTAAGTGCCTAGCTCACATTAGGGATGCCATCCATGAATAATTATGAAGTGATCCGAAAACTGAACCTGAGTCACTCTGATTTACCATTATAGCTATTATTACTAAGTTCAACATTAGTATGATCTATTGAGAAGTTTATCTAGTCTCTAATGATGCACATAATTGTTTTGTAATGTTTAAAGAAGTTTTTTGTCCCCCCTCCCAAAAAAAACCGTATGTATTAAAGCTAACCCATTTCAGATGTAAATTGACTTTTTACGTAATTTCTTCTCAATTTACCATATTATGATGTCCTTTGTTATACATATTTTTTCAGATCCACTCAGGGCCAGATGATTACGGTCTAGGTGGTGACGCAGAGAGCTTGAGAACTGGAAATGCAGGGGCTCGCCTTGCCTGTTGTGTCATAGAAAAGGTGGAAAAACTGCCCATACGATCATACAAGTACATGAAAACCGCTTCGTCTCACGACAACTGATGACAGAGGAAACTGTGTTCAAAGGCATGCTTTTGAAAATTAATGCATCTTCACAACTTCGAAGAAAGCTATAGTGAACATTAGTTACAAAATATCGAGTGGCATTTTTTTGTAAGATTTAGCTCATATTTACTACAGATGAAGCTCTGACTAATAAAAATAATAAATACAAAAACAAATGTGTAAGCATTGTATAAATAATCATGATGGCCATAGATTATAAATCTTGGCTAAGATGAGCATAATTCAAGCAAACAGTCTTGTTTACTTTGTCGGATCTGTAAAAATAAAAACAAAGTAGGCTTAAAAAGATTAGAAATTCAAAATATATCAATACTGTTACCCGGTATAATCTTAAAATAAATATGATTTGCTTTACTAATCGCTCATGGTAATTCAATCATAATTAGGATGTTGACCAGGATAATGCTAGAAAAGGAAATTCATCTATATAATTATTCTTTCTATGAATTTATAAAAACTGTTTCTAGGTAATTTCTAAGAAATTCTCAACATATTATCAATTACAGATCTTTGTAAGAATTATGATTGCTTACAATGAAAATTTAAAATGGAAATGATTCCTAAGTTTTCTTAAAGTCAAATCTAGGCATAAAATGTTCTCAATTTTTCACATAAAAATAATATTTAGAGTTCTAACCAATAATTCTAAAAAAAAATATTCACAATTCTAAATAACAGTAACAGAGCGATAAGTGTGTAACCGTTCTTTAAATAATAAAAGTTCGATTTTGTATTGAGAATAATTTATAAAAACATTCCCGAGAACAGAGTATAAGATAAAAACAGTTAAAAAAAAAACTAAAAAGGACAAAGTGCAGTAATTTACAATGAATTCGGAATTATTTTTGCTGCTAATTTCATGGCAACTAGAGCTCGACTACCAGTTTTCTGTTATTATTGCCATACGATAACCGCTAAATATTTGTTGCTACTCTAAGTCCAATAAAATAGTTTTGCTGCAATAGAATATTTACTTCACATTGGTACTTCATAAGGAAAGATTCTTCTAAAAATAAAATAATAAATAAATAAAAATGAAAAAAGTAAATAAAAACTCATAGCTTAAAAATATTGCTTAAATTTGGTAAAAGTCATAAATTGAAAATCAAATTTTAGTATAATTATAAATAGATATTTATTTTAGATTTTAATTATAAAAATAGATATCAAAATAGTTATTAATTGTAGTCTTGAATACTATAAAATTCACTAAATAGGATACTGATTTATAAATTGACATTCTATTTCTGAATTACGTTTTTTATTTTAATCTTCCCATATACTTTATAGTAATTTTACCAACTGAAATTATTCAACTAAATACTAACAAAAGCTTTACGAAATATAGAGAGAATTTCATGTTCTTCAAGTTAGGACTGGTTAGGTGGTATGATAAGTAATTATACTTAAATTTGATTTTCAGTTTATGACTCTGCTGTCACGTTTTACATACAAATTCTAACTGGACCGAGATCCACTGTTTAAAGTAGACTCTAAACATTACGATCAGCTTCTTTAGGAACCAAACTCTTGAGTTATAAGCGAAAGCCATAGAGCTAACCTGACAGCTACCAGTTCGGTGGCAGGACAAGATAAATATAACATCCCTTAAACGTTAAAATTTGTGTACTCAGTTTAAAATTTATATTTAAAAAAGTTTAATATTTTATTCGATTTCTTGCCCGCACTCACTTTTGATACATGAAGGATGATTCAATTCAATATGGATCTCAAACCATTATAGGTATTTATGCAAAAAAGATGAATTCAAACCCGTGAATCACTTTCTATTCAGCTGTCAACTCGAATTAATTTTAAATTAATATAAATGTATATATCAATAATAGAAATTAATACTTATTTTTAAAAATAATTTGATAATATTACATTGTAAAAAAAATTAATTTTTTTAAATATGTTCAATAGGTTTTCATAAATAAAATTACGGCCAATATTTTTTCTAAATTAAAGAAACAAAGTTTATATTCGAAACTTCAAATGCCGAATTTTCTTTCACTGTGGTTAGAAGAATCTTATTAAAATGAAATAAGCTTAGATCTGTTGTGCTAAATCACTTTTTGTGTGTGTACACGTTTGTCAAAATTACACAATTCAAAATTTATGGATTGGAGGATTTTATTCAGTTTAAAAATAGATAAAAAATGTTCCACAAACCCATATTTTTTTCTTCTAATGTCTACCCACTTATTAATTTTCAACCTTTGGCATAGCAAGGGGAAGGTTGATAGCAATTTACATAATTGTATATCAGATAAAAGCTATTCCAAACCCAGAACTTAAGTGAAACCTCTAAAATTAAGAGAGCCATTTTAAAACTTTAAAATTAAATAATTTGAAAAATCTTTTGCTAAATCATTTCAACGAAATTTCGTTGAAATGATTTGAAAAATCATTTCAACGAAAAACATACCAGCAGAGTCTTAGAGGTTCAAACAGATCGAATGACGCATTCTTTTCTTTCTTTTCTACTATTCACTATCTTTTAATATGATATAAAAACATTACTAAATCACTCTTCTCTCTCTCTTTCAGTATAGAATTAAAGTCCTATATAATTTTATTTTTGGTTGTAATATACTCTTCCAGCTGCCAATTTCTGCTCAGTAAATAGATTTGACACAGCCAATAACCCCTAAATTTTGGCTTACGTTCAAGAAATGAACTCCTCACCAAAGCTGGTACTTTTTTTTCATCCCGTGTCACAACTATGAAGGGATGATGATCTTTTAATGAATGTGATGGATCTTCGGTTAAGCTGCATTCAAACTCACTACATTCCAATAAGGGGAACAACGCCGACCGTGCCACCACACCGTGCCACACCCTAATCAACCGTGCCACCACATATTTTGTATTTAATATATTATATAATAATTTATAATTTGCATTCCCTAATAGTTTATAATTTGCATTCTAAAACTTTTTCCATGTGCGGTACAAAAAAAAATATATTATTTTTGCTGTTTGGCCAAGAAATAGAACTGATAAAATAATATTTTTATTTTTTTTAATGTCATTTAAATAAACATGCTTGCCTCCTCGTATTTCAGATTCTTAGATCGAGTTGACAAAAACTTAATGATAAAGAAAGATCGCGCATCTATTGAGCTGTAAGAAAAGATCACGCTGCAAACATTAATAAAGCAATCTTGAATTTTGAGATATAAATAGCGTTTCATTTGAAGAATCGGAGAATTGCTTAAGAAAAGCAAAGATTTTATTCATATGAAATGATAATTTCGAAGATAAGCTTATGTTTTTGTCCGATAAAATGCAGAGCCTTATCATCTGCCAATTAGGACTTTGTTTGAAACAAATCTTATATAAGAAAGGAAAAAGAATATTCACCTTTTCAATAAATATACTGTGTAATCTGTGAGTAAATATTTAAAAATCGGAATCCTTTCTTCGATCACTCCTTTGGAATTTTTTTTTTCAAGTTCATGATTTAATATGAAGTGTAAGACGTAGTTTGTCTCGACAATAAGATTAAAAATCTATTTTCGATAAGATTAAAATCTAAATTAAATGAAAAGTATTCTAGTGTCTTTCTCTATCATTTTACTTTTATATATCCTTACATAATATCTTTATTTATATTCAATATTTGCCTTACTGAAAATTTTTCCAGTTTTTATATATATTTATTCAAACTTGATTACTTATACTAAAAATGATTTTTTAATTTTTTTTCCAAAGGAAAATTAAATTAATAAAAAATTCATTCTACTAATTTGGAATCAAAATTTATAGAAATGTTTTAGGATAAACTCAAACTGGGCAAATTCTCCCGCAAAATTTTAAGAGAACTGCATTATTCTAAATGAAAGAAAAGATAATTATTCGGAAAATCTCAAAAAATCCCTGCCTAGCTTCTTGCCATATCATTTTTTGTTTGTGTTATATCAGTCCCTAATGTTTCTTTATATATTTTCAATGGCAGGGCAAATACAAAGAATAACACAAATAAAACATATGAAAAATCACAAATTAGACATAAGACAGGACAGGTGAAAACAGTTCATAAAAGAAAACAAGATGACAGGAGTCATTACCCCAAAAGTCTCTAATGTACACATATAATTCGGCATTTAAACATAACAGTCAGGTTGAAAAAAATAGGGAAAAGTAATATCTTAATTTAATAATGGAATGCTTAGTTTGTCACATTTATTGTTTTCTTTTTTGTAAAAATATTTATTTGACTTTGACTTTTGTTCTTTATGCACTTTTTTTTTTGTTTTGAGTATATTATAATAATAATTTTCAGAGCTTATAGACAATTTCCTTATTCCACACAAGACTTGCAATTCATAATTTTTAAAATGTCTGTCAAAAATCCTGTGACAAAGTATCCTAAGTTCTGAATAAAATTTTAGCACCAGGATTAGGGCTAAAATGATTAACATTTTAGTGAAAATAATTCATGTTAACAAATGAGTTCGTTATACTTTTATGAAGTTTTCTTTTGGTGCATGTCACTGTTCATATAGATTAAAGATAAGTAGTATACTAAAGCAGTTGAAACATATTAACTTAAGATTTCACGTGGAATATTTAATCAACCTTTAAACTATCTATCTATCTATCTATCTATCTATCTATCTATCTATCTATCTATCTATCTATCTATCTATCTATCTATATATATATATATATATATATATATATATATATATATATATATATATATATATATATATATATATATATATATATATATATACTTTAATTAGTTCCTAACAATATTTAAAATAATCAAAATAACTCAAGAAGTTTCAAGAAATTTTCATCCTACTTTATTGGAAAATGCATACATGTTGAAACTGAAGCACCGAACTTTAAAAATCTTTTCTCTAAAGTATGTGAGCCCAATATTTTTCCTACATTGATCCTTTTAAAAATGGAATTCTCCATCGATTACCCCACGGTTCTCTTTACAATGTATAATACTTGATATATAATTATACTACAAACAATTGATTATTTTTTCCAACCGCGGGCACTTGGGTGGCGAACCCTATGCCACAACAAGGCCAGAAACTGCTACTCATTTGTTGTTACCCAGTGGGCTCCTGTGAACCGAGTAGCGTTGCCCGCGCCATACCACCACAAACCCCTTTATAGGGTGGACCACATCCATGCTTCATCACAGAAGAAAGGACAAAGAAACACAGAGAGAACAGAGAAAGAAAGTATCATCCATGCCCAACCCGGGATTCGAACCCAAACCCACAGCTGAGGAACGCTAACCACTCAGCCGTCGGTCGAAACAAACAATTGATTATAAAGCAGTAAAAAATGATAATTTTACAATACTTTTAAAAAAGTGGTTTATTATCTTATATTATTTTTTAACTTTTTTCAGTCTTAACTTCACAAATATTAAATAAAATTCTGGAAAAAAAATATATAGGTACCAAAGTTCGATTCTAGAAAACAGCACATAAGTTTGATTTCTTTTAAGAGTATCTTTGCGTTTATGCATTAATACAAAATTTTAATGTGGTCTGCAATTGTTTATTATCACAATAATTAATGGAAACTAATATAAACATCTATTTTTCTAATCAACCGCAATTTACTTATATAAACCTTAATTTTGTCAAACAACTAAAAATAGAGGATGTTTGAAAAGAATAAAAAGAAAAACAAATCTAAAATACAAAATTATTTATGAAAAATTACCTCGGGAGAATCGAAGTGAATTAAAGATTAAACAGATTTCCCTAATTATGCTTATAGAATTATTTCACAAATAAAAACCTTCTGCTGGATTAAGCCCGTTACATTCGATTATAGGAGTGTGGATCGTTTATGCTACCCTATGAAAACATACACTTCATATCAAAGCAAGTATTTTCATTTACACATTTCTAAAAATTAAATCTGTTAATAGACATTTGGAACGTCTATAGGAAGTACACTGGAAAGTTTATGACAATAGTCTTAACTTCAATATTTATTAAATTCGTTATTTTAATGGGAATTTTTAAGCATTTCATTATTAAATTTCTTCTTTTTCCCAATGGCGGGCACTTGGGTGTCGAACCCTATGCCACAACAAGGCCAGAAATTGCTACTCATTTGTCGTTACCGAGGGGGCACCTGTGAACCAAATCTTGGAGGCGAGTAGCGTTGTCCGCGCCATAACACCACAAACCCATTTATAGGGTGGGACACATTCATACATGATCACGGAAGAAAGGACAGAGAAACACACAGAGAACAGAGAAAGAAAGTAATATCCATGCCTGAATCGGGATTCGAACCTGTGACCCACAACTCAGGAGTCATTGGCGCTAATCACTCAGCCATCGGATAGCTTAATATTCTTTTTTTAAACATGAAAATTTTTGAGAATTTTTATTTTTTTAAAATTGATTTATACGAGTGACTGCATTTTATTATACAAAATATAATTTTTAACAAAATTAAATACTTGAACAAATCTAAATAAATAATAAATATTACTTTTCCATAGCCCAATTTTTCTCTGAAAGATTGGCCTACTTTTTCAGTGGCTGTAAAAGCTGGCCATGAATCAATGTACAATCTGTGAAAGGAGGCCGATTCGTAAAATAATATTTTATTGAAGTTCAAGGCCATCGAAAGGGAAGATCGTACGGTCTCTGAATAATAAATCTGAGAAAGGAATATCTTTGAGATTGACCTCATTACATATTAAAATACTTATGCTAAATGGTTGAAATGTATCATTCATATCACACCATGCAAATGTCATTGAAAATAACTTGTTTGTCTTCTTAAGTTCGCATTATATTTTATTTACATATGCAAGTGGAAAAATATAACGTTTTAGAACCTCTCTGAAACTTAATTAAATGTCATTAAAAAATAACTTATTATTAGCTTGTACTATGTTTAAAGCAATAGTGTAAGTAAAATATTTATATAATAGAGTGAGTAAAAAAAAAACAAAATATTTTAACTTATCGAAAGTCGCAGTTGCAATGTGGAGAACACTTATTTTTAGCTTTGGATATGTTTTTATCTAACTGTGCGAAGGAAATGCTGAAATATTTTATAACATCTCATTAAAACATAACAGAAGCATATTTTTAGCTTCTATTATGTTTTATATAAATATTTCAGTGAATAAAAAGTTAAAAAGAGTTTACTTTTTCATAAAAAGATTTTAAGGCATCAATATGACTGAGATTGCAAACCTGAATCCTTAGGCGAATGTTTCGATCACATTTATTATTTATGAACCCTTAATTTCACGTATTTCAGCTATCAATGCTATTTTTCATACTAAATTACAAACAGCATTGAAACATATGTAGTGATTTAAAGCTGTAATATTCCCATATCACACAAAGAAGTTGCACAAATTGCCAATATCTTTATTCTGTGAACAAATTGTTCAAAATCAAACCCGAAAAGATAGTAATAATTAGTAATTTAAATACTAAAATGTGAAATCTTATTGATACAATGCCGTGAAATACGAAAAATATAAGAATATATTATATGAAAGAGAAAACATAAAACAATTTGAGTTGTCTTAAAACTCAAACTAAATGAAGAAGTGAGCAATAAGAGAGAAGACATGTTAATATATATTTCAGCAAAGATTTCCATCAGCAAATATGACACCGCTGCAAATATATTTGAAGGGACTTCAGATTGAGAAATGCTATAATAAAATTTTGTAGATTGATAGAAAAATTCCCTTCCAAGCATAATAATGTATTTTCCTAGTTATATTTGGATGACATTATCATACTGTCCCCTTCATTCAGAAAACACCTTTCTGACTTTGAACATGAATTGAAAAGCCTCTCAGTGTTTAAGCTTAGTGCCAATCGAGAAAAGCGTCATTTTAATTGAAAAATGGTAAATATTAAGGATATTTTATTACAATGAAGGTACTTTTTTTATCCACAGAAGACTGTTGTCATTGCAGATATGTCATTACCAAAAACTGTTTTACACAAGCACAAACTTTCATTTAAACTTACTCCTGCTATTGCTGGTATTTTCCAAATTTCCCTCAAGTACACAGAAGTCAGACTGATTTAACCAGTGGCGGCATTTCGTGATTTCATTTGTGGGTGTGAATTTTGGAATCAGAATTTGACCACAATGACGAATGAAATCAATGTTTCCAAGCTCTCCATTGTGTGTGTGCATGCTGTTAGGAAAGGAGATGAAAATTGAAAATAATAGCTAACACCACTAAATTAATAGGAATTTTAAAACAAAATTACTAAACTACAACTACTGTTAAATATCAAGTAGACAGATGGAACTGAATTTACTGGCAGTCTTCCATATTTCATATTGGTTTTACGCAACCCAGAAACAAACATACACACATATTATTATTATGTATTATTTATATATATTATTTCAATCTTACAGGAATTGAATTTACTGATAGTAGGGAATCGCTTGTAAGATTGTAATAATGCTTAGTTTTTACAGCTAAAGAAAAGCTACCCAAGCATTGAATTTCTCACAAGAATCCCGAAAACACCTCCATTCACTTTAAAACATTTTAAATCTTTTTAAACATAATTTAACCTTAAATATCTTTAAACACGATTTAATTTCAAATTTAATACGTGTGTCTAAACTACTTTAGCTTTTGGAATTTAATTATTCTTGGCAACTATACTTTTATACCAATTTTAAATTTACTTTTGGCAACTTTATTCAAACATTTAAATAGGTTCTGTTTTGCTGGTATTGGTATTTTTCACATTTTATCTAATATACTCGTATATATACATATATATATATATATAACTTTCTACCGAAGTCTTAGAATGTTTTGACTGATTCTAAAGGAGGGAACAAAAATTTATTACAATGTTTTAAACAAGAATTATCTCTTTTAATTGCTAAAAAAGTTAAGGAGTAAGGACGTTTTCCCTTCTACTTTGAAGATGAGCGTTTAATCTTTTGATACATGAAAAGAATCATTCCCAGCTAGCTAAAATCTCCCACACAGTAAAAAAATTAAATAGCATGTTATTAGAGAAAATGTATTTTATAGATGTGTCCCAAAATATTTCAAGGTGTTTCTAAAATTGCAGTTTTCATCATTGAATGAAACAGTCATAGCTCTCATGGTAGACCTTCTTTCTGCAAATTATAGAAATTACATATTGTTGAAGCATTCTGCTCATTTTGGTGTACATATGCTGACGTAAACACTATAGAAATGTTATAATAGAATTAATGACGATTAAAGCAAATCGGCCATTCTCTTTAAATATTGTTTGAATTTCATTAAATACTGAATCGAGAATTTTATTTAGAATAGCAATTCTGTAATACGATGTAGCTTCATCGTGTGGACGTTTTTCACCACCGTCCAATTTTTTCCAGATTATATTCATCTCTTCTTTTTCGGTTCTAGATAAGAATTTTTTCCCAAGATTCAATCATATAACCGCACACTTTATTTAAAAAAAAAAAAAAATTGTCATTAAGGAATGAATGTAAGGTTTCATGTTTTAAACAAACTTGATCGTAACTGTTGATAAACATTTTTACAACATCAAAACTGAAATTATGTGGTTGAAGATGCTTAAAAAATGTATTGCATTATTCAAGAACTTTGAGTAAAAAATATAGAGTGTATAAAAATTCAAACGATATTATACTTATAAAGAAGGCATTGGCTTTCCTCCCGTTAAGAGCATCATTTGTAAACATTTCTTCAAGTGTTAAAATCAGAGCTTCAAAATGATCAAACCGTGCCTTTAGGACTTCCAATCGCAAAGTCTATCTTGTATTACAAAGAGATTTTTAAATTCATGAGCTTTCATAAAACCTAATATCTGCAGCATATTTTTTAAAAATGGCTTTTAATAGCGCTTTTATAAGAATCCAGTACATTAGGTTTCCGAAATACTTATCTCACTGCAAGAATGGATGAAATTGTATTAACTAAACACAAATTTAAGATATGTGTTAAGCAAATGAAGATATATAAGCATTGTACCACTCTTTCCCAAACTTATGATTTCTTTTATTGAGAAAATTGAAAGTTCAGGTTCATAAGGACATAAAATTACGTGTCCTTTAGCCTTTTGGAGACAATTAAAAATGTCTCTTTCATGTATTACAAGCAAAATTACAGAATTTGATATAGAATCTTGGGAGGGCATAATTTTAAATTCATTTTCATCCGTCCTTCCTTGAAACTCTTTGTGTGTTTCATTCAGAGTCCAGAGGCCCATAAACATTCTCAAATATATTAAGAGTTTACGCAATGAAGTCCTTGCTTTATAGAGCTCATGATTGATGAAGTTAAAGAAAATAAATGCTTTTTTTAAACATAAATGAATAATTGCTCTAAAATTATATTCGGCTGCAACTTTTTTAGCAATTGGTAAAGGACATCATTCCCAGCCAATAAGGATCAAGAGCCAGTTCACGTGATTTTTTTACTTGCAGTATTTTTTTTTTACTTTTTTAGATGGCGTCATGACACTTCTAATAAAGAAAGAAAAGTTTGCATTTTTATGTAATCGTCTGAAAGGTATGCATTTTAAGACTGGTCAAGAAAAATGTAATAAGCCAGGAAAAATAGCTATTGGGACTGAAATCTCAAGATAATTTTTTCATCTCCCATTTCAAATCAATCGTTTATTCACTTTAATCATTCAAACATTCGGAGAATGCTTATACCCCCGGGCATCCCTTTTTTTTTATCACATATTAATGTCCAAGATAAAGCAGACACGGGACCATCTGCTAATTATACATTTGCCGACTTCGAAACTGCTGTGAAGTGGATGGAGCATCAGCCCGGAGGGAAGCGGGGAAAAAATTTACCCTATTCAAGATGTTCAGCAAGCAATGACTTTGATTTACAGTACTCTACATACATACAGTATTAATGTACAGCATCTCAACACGTAAAAGCATTGAATTTTATTAAATGATTAAAAGTTTTTTTCTATAAAAATATGTAGTTTTTCTTCCATCTTTCAACACACAAGTTAATTAAAATGGACCAATTTTTTCAAAAGAATCAAATTATTTAAGTTTTACATTATCCGAATGGGGGGTCCGGTCTTAACTGATTCGGAAAATTAGAGTTTTACTGTAGTTATTGATATAAGACTTCAGAAAAATGTTCCAGAAACTTTGTAAAATTTTGCAGCAAAAGTTTGAAATAATAAAGATGTTGAGGGAAAGAGAGGTGTAAATAACGTAAAAAAATATTACAATAATAGATGTATATATATATATATATATATATATATATATATATATATATATATATATATATATGTATATATATATATATATATATATATATATATATATATATATATATATATATATATATATATATATACATATATATATTTATTTATAATCTCTCCTTAGAATAGCTTGTGTTGTTATTTTTATTCGTTACAGAAAAAAAAGTTCATTTTTTTTTCTTTCTTTTTACTATAATTATTTACATTTTTACAAAATTTGGAAAAAATATTTATTTTAGACCAATTTTTTTAATTTAACGACATTTAATGCTTAGTATAGTTCAAAATGTTGTTTACGCCACAAAATATGATCTCCCAAATGAAGCAATTAAAGTATTAATCTAATGAGGTGTAAAGCTCTTGAAATTTTCTTTTAGCTTCCAAGTCATTAAATATTGAAGTCTGGACTCTTTTCGTGCGAATTTCAATGCATTCGGGACTGAAGTGTATTAAGAAAAGCATAAATGCTTCCACAATATGGTAAACTTTACTCGGCTTCTGAAAAAGATAACTTTTTCAGAAGCCGAAAACATTTTAAATAGTGACATTTTTTTTAAACTTATATTGCAAGAATGTAGTAAGAAGAGGAGAGCTTTATTTGCTTTGTTTCGCAAAGTTCATTTTTCCCTACGAGGGTTAATCATTTAAATATCCCTTTTGATCCCCTACAAATATCCAAATGTGAGATGGGACTCTAACTCGCCATCTTTTGAAATGAAGTGTTAACTTTTCGATTGTAAGCTTTGCAAAGAATAAGGGACCAGATACCATACAGCTTAAATGACAATTTTGGAGGGAAGTGAAAAGAAACACAAGCATCAGTTCTTGAAATTAGTAGGATTTCTGTGAAGAATAATGCATCATTTATATTAATTTCTTTATCATTGCGATATAAATAGTTTTAGAGTAACTTGAAAAATTTGAACTCAATTTTATTAACGATTTAAACTATTTACAAACACTGTAATTAAAATTTTGAAATGAAATAGTTTGTGCCTTTAAATTGTCAGAGATCAGCACATCGGGTTATTTATCCCATTCATCTTGCTGTTATATATATGTGTGTGTGTATTAAAATTTCAAACCAATAAATTCTTTGTATGATAAAGACTTTGAGTGCATTCTTCTTTTTTAGAAATTAAGATTCAGCTGAAACACCGCATTTAAAGGGATTTCGGTTTTTCTAGCAATCGATGCAAATTTCGTGTTGCCTAGCATTAAATATTACATTAACAATGGATATAAGCAATAACGTGTGATAAAAATGCAACAGTAAAGTAAAGAAGAATGCAGCAGATACACGGCGTGATATCAGTCACATTAAATGTCAAATCTATTTATAATTTATCTGTCGGTTTTATTTATCAAGTTATCTTGTTTTCCATTATTTTTTTTTTATTACATTACCTTATTACAGCTGAAGTTTTATTTGAACTGAATGATGTTCTAATTATATTTTCACTTTTTATTGTCAAAAATAATGGTATACAATATGTACAAACGTAAATCGGAAATGGTGCTACTCTTCTGTGAAATGTTATAGATGTATATAAAAAAATCTGTCTATTTAGTGGACTACTTTTAAGTACCGATAATTTGCTCGCTTTATTATGGGTATGTTTGTCATAAAAATAGTGCTAAATAAAACCCAAATATTTTGTAATCATTAGTATATTTCTGTGCACTGGTAAACATACAAAACACTTCTTGTACATTCTGTGACAGGATTAATATTCATAAGATTTCTTGGAATACATCATATAATGTTTGAAATCGTACAAATTTTCTTTTCCAGGATGAATTTATAAAAGATACTACCAATTCAGCTGGTCAGTAGTTAGCTTTGAAATTTTCAATTCGTATGTTTGGTGGTTTAGATTCCCAATTATGAAAGGGTTTGATTCATTTTAAACTATATAAGTTTCGGTCTAATAATCCCTCGTGTCCCAAAAAGGATCACTAAACCTAGCAACAAAGAAGCAATTTATAGATTCGAAGTGTAAATTCGAAAATATATCAAAGTATCATCACATCGGCTGGATCATGTTTATTTAGTGAAAATATTACATAGTATTGTTCTCTTACCGAAAAAGCAAATATTCATAATATTTGTAAATTATTTATTTGAGAATTAAATACAAAAACCTATATTTTAAATTTAACTTTTTGAAATATTTGTCTGGAAAAATTTGGAAATGTAAATTTTGAAAGAGAATTTTTTTTTCCTTTTTGTAAGATTTACCCTACATAAAACTTTTATAAATATTATATTATCTAATGTTATTATTCGCGATTGCTGAAAATATTATTTCCAACTATTTTCTATCCCCGAAGTTTCATTATTCGATTTGTTTTGATTCCTACCCAAAAGACTTAATGTAACGGTACAATGCTGAATGTGAAAGTTTCATTTGCTCATATGTATTCATATAAGCTATTTGAACACATCATTCTTCATATTTTCCAACCAGATTTCTCAAAGCTTCTGTTTAGGAACATAATACAAGCAATGAAAAACATATCTTTAATGAACCTATCATTTGGTCAACAGCGTTTCTTTCTCTTTATCATAAAAAAGATCACTCAAAAGTTAATCGGTTATTATTATGAAAATAGCCGCAAAATATTGGATGAATATTAAATCATGGTTTTTACATCTATGGATGTTAGTGAATCTCAGTTATATGATCCGATTTTTCAACTGATTTATAATTACAAACAGGAAAATAGGTTACACGAAAAATAAATTTGATACTAACAATTTTTATTGAAAAAACAGGAATTATTGTAGTTAATCACTGAATTTTATATTTTAAAGCTTTATTGAAATCTTTTTTTAGTAAAGATAAGGAAAATTTCTTTTATACAGTTCAAAGATAAAATTAATCTTGATTCTTATGTGCCACAAAAACAAACAAAACTTCTACATTGGAAAACTTGAGAATCATGGCTGTTTCCGAAAAAAAAAAAAAATTCTGAAAACTATTTTTATGACTGTTTTAAAGTAAAGTTACAGTACGATATACATAAAATCTATATTGATGAAGATATTATTAAGGTCGGAAAATTAAGTATAATGAGTATGATGGATAGGACATTAAGTGAGAAGAGAACAAGACGAATATTGATTCAGTAATACTCATATCAGTAATTAGCTAATTTACATATAAGCTACAGTAACGCCCTCAAGAGGCAACTTTTAAAACTTACCTTATAAAATCAAAATATTCACTGTAACTTCAAGCACTAAGTAGCAAGATTTCAATTTTATTAAAAAATTTTTCTTTGTGAAAGATATCATTGCTGACTTTAAAGTGATATGAAGTATAATTTTAAATGAGAAATTCATTACACAATTACAACAGAAGAGAAAGCTGCGGAACTGTTTTCAATTACTGTATCATAACCTGATGCCACGTGCGTTAAACTCTCGTGAAATGATAGCTGCATATGATTCAACAGACTTTCTCCTGTACACATTGATCAGAAATAATACAGAAAAATCTACTAGCTAGATTGCCATTAAAGATTATTACTCTTCCTTCAATATAAAAAAGAAGTTCCTATTGTGTACAGCAAAATAATATTTGTAAATGTCATAAAAAACAAAGGATTTTTCCTTCAAATAGATAGATAGGAAAGTTTTCAAAATCATGTAGAAGTAATCAAAAAAATGCTCATGTAAAATAAATTAAAAGTGCAGTTAAAATCACAGTTGAAAATTATAGCTATTAAGCAATAAATTTTTGAACGTTATTTTCTTAAGTGAGATTACATATAAACTAGGAAGTAATCTCAAAAATACCAATATAACTAAAATAATTTTTATAGCATTATATAGAAATATAAATAATTACAAGCATATAAGCGGGAAAAATTAAAAAGCGAAAAATATAAATGAGATTCAGGTTGAATTGTTTTAACTGTAGTTTAAATTAAAATCATACACTTTTTTGCGATGAAGGAAAAATGAAATGAACCTATAAGAGGAAAAATAGCAGAACAAAGCTACTTTTAACTTTGGGATTGTGTTTGAATCAGTCTTCATAATCACATTTTAAGTATTATGTATCTTGCTAACACACACACACTTGCGGTGTAATAAACGTGACGTTATCAACAGTTATTTTGATAAGAAATAATGGATCCTAAGAGATAAAACTACTTCCAATTTGAAACTGTTTTGAATTGTTTTATGAGTTTTCAAACTGAATTATTGACTTAAGAAATCAATTATTTTTAAGCAGAAATTTTTTTAAAATATAGGATGTGTTTGACATTAATTTCCATATCTAGTAAAGAATATTTTTGTAGTTAATTCATCATATATATATATATATATATATATATATATATATATATATATATATATATATATATATATTATATATATATATATATATATATATATATATATATATATATATATATATATATATAATTTTGGTATTTATCCCACAGGAAAATCGCAAATAAATTATACGAGTATGTGTGTATGCAAAGTTAAAATTTAAAGAATACAATTCAAACATATATGTGCTTAATAATAGGTAAATGGGGTTCTTCACGGAATCAAATGAGACTTTCATTAAAAATTTACTTTTCTCCTAAATCGCTTACAGTAAGTGTGCTTGTGTGCACAGACCGTTTTAGCTAGTTCGTATGAAGGAGATAGTAATGATAGTTGTAGAATTCAGCATTCTTGCACATAATAAATTAGATGTCGCTATTTCATATTTCAAAGTCTATACACACAAATGTATAAGTAAGATCAAATTTAAATTAAATTAAAATGATAGAATAAGTTCTATGTAAAACACACAACTTATATTTAATACGATGCTAAAATTCCAAATATTCACTTATTTTATCCATATGTAAGTGAATTTTGACCTAAAAACTCAAGTGTCAGAGAATTCCTGAGATCTTATATTGTGAACAACTCAGTAACATTCTCTATGTAAGGATTCAATTCAAAATACATCCAAAGACTTCAAACCATGATGAAGCTTATGTTTAAGCTAATGATGGGGAGTTTCAACTATTTGTTAAATAAAATATTTTTAAATACCGCCTTTGCCCCTGATTCCCTTGGATTCATCTGCAGAGTACTTCTTTAATAAGTTATAAAAGACTGAATTAAAAATTATTCTAATATGTATAAATACTTATTGTCGTTACATTATGACAGTCTTTATCGTTTGATAATGATCTCATCTGGATGTCGTAGATGGCACATGAACAATTAGGAACGATATGAAATTCGTCAGAGAGAATGTGAAACATCATTCTTTTGATTACATATGAATATCATGGAAAAGGTTGTTGATCCAAATGATTTTGATACTAGAAGGTAGACTGCGATGTACTGGGTACCGTAATGGTATCTCCAAAGCTGTGATATTCGTCGAATGTTCTCGAACTGCCGTTATGAGTACCCATGCCGAATCGACGAATGACTGTGAGACGAGTAGCAGACACCAAAGTCCTCTATTATTATGTCGTCTGTTCATTTACGACACGGGATATCGAAAGCCATCCCTCCTCATAAATTGACACCCACATTGATATATAATGAGAGATACCGCTGACTAGTACTTCGAAATATTTCTATTTTGACACATATTGTATTCCATCGTCAACTAAGACATTGTGTACTACGGATCTTATTTTATCCCTGACTTTTTGTGTGGTTAATTATAACTGGACATCCAACACTGTGGTGTCATCTACTTGAATCATCGTTGTTTAACATTTGGCATGAATAATTATAACATCAACTCGCAAATAGCCGACGAACTATGCAGTTTCGAAAATACTAATTTTGTGTTTTCGGCCATCACAATTTCACCTCTGTTAAAATCACTTAAATCATCAAGGTTGGATTGCACAAGACACACACTCGTTGTCTGAGACAATTCATATGCTATTCCCGCTGACTCACGTCGATTTCACGTCACCAATAGGTGCGCTGTTAAACGGTAGACATAATGTTTTGGTTCTTTGATTAACATTTAATAATAAAACACTTAACCATCATGCTTTTAAAATCAGCTTTTGGAATTTTATTGTTCTTATAAGATATTTTTAAAACTGCTACAGAGTTCATTTTCATAAAAAAATTTATATCAATTAACACTTACTGGATTTTTTAAAATTTGTTTATACATCTTTATTTTATGTGTTGTCGCAAAAAATTTCGATTCAGCCCAAACCAATATGATTTCCAGAGAAAAACATTTCTAAAATAATCTCTCTCTAGTTGCATTAAAAGGATTATTTAAAATATCAAATTTCAAAATTATTTGAAATCTCAATAAAAAAGTTTCCTTTTTATTTCAACTTTCTTAATTTTTAATCCAATTTCTTTACCAATTGTTTTCTTGTTTAACAGTTTGTTTCGAACAAATATGTTACGCAATAATCTAATTGATGTGATTTCTTTTATGTGTAGAATTTTAATTTTCTATTAATTTGCTTATACGGATAATAACATTACAATAGAACTACATTAATCGTTACTAACAAGGGATCCATGATGTCTGAATTAAAGAAAGTATGGATTAAGCAAAGTAGCTTATAAATTGAGCTAAAGAATCTAAACAATCTAATGTACACAGTAAAAATTTAATTTTGAATTCAAGAGAATAAAATATAATGCATAAGAGAAAATTAATTATAATATGTACATACATTATTTTACTAAACATCAAATAAAAAATATTTTCAACGTGATTGTCCAGTTCCATCTTCCCTAACTGTACTTGACACGTTCAATAGTTGAAAAAAAAACAACTGATATTTTGTTGTCTTACTTTGGTGGTCATCTTTTGATCAATTAATTGATGAAGATGTCTCAAATGTACGGCTTGACTCATCCAAGGTCAATACAACACTCCAGCTTCAACAAAAATACATTATTGCGTCTTTTATTCATACAGTATGTATACATATATATATATACACACACACACACACACACACACACACACACACACTACACACACATACACACACATATACACACACACACACATATATATATATATATATATATATATATATATATATATATATATATATATATATAATTAATGAGGGTTAACTGTATAACAGTATTTAAAGAAAAATTAAAAATTAAATAGTTTTAATTTGAAAGAAGCATGAGAATGCTTTGCGTATCAAAATTAAAATTGCTACAAAAAAATAGCAAACATTGATTTGTATCGTTTACCTTTTTAAATTGGGATGCTCTTTGAAAAAATAAGAGTTTTACCAATTCATAGAGGCACATATTGTTGAATATTTAAATGGATAAAGTTCAATGAAAATGTAACATTATTTCCTGAGACAATATGCTCATGCCCAACAGAGATTAACGTCAACATTCCTTACAAAGTTTGTCTGTATTCACAATCGAGAGTACACGCAGATATCGTGCAGCGCAGTTATAATGACTAAATAACGAACATATTTTCTATGCTGCTTAGCTATAAATTGCATCTTTGCCTGGATTTTTAGTTAATACTTAATATTCCAAAATAATAATTTTCCTCGAAATCTGACAATTCCTACTTGATGTGTCAATAATTTGATGTTCTAAAATGCATAATTCGAATGAACTACACTTTAAGATGCCCCTCAGTTTCTTACCAGTTTGACGCCATATCATTAGCTATGTTGGTTTATTTCTGGTTGGTCTATCGAATGATTTCAGTGTTGCCATTATCCTTTCTACGACATATGACATTAACAGAGGTGATATTGGATCTTTCATAACTCTTTATGCGTATTGGTTTTTAAAATCACATTTAATTTTCAATGGAACTTTTTCAAATTATTCTTCTGTGGCTTCAGGTCATTTTTCTTCTTGCATTCATCATAAAAAGTATTCCCCTGAACATGTCAAAAAATTATTTCATTATCTTCAATTGGCATTTTATAAGAAAATGTAGTGTAAATAGGTGATTACTTAGGTTACTGAAACATACTACAGACCTTCTATCTCTGCCAACCAAAGCTGATAAAGATAGCCAATCCCGTTATAATTTCTGCCCACGTTCAAGTGACGAGATCGACACCTAATGTGGCGCCCTTCTCTATATGCACACATGTTGAGGCACATTGGAGCTTGAGGAATTTTAATGTGTGTACTTCTATTTGGATAATGATTTTCGGTTTGACCAGGTATATTTCCTACCTGTCGGCCACAAGAATATAATTGTGTTCACTGATTCCCAAGAAATTCAACTGGACTTCAAGAAGAATTCCTGTTCCAGTACGTTAATCATTGTCCCCTTTACTAATAGTTTTAAAAACCAATATGCCATATATAACTAGATTTGTAAACCATATAATAAATTTTTAAATTTGGAGCATCAATGTATTCTTTTAAAGTGGTACGTAAAAAGTCAATTTTTCTGTAAAATTCTCACATTAAGTACCTTAAAGAAACTCTCTTACTTGAAATTATTTAACCTATTTTGCATTGAATATTAGTCAATGAATATGTGTGATACTCCCTTTATGAATCCCAGTGTTTGTGCACGACTCTGTTTAAAATTTTTAGTGGCTCTAAATATTTGTATTTTATTGATGACAAATCTAAAATCTAAATAATGTGCTATGGAAAATCAAACAGTGTTTAAAGCAGACACTTCTAATTTACACTCAACAAATCAACAAATTCTATCGAAAAGAGAGAAAATTATTTTTTTGTAAAATGGAATACTTAAAAGCAGCTATAAAGCAGTGTGTGTATAAGCTCATGTTACGTAAGGTTCTGTATCTTTCCTCTAGTGTGGCGGGGCAAAGTGAGGAGAGTACTAGATATGGTGTCGATTTCGTCAGTTGACCGTGGTTTAAAATTATAAAACAGCTGGCATTGTTTCACAGCTTCAATTAACAGAAATTGGTAACCGAAAACATACTTCACTGATCTAACAAAACTTAATAAATGTCTCAAAAAATGTTGTTGCGCATGTAAAATAAATTATTTTTCAAAATCTATTTTTTTATCCATTGTGAATATTTTCCTTTTCACGAAGAAACCATTTAAAACTTATTCGATATAATTCGCATTAATGTCTCAGATCTACTGCAACAACATTTGTTAGAGACATTAAATAAATAATGAATGTCTATATGACTCGCCAGTAACATTAAATATGTTGTTGTTGCACCAGCATGCTTTCCTGTAGCTAGCCCCGAGTTGGGTTCTACCAGTTAAGTCAGTTAATAGCAGTTTAATAGAATATATTAAATATGTTAAAGTCCAACAAACGAGAGAGTGGTAAAACTATTCACAATTAATTTTAAACCGTGAAATGATTAACCAAACGGCTGAAGGTTCTTGTAAGCGTTTGAATATTTGCCAAGGACTAATTTCTGTGTAAATTTTTCAGAATCAGTATTTTGTATCATGTATCACGAGTATATACAATAAGGAAAATTCTCAAGCACTCACTTCAACAAACATGCATTCATAAAATTGAAATGCAATTACTTTTCATTGTTCAACAGCAAATGAGGTGGAACCAAGGTTCTGTTTCTGTAAAGAGGTTACTCCAGCCTTACAAATGAGTCATTAAACTCACCTCTACTTGCCTAAATCAAATAAATATTACCATAAATGCTTTCCATCAGTTTTTTTATTACTTTATCCTTAATTTAAACTAATATGCTCTTCCTATATTCCGGAATCCATTAAAAGTTCTGTGTCTTCTTCCCTTGAATAATTATTTTAAATACTTCAGATAAGTCCTCTTTTGCCAACAATCATTTCAGATGTTGAATCAATAAAGCTGAAGCAATTTCGTTGACTTTAGCAACATATGAGAATATCATTATTTTAAGAAGTGGATCAGTAGATCAATATCAGAAGTCAGAGCTAATTCCTTTGAAAATTGTTTGGAATTTCTAACAATCCTCTTTTCTTTTTAAAGTCTTTGAAAAATTAAAGATTGTTCAATTTGCTTACCTATTTTTAATTCCTTTTCTCTTTTTTATTTTATAGCTTATTAAATCATCTAGACTGTTATGAATAATCTTAACTGCATTTTTAGCAAAAGTTCTTACAATTGAAAAAAAAATTAGTGTAGCGCTTGAATTTGTGACATGCAACTATATACTGCAATAAGCAAAATAAAAATCATGGCACACAATTTAAGTATATTTTCCCTTTATATTTTAATAATTTTTAATATAGTATTACTTTAATTTATATTTGAAATTTTATTTGTCTTTTTTAAAAAAATATATGCTATATTCTAGAGAAAAACTACTGGTAAATATGTGGCCGACAACATGTATATAACCAGGCAGAATATCTCAACCATTGTGGGCTTCATATTTCTACGGCCCCAAAAGCTAAAAATATTTCATTTCATTACACTTGAAAAATGGATTTTAGTTTTTTTTCTGACGTTTTATACAATCCAATTATGTATACAATTTTTCAATATTGCGTTTTTTATTGTTTAATACTTTAAGCTTAAACTTTTTATTCCATTTTCTTTATTTATAGGGATACTTACAGCCGTCAAAAAACAGTGAAACTCATTCAAGCTAATTTTTAGTTTTTATCCGTTAGAAAAACCAAACACGTCATCGGACGCTGGATTTCTTTTAAAGCTCTTTGAACTGATGATAGGGATAAAATCGTTTTAAATATTTGTAATTCTTAATTCTTTAAGAATAACAAATTTTATTTTTATTTAAAAATTTTTATTATTCTTAATTTGTTGACTACTTTGAGGAGATTAATCAAATGTCTTTAGTTCTGAGTTCAGTGTACACCTCATATTTTATATACAGTGTCTCACAAAAGTGATGAGATACTTGCGCTTTACAAAAGGAAACTGTAATAAAATTAATTAAAAATACATGGACAAATTTTTTGTGTGTGTGTTTCATATTTAAATTTAGCAACAATTATTACATAACATACATTTTGTCAAAATATTAAAATATTAATTAAATAAAAATACAATTGCTAAGAACGCAGCAAAGGAAAAAGCTCACATAAGTGATGATGGGACTCTTACTTTTCTATCAAATATTTATCTAAAAATTTTACTTTTTAAAAGGTTTTATTAATTTGTTGTATATTCTTTTATTTTTAAAACATGATTTAATCTTCTTCGGATGGATTTGACTTATTTTTTTGTGATTTCTGGAGTGATTTTACCCCATTTTTCTTGAAGCGCCGATTTTAATTGTTGTTTTGAAGAAATGGTGTGTTTGCGAATTCTTGATTCCAATTCTTGCCAAATATTCTGTATGGGATTTAAGTCTGGAGATTTTGGTGGTGTTTTTATTATTTCAGGACAGTTATACAGCAGCGAGAGTCTAACGTTCAAAGCAGTCAGTGTGCTTGGGGTCATTGTCCTGGTAGAATTTAAAATCGTTATGAAGGTTCAATTTCCGGGCTGAAGATTTCAAATTTTGCTTTAGAATATCAATATACTTGTACTGATCCATTTTACTGTCAATAAAAACAAGATTAAAAACTCCAGCGGACGACATACAGCCCCATACCATAATTCCTCCTCCACCATGTTTTACTGTTGGCACCAAGTTCTGTTTACGAAATTCTTCCCTCGGTTTTCTCCACACCAAGTTTCTACACCGTCAGAACCAAATATATTAAATTTAATCTCATCAGCCAATATAACTTTATTCCAGGAATCAGAATTTTTATTTATGTTGGATTTTGCGAAAGACAGTCTGACTTTTTTTTTTCTTTTCACTTACGAAGAATTTTTTCCTGGGTACTCTACCGTGATATCCAGCCGATCGAATTACTCTTCTAATAGTCTCAAGATTAACAATTACTTCATATAATGCCTATAAATCAGCAGCAACTTTAGGAGCACTCATACTTGGATTTTTTTTAATAATTCGAACGACAATTCGCTTTATTCCATTGGATAGCTTTGATGGTCGGCCATGTCTTCATTTATTCTGAATCATATGATTATTTTTGTGTCGTTTAATGATATTGAAAACTGTTGAATGACTCAAGTTAACTGTTTCAGCAGTTTCTCTAATAGATTTTCCACTTTCAATATGCAAATTAATAACTAATTTTCGAACTTCAGGTATTGTTTCCTTTCGTTTAGCATTCATGGCTGTACGCAGCAAAAAAAACACAAAAATTCCAAAACAATCTGGAGAGAAACACTGCAGACGATTTTATAAATTATTGCCAATTGCTTTTGAGTAAAAATAAAACACCCAAAAATATTTTATTGCTTATTTCAGATGATTTTTGTTGCATATCTAATGGTGTCCGATCACTTATGTAAGTTATTTTTTGCTCTGTTCTAAACACTTGCATTTTTATTTAATTAATATTTTAATATTTTGACGAAATGTATGTTATGTAATAATTGCTACTAAATTTTAATATGAAACACACCCACAAAAAGTTTGTACATGTATTTTTAATTAATTTTATTACAGTTTCCTTTTGTAAAGCACAAGTGTCCCATCACTTTTGTGAGACACTGTATATAACCGTGATAATACAAATCACATTTCCTAATGTAAGATTTGTGCTTATGATTTTGCATTTAAAAACAAAATATCGTTTTTTCTCTCGCCAAGATGATTCTATGATTTTTATTTGTGGCTTTTATCCTTATTTTCTTGATTTATTCTACAAATTCAAATTCTTAAAATATGTCATATGCAGCGATAACTTGGATATTATAAATTAATTTTTGGGATGATATTGAATAGTATTTTGCAAAAATTGATGTTTCGTTGATTTTAAATAAATCTTAAAACAATAAAAAAAGTTTATTTTGCTTGCATTGTCCCACAGAAACATTTATATTTTAAAAACCGTAATTAATTAGACTGGTACCTACACTTTGAAATTGATTCCAAACTACTACAATCACACAAGCTGGCAATATGAATCGAACCTACAAACTCTTAAACAACAGAGAACTAAAGAGCTAATCATTCTATTGCCATCGTGTCTGGAAGCATTTAAATAGTTATAGAATATAAACTTGAAACATTAATTCAAATATTGAGTTGCAATAGATTTCAAATATAAATTTAAAAAATAAAATTATCACATAATATTAATAAATAAAACAAAAAGTTTTCTGGAAATACAAGCAAAATTGTTAAAAAGTTATTCGCTTATTCAAATTGTGGTCAATAATTTTAGTTTTGAAATCTCAAAGTAATGTGATGAATAACTATCTAAACTGAATATTCATGGGAAAACATACATTTTCAAATCTGTTAGCCGAAAATCAACAATTTCTGAATTTGAAATTAAAAAGTAGGATATATTTAGAAAATTTTTGCGTGAAATCCGTATATAAAAAATTAAAAAACTTTGATAAGTCTGACCGTGTAACAAAAGAAGGGTGAGCAATACGCTCAACTGCTAATAAATATATGTTTTGTGTGAGTTTCCAAATGATCTTCCACAGTTTTGAAAAATTAAGTTTCATTTCTGATTAGTTTAAATTTTTTTATCATATTGACATCTTAAGGCATAAGGCAGAGTGAAAGGGACGAAATACAACTTTTGATAAATAAATTATTGTACTGGCAGCATTGTGAAAATAATACAATGAATCAGATGCAATTAACGTACTTGATTAATCCATTATAGACTGAAGACTATATCACTTTGTGATATGCATTTTATTAAAATTTTGAAATAGAATTTATTGCATCCATTTAAAATCTTGAAATGATTGCAGCGACAGAAGATTCCTAAAGACATTGCCCATAATATAAAACAGTAATATCGCTTATTTCCTACATATAAGGACTAATTCACACGGAAACTTTTAAAATGGATTACAAAGTATTGCCAGCAACTGCATACTAATAGAGAGTCAAAACCGCAAGTTGCTGAAAGGGAAATTACTATTCAGCTATCAGAATGGCTGCAAATCTTCGACTATTTTACAACTCGATATTCAGATTATTTCTTTCTAATCGACATTATCGATAAGGTTGTTGGTTAATCTACGCAATTATTTTCAATTAAGACGCTCTTGACTTCCATTTTTCGTTTGGACGTAGATATTTTATTTGTTCGGAACCCCCTTTATAAGTAATCCCATTCCTTGAAATGTAAAAAGTTACAAATTGTTCTATACAACTACAAATAATAAGTAAATTTAATTCACATTTGTTCAATAAACCTACTTAAAAATTTAAAGTTCTGTACTAAAATTCATGCATTGTCAACATGACATAACGTCAAAAGACAAGGAGGAAAAAATTGATGAACTGAGAACAGAATAACATTTCGATTGACTATCACATTAATCCGACCAAAAAGAAAGATCATTCGATGAAAAGGTTGTCCAAACAATAGAAAAGTTAAACTGGAGCGTAATTTTCGCAGAATTTTTAGTATTTATATGCAAACTTTTCCTTATAGATATTTTCAGCAAATTTCTTTCAAAATGTTTCTAAAATTGTTGTAAATTTCTAAAAAAATTTTCAAGTAATATGGCAAATAAAAGTGTAATTAATATAATTATTGTAGTGATTTTTTTAATTATCAGAAGCATTCTTGCCCAAGCTATTTTGAAGACTTGGTAATTACAAACTAACTTAACCAAATTAATTTTATATTATCATTTACTCAAATGTATATTATTGTGATTATAAGTGAGAAAAGTACAATAAATTTGAGCATTGAAACAAAAGTTATAGTGAGTTATTTAAGTTTTGTTTATCAAATATAAAATTTCTTCATTTCAAATCGTTTTACAGGAACAAACTGCAGCAATCATTCGAACTTTTTAAGTGGAATCCTCAGAGACAATGTCCAAAAAGCAGAAGTATTGATATGTGGTTATAAAAGGTAATGCAGAACATCTTTTTTTTCTAGATAATCGATGGCATGAATAATTTATAACAGCTGTCGTGAATTTATTTTTCACTAACGAATCCTATCTCGTTTGTCAGTGAATGAGCAGGGCGTTAGTTATAAACACATTCATGTTTTGCATTAGCAATGAGATATCTAGTCGAATTTTAGGCAGTCAGATAAACTCTATTTTTGTTGGGAATGCCTACACGACAGGCTATGCAAAAGAAATATATGATGTAAATATTTGATTTTAAGGTAAGAAAAAGTAGGGGTGTAAGAGAGTTAAGATATTAATAGAATGAATATTAAATATGTTATACAACGCTAATAAAACACAACTTTTCATCTTTTTTGTTATTTTGAAACTTGTTTTCATTTAATATCAGCAAAATGAAAGGATTATTAATGGTAAAAACGCGGGGGAATGAATTAAAAAAATATTTTCTGAAAAAAATTTAGCTTAAGCGAAAATGAACCTTGAAGCAACAGGTGTCTCTCTCTTGATCTATAATCAAAAATTGGTAAATACAGTCTCAGTTCTCTTCAGTGGATTAATAAAGGTCTTTTTGAAAAATATTTACAGGAATATCGGTTTTATCATGAAGGTCAAATGAATTGAGGATAGATATTGCATAACTATACCAAGGTGGAATTATGCTAAAATCTGATGAATTTATATTTCATTTTTCACATGAATACAAATGAAAGAATGTTTAGTATGTTGTTTCGTTAACAAAATAATGTAAATAATTTTATTTTAAAATCTTAATTTTAAAACATTTAATTTTTTTATCACAAGAAATGATTTTTTTAGTAGTAAATACAAACTTTAACTGATTGACATAGGAAAAGCTTAAAATGAAATATACATTTTGTGGCGTTGAATTGAGGCAATACATTGTAATGCAAATCCTGTAACATAGCCAAAAATAAAAATACTACGGATTTTATACTATAATCATACAGAAATTTTACATCATATTAATAATTTATACATCAGTCCTTAAATAAAAAAATTTTAATATATTGATTGAGCTATAAATTCTTATTGCAAAGATAGTATTTTAGAAGACATTTTAAAGAAAATTTTAAGAACATTCAATGATTTCATGTACTTTTGTTCAAAGAGTTAATGTATGATATGAAATTTTACTTTCTAATTTATTTTTAATTTATTATAAAGGATCATGCTTAGATGTTTCGAAATAAGTCAGAATTAAATGTAGTATAAATTTGTGAATCAGAATGAAATCCTCGGTATTTTCAAAGATATAAACTTGATGCTTCTTAATAATTCATTCTGATGTTATCATTTCAAAAAATTGTTAAAAGCAAATTGTATTGCTTTCTTAAATGAAAATTTTCCTTCACTGAATACGAAATTCTAAAATTCATTTACACATAGTTTTCTTAATTATTTGGATATCGATGAAATAATCCATTTATTTTTAAAAACAAGAAATATCATATTCAGTACGATTCCCGCCTAAACAACTTGATCTCAGTAGATCATGTCTGATAAGACACTTTTATAAAAATCCTGAGTAATAAGAAATTATAAAAATATATAAGCATACATTTATTAGTATTATATTTATGAAAATCTCGAACTATGGTATAATGTCAAATTCTGATACTAGTATTCTCAACTTCAAATAATGACTAGTGTCAAAATTGTATTTTCAAAGTGGAAAAGAAATATTAGAGTAGCAGTTCAAGAATATTAGTATAGACAATTCTGATCTTGAAATTCCAACTTTTATTCTGAAATACAAAGCAGGAATTTCTAAATAAATATTCAAATCGTCACTTTTCTTATAGAAACAGTTGGTAATAGGTGGTAGGTAATCAAGTCATATGGGTATTCGCGCATGGGTTTAAGATATTGATAATAATAAATTGCTTTGTTGAAGTTTTCTTTTTAACTAAAATTTATGAAAAAATTGGTTAACGTAATGACAGGAACCTCTAGGATTTTCTTTTGATTTTTAAGATACATATAGACACACACATTAATTAAAAAAAATTTTTCGAAATCTCTAATAATTTATGGAGACAATAGATTAATCGTTCCAAAATTTTGAGCAATGACTATCAATCTGTTTTGGAGAAAAAGTGACGCAATTGGCATTGTTGTTTCTACAATGTCTTAATACTGTTTTATGAAGTGTGTTGGTAATTCACAGCTGCAGACTTCTTCCATCAGTTACGTCCTGAGTGAATGTTACACTGTATATGTGTAAAAATGCTAAAGAAGCTGACACTGTAAAACAAGGTATAAAATATGAATACATCTTTGAAGAAATATGAAAGTAAGTATCACAATAAAGATTCCTACTAATTGATGTTACATTCCAGACATTCTTGCAGTTGAGAAAGATGTCGGATCCAAAGCATTGAAATCCTATCTGTCATTAGCCTTATAGTATTTTAGCATAAACTTCACTTTGAATCAACAGAGATCTTTTCTAGAAAACTCTAAAGAATGCTATAATTAGTCAAAACTATCTACTGATATAAAATTTTGTGGTACGCTAGCCGGATTGTTATAAATACATTTAAGCAATTTGAAAGTACCTCATATTGACAAATATATTTCATAAGAGTAAATTCTTTTTGTACAAATACTGAGCTATTTTGTCTAGAAAAATAAATGATAAAAATTTCGACACGAATTTCCCTTGTTGCATTGTGATTTGGATTTCCCTATTCCAATTTATATATATATAAGGGATTGTAAAATATCATACTAAATACTAAATTTATATTCATTGGACTGATTAAGATCTACGTATAAGCTGTAATTTTCAAGAATTGGAAGAAAAATGTACTTAATTTGGTACACTAAATTATCTGAAAGATTTATTCTTTTTATAAAAGAATAAATAATATTTTCATGTTAAAAATTGTAAAAATATCAGTTCAGAATTAAAATATTACCCTTAATCAACCTTTCGGAAACATTTTTGATTAACTTATTCTATTAAATAATGCAATGAACATCTATCCATTCAGTACATCAAATATACATCTAAAAATTCAACAAAAATATCTAGAAAATTACTGTGTTGAACAACCAAATATTCAGATCATTGCAGTAAAAAATTCTAGCTTGTAGAAACCCGATTAGTTTCAGTCTTCATTTCGCCATTTCTCCCATCCCCAGGTGGCGTAGTGGTAGAGCTTTGCATCGCACCCCAGGGCCCTCAGACGAGATATTGCCTCTATAGACCTAGGCCCTATTGGTGCTATTGTGCCCCTGAACTCGGTTTAAAAGGATACTTTTTCAACTTAGCAATTTTGGATGGATGGGTTGAACTCTTTTGTTGTTACTCGTAACATCATGATTTGTTAATTAAAATTCCCCCTTCAGGCCCATTGCAACCGCATTTTAAAGGTACGTAAATTACAAGTGAAGTAAGGCAGTATATATTAAATAACGGGATTTAATTAAGGCTTAAGTTGTTGAAACAGTGTATTTGGTTCTATCTAATAATTCTAATATGATCAGGACATTCAAAAAATGTATTTAAATTGTTACTATGCTACGGTTCCTTTCAACAAACAAAGGCTAATTTAAAGAGAATTTCAAAACCCTACAAAAATCCACTCTTAATGTGTGATCTGAATCAGCAAACTCCCAAGCTGAGAGGCGAAGTGTTTGTCACTCAACTGTCATTTGATCAGATCTTTAAGAGGAAAACCGTACCAATATTGTTTTCCAAGAAGATTTAAATGAGTTCTGATAAATGGCTTATGTTTCTAATTAGTGTCTGTTACAGTAGAAATATAAAAACATTTTAGCTATTAAATTGTCTCTAATAGCAACTAAATGTTCCATGTTTTATGAACTAAACGGCTTTAAAGCACATACAGATTTCAATCAAAATTGACTGTACAATGTTGGTTTCATTAAATATAAAAAATATTAATTATTTTTTATTTTACTAATGCATTAGATTTCTAGTTTTTTTATTCATTATTTAATAAAAAACATGAAAAGGAAATAATTTATTTAGTAAATTTTTGATTGGTCAAATGACTAACTTCATTTAATTAATAGTTTCAATTCCATTGCAAGATCTAATAAATTTCCGTGTAGTTACTAGATTAAATATTGCATTATTTCCAGTAAATAATATTTTAAGTATCCTTTGTTCTTATATTATTTTTATTATTATGTTAGTAAGAAAACATTTAAGAAGAGATATTGTTAGGGAGATTTAGTAATGTGAAGAAAGCACAAAAAATCATTACTCTTTTTTCGTAGGATTAAATTTGAGACTTCACTTCTGTTATGGTTCCTCCATTGTATTTATTCACAACTTAAAAAATGCAAAAAGCAAAATCAAATCCTTCATCTGTGTTTCTTTTTAAGTTGCTTACCAAAACTATTATAGGACACAATTAACTAGTCAGGTTTAAAAATCAACAATCATTTTGCCTTCAATGATCAACCTACCTTTTCCAGTAAAAGAAAATTAATTAATGCAAACTTGCACACTGTGTTGGACTATTATTTACTTTTTTATATGAAAGTTCAAAATTTTGAAAAAATTTTGTAATAATAGTGATGAATTTCTGAAATCCTCTCCACACAGTGAAGTAACTTCATGTTCAAGAATAGAAGAGGATTTTTCTAAATAAACTAAACTAAACTCTGTGGTACCACATCCCATGTTTGCTAAGGCCTACAGTGCCCATCTCTGTTTTCTTCAGCTAGAGGCCCTTGGATTCAAAGCATATTTCCCGATTAGATGGTCAGTCTAAAACCAAACCCTAGTGTTTACTTCCCAAACATACTTGGTACTCAGTTTATTGATCCACTGAAGGGATGAGTCGACCCCGAGGATTGAATCTAGGACCTGTGCCTTGGGAGCGCGAAGCTCTACCACTAAGCCTTACATCATTACCAATTCCATTATGATTCATCAAGAAAATAATTTATATCATTGCCAGTTCCATTATGATTTACAAGTTTCACAATTTAGGATAAGCAATTTAAAATTTCCAAGTAATTATTAAATTTCTTAAATTTTGGCAGAATCCTAAATTTTATTTTAATTGTATACAAAACATGGAATTTTATATTCATCCTTCATACCACAGCTTTTGTACTATCACAAAGTCATGATTTTGTTTACGATTTTTCTCCATTTTACAAGAGGGCGTGCGACTATTTGTCTTCAGTTTCCAATTAATCGAAGTAATTTTTTCAATATTCTAAATTTATTTTCAACTTGATATCCCCATCTTATTCTTTATCTTCCTCTGAGTCTAACCTGTTAAGTTTTTAATTAAATTAATATTTTAGTTATTCTAGTCTCCATTCTCATGACTTAGACATTGAATTCTTCATTTCCTTATTTCTGTGACTTTATTTGATTCATTGTTTTTTTGAAAACTTCTCTGTTCCTCTTTTTCACGCATTGCTTAAAAAACATATCTCAAAACCTTTTTTTCTTTCAAAACATTTTAGTAATCGATCATACTTTCTCATTCGCTATGTCCCTGTATTGCAGATGACTCTGTATACATAAATTTTAGCCTTCTTTTTACTACTTTTGAGCAGTCTTTGTAATGCTAAATTGTAACAATTCGATGACAAACATAATCATTTTAATATTTCAATTGAGATAGACTAGAATTGTCATTGATGATATAGCAACATTTTTTTTTCAAGTAAACTCATGTTTGGGAAAACTGCAACACCATGAAGAACTTACGTGAGTGGGCTGAAATTTTCAGGAAATGCAAAGTAGGGTACGATATGCAAATGAGTAGATTTCAAACCCGTAGCGCATGCGTATGCTGAGCAGCACCCTCTGAGCGGTGGATGGATCCGTATATATAGACGGCTGTAGCAAGACCTGTATGGTTATCGGTGGTTATCCATCATTGGTAAACATTAGCTCAGTTGTTACTTATGCCTCTTCGACAGAAGAGAGCGAGATTTCAACAATTTACGGAGTTGGAACGGAGTAAAATCATCAGCCTTCGTGAAGCTGGATTGTTTTATCGTGCAGTAGCCGCTCATGTGCAGTGTAACGGCAGCACAATGATGCGCGTTTAAAAGAAATGGACGGACAAGTGTCGGACAGCTCGGAAATCCGGGAGAGGACCCGAAATGGGACATCATCGTATGATTACAGGCACCTTGTCTACATGGCACTGAGGAACCGTACAGCTTCCTATTGATAATTGGCAGCACAGTGGTCAATAGCTACAGGTGTTTCATTGTGTGATTCATCAATTCGTTGACATCTGTTGCATCGTTGATTGAGCGCAAAGACTCGTTTATATAGGATCTCCCTCACGCTAAACCATCGCCGCCTGCAGCAACAATGGGCTTATCAGCATAAGGACTGGCTTGTTGATTGGCAGCATCTCGTATTTTCTAACGAATCCCGCTTTAATTTGTGATATCATGATGGTCGCATTCATGTCAGACGATATACCAGTAAAAACCGATTTCCGGAGTGCACTATCGAACGCCACAGTTGACGAAAAAACAGATTTATGGTATTAAGTACCATAGCATATCATGGGCGATCTCAATTGCAACGAATTGTGGTAAATCTAATCAGCAACCGGTACATCAGTGAAGCTCAACAGCCTCAAGCTGTTCCCTTCATTCAAAGTTTGACTGGTACTGTACTTCAACAGGACAATGCCCGCCCTCATATTGCTGGGACGGTTCAATCCTTCCTTGCATCACGGCAGGTACAGCTTCTTCCTTGGTCAGCGTATTTCCCGGATATGTTCACCGATTGGACATGTGTGAGATTTCATTGGTCGGCGTCTCACTCGTGATCCTCCTGTTGTATCTACAGACAAACTTTGTTACGCATAGAATCAATATGGAATGCTCTTCCTCAGACTGATATTCAAAATTTGTTTGACTCCGTGCCATGTCGTGTAACAGCACATATTGCAGCGTGTGGTGACTACACAAAATACTGATTTCGATCTCTTGTTATTGTTTGTTTGCTTTGAAAGTTAAATCATTTATTTCTACTTTTACTTTTACCACTCAACTGTGCATTAAATTTCATTCAATTATGACGATTCCTTCATGGTGTTGCAATTTTCACAAACATGAGTTTTTATTGATTTGGTAACTTATCGCTCGGAAGTCCTACAAATATCGTTGAAAAAAGTATCAAATTATATGAAAAAGACACAATAATCATTTATAATATTAAACTAAACTCAGCCAATATGAGGGCGAAGTCATGCAGAGCCTATATCTGTTTTTATGACCGAAGATCCTGGAGTACAAAGCATAGGTTCCTATTAAGTGGTCAGGCGAGCGCGAATTCCCCAAATGTTTAATTCCCAAGCACGCTTCGTATTAGTTTACTGAAGGGATGAAAAATCATTTGTAAAAAAATGCATTAATTTTAATGTAAATATCTCTCAATCAATTCATAGGCATAAAAATAAAAAATAATTGGATATATATTTAAATATTAGTTGCGAAAAAGCTATTTCCTCAAACTATAGAATATTTCTGATAAAAAAAATTTGATTTGAACTCTCGATGATAGAACCTACTTATCGCAACCAAATAAAAAAAATCCATAGAAAACAACATTTATTTATGTACAGGCAAACACTTACAAAGATTGTACATTGCCTTCAAAAAAGAAAAAAATACAACTTCATCATAATTTTAGAGAAATTGTATATAATTCTTCCTGATTTGCATGCATTCATGACTTTCTATTAATAAAACAATTCCAGCTAAATTTTCAAAACAAAAGATAATCTTCATGTAAATTGTCTTTTTCCAGAACCAAATTTAATTTTAATAACTTTTTCAATATTTTTTCAGAAATTTTTGAATAATTCACTTATTTATACATATTATCCTAAATACAAACGATTAGGTTTAGTTAGTTGGTTTGTTTGTCGCTCAACGGTCATTTTTTGCAGACGAGGGCTAATTAGACCGGGAGGGATTAAGTGGATTCCGATCCACTACAAACATCCATGCCCAAGGTGGGATTCGAACCCACGAACTGTTGAACCGTACAAACGATTAAAAATTACCACAAAAATGAGTTTCAAGTAAATAAAAAGTGGTATAAAAATATTAAAAACTTTCTCCCATAAGTTCCAAATTGAAATTGCAATTTTTCAACTATTAATAAATATATTACCTTCTGAATACAAAATAAGGTATTCGTATCTTTCTAAAGTAATGAATTTTGATGCAGATTTGTAAAATAGATATATCCTTTAACTCTTGTTGTTGTCGTTGGTGTGCGCTGCTCCACTTTTCCTACAGAACAATATTTTTGTGTGGAGTCCGACTTCCTCAGTACACACATGCCATAGGTACCCGTTTATAGGGTAGGCAACCATCACAACCCATTCATACAAAGAAAGGACAAATACATGATAGATAGAGAGAGAAAGTACATCCATGACAGAAACGTGATTCGAACCCAGAACCTCCCTACCCGCAGTCAGGCACGCAGAATACTAGACACGTTGGGCGGCATACTTGAACTCTTAAACAGTTTAAGCTATAGAACTTATCTCAGGTTTATGAATTTTCTTAGTGTCAATACATAAACAGTTTATTCCCAGTTTATCGCGATTTCAAACTTTAAAAAAAATTCAATTCCTTTAAAAAAAAGTTTTTAATACAAAAAATAAGAAACTTTAACTCTTTTTTTTTAAAAAAAATACTAAGTTTTTAAATTTGCAAAGGATGAAGTATTTTGTTATTCCTCTAGTAATAAGTGCATTCATGTTGTTATTAAGCTTATAAATTATTCGACTGCACAGGTTCTTTTTTCGTAATTTCGATATCCGAGCCAATCGACCCGCTTATAATTGGGAATTCATTGTGTTGTATGATTTAAATTACACACATTAGCAACTAAATTACTAATGTATATATATATATATATATATATATATATATATATATATATATATAAATATGTATATATATGTATATATGTATATATATATATATATATATATATATATATATATATATATATATATATATATATATATATATATATATATATATATATATATATATATATATATATATATATATATATATATATATATATATATAATATTTGGGAAAAACAAGAACAAATAACATAACAGTTCAATAACAATGTGTTGCAAATCTTACAGAATACAATTTTGAGTGAGCACAGAAATGCATATTTTTAATGATAAATGAGCCGTTTTTAAGTATCACAAAGGAGGAAACTTTGAAATTACAAAACCCTCATTAACATAAAGTGTGCTTTAAAAAAAAAGAAAAACGTATATCATCGGTTGCTCAAAAGTATTAAGATAAAACATTAAATAGATAATGAATATTTCATTTGTTAAAATCACTCTGCGGTTATTCAAATTATTCAAAACTCTTAATAATTTTACTCGTTCTCCTGTAAAATAATACACTTTCCAAGGTCGGTTAACCAGTATTCATGAAGCATATTTTTAAGTCTTTTGTAAAGTAGAAATAAGATCATCCACACAATTGAAAAGCTGAAGCGTTTCGTAAAAATCAGGTTCATTGACTTTTATTACGATGTCGGAAAAATTAGGGTTAGAAATTTATCACACGTTTTGTCTCGAGTAATCTACAGCGACATGTGCTTAATTTCGTGATTATTTGTTGACTTTGATCTTTTAGATAATATATAAGGAAAAATGAGTAAATTAAATAAATAAAAAAAATTTTCTCTTAATTTAAGAAACTTGAACAAAAACTTAAAAGAAAAATATTCTTTCAGTAAATTTTCCGTCAGATATGAAATAATTAAGGTAAGTATCAGGTACAAATGAAATATAAAAATGGCATATTTGTGACACTAAAATCAACAGAAAAAGAAATCAAATATTCTTTTCGGATTTATATTGGCAATGATGTACTATTTAAATGTATCGTATGTGAGAATGGTACTGATTATAGAAAAAAGTATTTGCGGAATCAATTTGAATTCACTATAACTGATCATTTAGTTTGGACAAAATGTGCGCATTGTTTTCCTTCTATTTAGAAATATAAATAAACTAAAGAGACAAAACTACCAAATTTTTAAAGATTTTAAACTTGGTATTTATAATGTGAAGTGTTTTAACGACAATGAAAAGAGAAATACATTCCTTTACAGTTAGTGTATATCTCGTACATTTATTATAACTCTATATTCTTATATGTTGAAATAAATTATTTATTGATTTAATGATGTAATTATAAATGTATTAAAAGGTCACAGAGTTCATCAGAAAATTGAATAAAATATTAAAAGTACGTATAATCATTACTGCATAACTCAATTGATTATTTTAATTGCCTATTGAACATTTCTATAGCTCCTTAGTACTAATTAACGAATCATCTCTAATTGAGTAATATTAATTTTTCTGACACCAAATTGCCATAGGTATATCGAATTATTAATTTAAATAAATCATTTAACTGAATCAGAAGCTTGGAGGACTGCCGGCCGGTTAGAGGGGGCCAAGCATAATCTGAAGTAACAGAAGCCATTGGAGTTTCAAAAGTGTGATTTCTAGAATTTGGAATCAATTTTTGGAGATTGGAAATACATGCCGAAAATCTGGGAGAGGTCATAGACGTGCAACAACTCCCAATGAAAGCCTTTATTTAACGCTCATGACTCTAAGACACTGAAACATGAATACTTCTCTTCTTCAACAACACCTTCAGTCAGCCACTGTTACCACAATTTCGACATAAATTATCATAAACTGCCTTCACACTATAAGGCTGTATGCTCGCAGATCAATGTTGTGTGTGATGTGAATAACAAGGTACCGTTGCGCCCACAAGGAGGGAACAACAGAGCGTGTGAATAAGAGGAGAAATGAATCGTGCGCAATACTTTTTTCTTTGACGTACCCCGTTTTTCTCTTCATCTTGATAATGGGCGTATTATCATCTGAAGGAAACGTGACACAAAAAATAATTCTGCGTTCGTGTATGAAAGCATCAAATTTGGAGATGAGAGAATTTATGCTGTCATTTCCATTGATGGGTGCATAGATCTTCATATCATTTAAAATGGAGATCTGACGGGTAGCTCATTTAGGGATAAGATCCGTAGACAATATTTTTAGTCTTTTATGTTGTAGCAATTGGAGATGACTTCATGTTAATCGATGACGATTGCATGTCACATCGTGCTAACTTGGTAATGATTTTCTTTTGGAAGAAGGGTTCATATGAAGGTAATGTCCAATGTGTTCTCCGAATATGAACCCAATGGAGCATTTTTCTGACATTCTAGACAGAGGAGTTGGTCGGCGCCTGCCACCCCCACGAACTTTCCAAGGATTGGAAAGAGCTCTTCTGGATGAGTGGAACAGAATACCTAAGTCCTTCATTAATTGCCTCATGGCTTAAATGCCCCAGGGGTGTTCAACATCACTGGCCGTCCGGGAACACCCTATTCCTACTTAAAGCATTTTTTTAAGGAAACGCATTTTTATGAGTTTAAATTGTGCTCATACGCTCAAATTAAGCTTTTTATCCTTTTATATTCAAATGCTCAATGAAACGAATTTTTTCAGTCAAACAAATGTCATTTTTGTCTCATACCCTACTACGTCTGACAATAATGTATCAATCAACCAAGAGATTCTCTATTTGCAAAATCAATCCAATATCTCAATATCCTATAATTGTTTTGTCCATAATTAATGCCCCGATCAAAAAAATATATATTTGTGGTTAAAACAAAAAATATTCATGTCTACTTTCTATAATTGTCCATGCTAAATGTTTCAGTGAAAATAATGCATACATACATAACTGTGTGGGGGGACCGCGGACTGTACCTTAAGGTTAACGGGCGCCGTCTCTCCAACATCTAGTGTGCTCCACAACTCTACGAGGTCTCTGAGGGCGCCATCATCGTGGCATTTATAAAGACAATCAAATTGTGTTTACAAATTGGTAGCAAGAAGTTACAATACATTTAAGCCCTGTTAAACATCAAGCGATAGCACTTAATATTTTCTCTGAGTTAAAACAAAATTTGACATGATGACACACATTACAATCAATGAAGAAACATTGGCACTAAATACATTATATACCCATTGAAGGCAATTTTGTAGATAATATGAACACTTAATTAGGGAAAGGAAAAATATGGCATGATAAGAAAGAGGATAACTATATACAGGTGAGGAATTTATATATCATTAATAAACACTTTAGCTTTTAAAAGCATTTTAGGCTCAAAAAATTTGAAAGATTTTTGAGATTCTAAAAGTGTATAAGGTTAAAAAAGTTTTTAAAGTTCAAAAGCGGGTTCATAATGTTTGATAAGTTCATACAATTCCAAACATATAATTCATAAATTTCAATAAGTTCATGAAAAATGTATACACTATTACTAGTTGTGGAAGAGTTAACTTTAAAAATAGAGTTTTCTGACTCGTCTGTGGAAAATTCTAGGTCGTCTGCGGGAGCGTGGCCTGTATCCCGACAAAGTTCCAGTCCTCGTTTGTTGAGATGAATCCTCATCTTTGTGAGGAGTAATCTACGGTGATGATCTTTCATGCAAAATCTCAGGAACTCCATGTTGCTCTGTTGGGAGTTCTTTTTTAGGTGGTATTTCTCAGTCTCTGGACACTCTAAGATATAGTGGAATGGATACCCTTCTCAATAGATACAGGTGAATGAAGCTACCTTTCCGAATCTGCTGAAGTACTGTGGAAATGGGCCGTGAAACGTTAGCAGCCGGTTGAGGTATGGATTATCCTATGTCAGCTTGCTGGAGACTTCTGTGAGTAAATCATCCTTGTTCTCTAGTGACTAAGATAATTTTGGGAACTTCTACTCAAAAAAGCCTTAAGCCACATAGAACAAATATGAGTTGGTTTGTCAATGTATAATCTTGCTGTGCATAACAGGTTTACGTGGATATACAGTTAAAAATGGATTCCCAACCATTACCCGTATATACTCCTGGCGTGGGATTTACGTTAAAATGTGATGTAAAATGTCCTTCTGCTGATGTGGCGTGGATGTGGAGAGGAGGTTGCCTGCTCAGATGTGCCCTCGTCACCTGAACGTGGCACAACATTACTAGGCACTTGGTTGTTTTTGTTGTTGTTGTCGTGTGACAAGTGCAAAAAGAAAAAAAAAGAAAAGATAAAAAAGACAAGTCATATGGGACCAAAGGCAACTTGGTGATTGGCGAGTATTCCAAACCCGTTAATCTTAAGGTACATTCCGGGTTCACCTGCACTGATATGTATGTATGTGGTTGGATTTACGAATTAAATTAGTTTCCAAACCAGTCAATATCTTGAGCTGCACACATAAGTTGTCATTTATTACGTCTTCAAAATATTCGTCTGAAGTTCATAAAACATGCTATGTTCACTGATAAATAATTCAAAGATTCTCTGTGAGAAAGTAAATTAAGAAACAAAAATTACAATATGATAACAAATATAATAGGATAAAAAAAGTATTTTTTTCGGTTGAAAAATACTAGCATGTTCAATAATAAGCAGTTTTTCAGCAAAACAATTTTTCAGTTTTATTACTCATCTTATTTTCAAATCCATAAAACTATTAAAATCTTGAGAATTTAGGAGACTATGTTAGAAAGTTATTAAAGAACAAGAAATAAATGTCCATTTGAAAAGAAATTCCTTTATTTTTTTCCATATTATATTAAGAATTTGCTTTTATATGAATATTTATAATATAATATTGAAATTTGTTTTAGGAATTTAAAATGAACGCATAACAAATGACTCAGTCGAAGCAATTTTAATTCTGAAAATAAAGTGCTAAGTACCTCAACAGTATTTTTCTTCCTTAAAAAATAGAGAATTGTTATAAATATTCTAGAAAATTCTCAATATACTTATATGAAATTATTTTCTATTTAATATGATATGAAATTATTTTCTATTTAATGAATTTGAAAGATTTATGAAATCATAATTAAAAACTATTTCTAATTTAGTGATGGACTTTATCTTGCTAATTGACATATTCGCTTTTATTTTTAATTTAATAAAATGTTTTGGCGTTTTTCTAAAAAATGTGAAGGAAACATCTTTTATTTATAATAAAAGCAAATTTTAATTGGTTGATATATTAGATGCTTTTGCTTAAAAATACCATTCTTGACTATTTTTTGCGAATCATAAAGAATAAAATTCAAATATAAGATTGCAATCAAGTGCAAAAAATTATATTAAATAAAATCCACTTAAGTTTAAGTTAAAAATATTTTTGCGAGGAAATCACAAATTAAAATGTTCAATTTTGTTTTGATTTTAAATGTGTTATAGCAAAAGTTTTATTATTGTTTTATATCATTGCTTACATTTTTAATATGATGACATAAGCACATAGTTTGAGAATAAAACGTGAAAATGAGTATGTCGATTATGTTTCATTTTATGTTTGCTTTACATTACTTCGTTCTTTTTCGAAGGCTGAAGTAAATATCTTGCTTTAATAATTGTGAAAATTTCGAGAACTTTATTTATTTTTTGTTGACGAAATGTTACACATTTTTTGCTCTGATATTCCAACTTTATTTAAAAATAGAATGATCATCGACCATCATGTTGCAATCGAATAATGGAAGGCAATAGAATAGAAAATAAAAGCAATAGAACATCTGTCTTATTTTGATTTCCCAGTAAATTTTTTATTGATAGTAAGCACAATATTCTCCATTGAAAAAAAATCAATATTTTATTTAACCATACCTGTTTGCTAAATACTGACAAGAAGATTTATTTTTTATCGGTATTTTCTCTCCTCCCCTTAAAAAAGCACATTTTATATGTGTGTTTATTAGAAAATATATTAAGTTTTGCTTTCAGAGAAGAATTTTCATTGATAACAAAGCATATTCTCGTATGGTAAGGAAGAAAATCCACAAAGTTCATTTTAGATAGGAATATTTTTTTGAAAAATACTAATAAGCAGATTTATTTTTTTACTGTATTAACATTCATCCCTCAAAACCTCACTTTATTTATGTGCCATAATAAAATCTATTACTTTATGAGAAAAATTTTCTATGATAATGAATTGTATTCAAATGATGCAAGGGAAGAAATCCAGAAACTCCAAATGACAATAGTACCTTTCTCTAATTATCTTATCTAAATTGAAAATTGTCCATAATGCTGTAATTCAGGTGCCTCCAGTTTTAAACACCACATCAATGAAAGCATACATAAGCTTCGCCATCAGTTCACGATACAATAATATTGATGATCTGCAACTATTTTGTCATGATTCAAACATGTGCCTCTTAGAACGGCAACTACACAAAAGACTCTCAATAAGTTAGTTGAATTATACAATCAGAATGATTACATTCTGCAGCCTACCCAGAGTAACCATGTCCATTTTTGTAGAAAGATATTCTTCAATTTTATACCGTTTTAAGGATCATTGACACAGTTGTATCATTGTCTATCAGATACGGTTTCTCGGGATCGTTTTCCATTATGAACTTTTCTTTCTACATGTCAAGCAATTGCAGTAGAAATATGAATATTTCTGAAATATTATTAAGAGGTTTTCAAATAAATCTTGGACGGCTAATTACATCCTAACTCCAAATGTACCCAACACACAATCAATTATTTTACCTCAGATTGACTACGACAATCCAATTCTATTACTTGATATTTATTACTCTGTTTTAAGGTATGTTCTGGAGAATTTCTCATCTGTCAAAGATGTGTGTGCGATTTGTAATCAAATGCCACTTATCTTAAGACTTATGCAAATGTCAACTAATTATTTCTCTAAGATTTCATCTTTGCAATATTATCCATTTTGTTGTTACTTATGACACTTAGACAAGTCAAGCTCGCTAGCCGACGGCTATGTGAAATTAAGTCAGAAGGCTGCGTCTTTCGTTTTAAATAGAACGCCACGAAGGTGAAAGTAAGTCTTTGCTCTAAGACTCCTCAGATAGAGGGCATCACCAGCGGAGCCATTAACTCAATCTTGGCCTTGATCTGGAGGGGAAGGCAATTTTCTTCAGATCAATACATCCATAGTAAGTGGTCAACGACCGACCACATGACTTCCGATTTCCCAGAGTTAACGAGCACATATATTGCATATACTCGGTGAGAATTTGACGGCATTGGGAATCGAATCCAGCAATTCGTGACGGAAGGCCCTAATCTCTAAACTACCACGGCCCCAAGATGTAAATGTTTTCTAATTTTCGTTCATCTGATATGTTATTTTATATGTTCTGAAGTAAATAACCATTTTCGATTTACAACATAGATAACACAAGGAACCAACTATTTGATTTGCTCAATTTTAATTCACGGAATATTCCTTTAATCTGCATTTTCAATCCCCTAACTCACCTTCCAAGTTCAATATTACTACAGATTTTTGCTTTTATTTGAATTCAATTTGTACCATACTTTGCAGTTTTAAAAATATTCTTTTTGTTTTCTAACTGGAATATATATATACCAAAGTTCTTGCAAATTTATAATATTCGTAATGATTTGTAGCAAAACATTCTTGGTTATGAATTTACCGCATATATAAAAAGAGAGTTTGGCGTTTATTTATATTACCACTTGCAACATTTATTATTCATAAATAAGTTACATACAAAAAACTGAAAACAAGTATCCATCACATAATGACAAAAACAATTTGGGATGAAAAAATACATTATACAAACATCGAATCGCTATATATATATATATATATATATATATATATATATATATATATATATATATATATATATATATATATATATATATATATATATATATATATATATATATATATATATATACTACAACTCAAAAACTGAAACTTTTTTCGAATAATGACTTATTAATTTAAGTTTTATATGAATTATTATATTTCTAGTGTTATCAATCAAGCAATGGATTCACAATTTCAGATATAATAAGGTGATATTCAATTTCCCATTATTTGTTCATCTGAAATAGAAACCTGTAATATAATGTATCGTAAAATAAGCACTATGCAATTGATTTTAATTTAATATTATTTCAATTTTTTATTAAAATCATATATTTTTTTCATAATGTTCGCAAAAAATGAATATTTATAATATATCATTTTGTATTCTTAATATTGATAAAATAACAAATGTAATTATATAAGCATGATGCTACAATACATCGAAACAATTTCATAATAGCAAAATTTTTTAGTAGTTCTTGACAATTATATTTATTATTCATACATAATCATTCATTAATTCACATGATGTTTTAATATAATTAGAAAGCATACTTAATCGCTTAAATAATCGCTTCTATGAAAGTTTATTTTAGGGAGGGAAGCATATTTCTTTTGAGAGAAATATGTTGGATTATAATTTTTAGAATAGTATTTTAGAATCATCCCATCAAACTGTTTAGTTTAGTATAATTTTAACATCATACTAAGCAACTGTTTTTTCTCTAACTGAGCGATAACTAATGACGTTTTCAAGTTTTAGAATTTCGTGTTCAATTCCAATAAGAAATGAGCTTCAGAAGCCCAAAGACATCACTTTTGCTTAGGTAGTTTATTCCAAATCAATAGACGGAAAGACCGAATTTTTAAATCTCAAGCCTTTCGGTTGTTTTTATTTTTATTTATTTATTTGCCGCCTTTTGCTGCAGCAAAAAATTCTAATTTGGACTTTGAAAGAAAAAATTTTTCGATATTAGGAAACCAATCAAAGATAATTAAAATATACTCTGATATGTCCTATTAGTCTATTAACAGATCATCCTTTCTAGAACCCCTAATGCTGCAAAAATATGAAAGCAATAAGAAGTTATAAAGGGAATTGTATTAAAGCTATTCAAGTTAACATCAGAATATACCAATATAATAAAAAAAAAGATATTCATAAAAGAGAAACAGAGTACAATTTTCAAGAACTGAAGAAAGAGTAAACATTGGGAAATAATAAGAGGCGAGAGAAGGTCATCTTTCAACTATCAATGTATAAATGCCTGTTTAAACAATGCCATCTTCAATCTGCCGGTGGATACCTTTCGTCCAGGTGTGTTGCGATTCTTTTCAACGGGAAAGGCAGGCTGGTATTTTCCCGCCAATTTCATTTTCGAAAGTTTAATGGCCTATCGGAGCTTCATCGCGCAACGCTGATGTACACCTGGCAGTCATAAAATAAATTCATCGAAGGCAAGCATTTCTCAGCAGAAGAAAAATAATCTCTTAAAGTTCTATTTTTCGCAATAGAGGTTTACGAAATAAACGCTTTTGGGCCTTTTGGCTGAACAACAGGAAAGGGTTGTTTTCCATGGATTTCTTTTCTTTCTCATTAAAAATGCGTTGGCTGATGTTTCAATAGATGATTAAATAAAATGGTACAATAACCTTTTCATACTTCCGAATTGGGATCATACTTTTTATTTAAACATCTAATTATTTATAGCATTATTTGTGTTTTTAAGGATTTTTCTAAAAATGTAAGGTTTACTCTCTTTTTATGGTGGTTTCCTATGGTTCTACATTAGTTACAATACAGCAACAAGCTTATGATTTTGCTTTTGTCATGAGTTTAATTTTAAAGTGCATGTGTTATAATGGCTCCATATCAACAAAGAAGCAAATTTTGGACAGCGAGGATTTCAATGAAAGATATATTTCTTAAAGCTTGACAACTCAGTTTTTTCATGATATTGAATATTGCAACATCTATGAAAAACTCTCATAATTTAATGTATTTTCTATTGATTTTACAAGAATTTCTTGTGACAAATATGTTATAATTGAAGAAAGAAAAAAAGTTTACATCGACATTTTGATTCATAAATAAGGCCTTATTTCTAAAATCAAGGATAAGAATAATGTTCCACCATTAATAACTGGTAAACTTAAAATAAAACCATGGAAATATTTCATTATGCTTTTCGAATATCTTTTTTATTTAGCTTTAATGATCATGCCTGTATAAATTTCTCAGAGTAATGAAATAATTTATGAAATTCAAAATTAAATTATTCTTTTGCAAAAAGAGCATAAATCTTATTTGAGAATATAGCAACATAACAAGGTTTTAAGATGCATTATTCGTAACTGTAAGAATTAATTTTCGCAAATTATTTTAAAAACGATTACATTATTCAGCTTTAAATTTTAATTACGTTATGCTGCTATCAAGTAGGCTAATGTCTTCAAAAATTATAAAATAACTGGCGAAAATATTGACAACTTCTAATGAATAGTACTTTATTTGTTATAATCATTTTTTTTTAGCCTTTCTTGCTAATTTTTACCTAAACAAAGAGATCCAGAACTCTTTTGATAGTTTTTGTCATTTATTTGTATTTTAACAATAAAAAGGGGAATGGACTTAGATGCCGTATAATCCAGGATTCCAAATTCTGGATTTTTTGGCGAGGAAGAACTGTTGCCAAGATGATGCATTGTGACGCGCGCTATTACGTGAATAATAGAGTAGAATAATAGGGGAAATAGAATTTTCTACATAATTTTTATAGGTTTCCATATCTATAACGTAATGAAAATCAGGTTGCCAGATACACAAGAAAATCCACCAAAACATTACCAAACTCAGAATTTGACATCCTAGATTATGCGGTATCTGTGTGTCAAATGATATACTAGACATTAAAATAAAACTCCGGTATCATGAAATATTAATATAAAAATTCTGATTACTCTGAAAGTTGATAAAAACTCTGAAAGAATTATTACAAAAAGAAATATTGCTACGAATGGATTAATTCAAAATTTAAAAATATTGTTTTCTCAATGCTTTTAATTTATGTTTGTTACACAAAAAAAATATTGGTCTTAAAAAGCAAGTGCTAAATAAATGAGAGACAATTCTTCATTAGCCTGGATGGAACTTTAAGAAACTTGACTAAATAAATGCATTGACGGATCAGTATGCTCAAGTGACTAAATCTAACCAAGAAAAAGAAGAAATAGATTCATTGTCTTTAAAGGTATATCGCCTCTAATTTGTAAATTAAATGCTAAAGAAAATTAAATTATAAATAAATACGTAGCAATTAAAAATTGCAGTGCAGAAGAATAAAATATGAAAATAACGAAAGATAAACAAATTATTTTAATAAGAAAACTTAGTTCCATTTCTGAAATTAATTTTTTTCAATGTATTTAGCTTTTAGTTTTAAATTTAAAATTGCTTTATTTTTTTGGCATTATTTTTTCATACATTTAGCATTTTGATTTAAAATATTTCATGAAAAGATGTTCAGTTAAACATTATTTCATTTTCATACGTATTATAGAAATATACTTTGTAGTGATAATATACTTTTCTACATTTCCAGGACAAATACATCGCACAGCAGAACTAAAAAATTCTTAATTGTTCACTAATTAGAAATTTAAAATAATAATTCTATTAAAAAACTATCAAAAAGTTAAAAATTTAGTATTAAAAATAATTATGAACTTATTTATTTCTATCATATTATTCCATTTATACTATTACAGTACAGGCAACAGTGCATTGGTTACTTATGGCGTTCGTTGTCGTTATCAGAAATTATTGAATTCAAATCGCGACTCAACCGAAAATCCATAGTGTTCGCAAATAGTGGCTGTGGCACATTAAATATGTCGCAGTCTGGGGATGGCAGGGCTGGGGACGTTGAGGGTCTTTTGCTTAGTACTTGTTTCTGAACTACGAAGATTCCTACCCCGCTACTTCTATCTAACTATATCAGCAGAACTCAGAGATAACTGCAGGAAAGTATGCTGGTGCAACAACAACAGGAGAATAAGTTAAATAGGTTGTTTTATATTTGTCAGTCTACAATCGCTTTTTGAGCACGCGAACCAACTGAATCGGGACCTACGATTTGAAATGAACTCGAAATTACTAAATATACATGAATAAAGAGGGGGATGAAATCGCAATTTGTTGAAGTTTCATCACTAACTGCTCAACCATCATTTCAGCTTTAAATTATGATGGAATGAAATGAATAACGATTTACGTAGATAAATATTAAATACTCTGAATTATACTACTCAAATTTACTATATAAATACTCCTAATATTAAATACTATTAAATTATTCATCACAAATTTTACTCGCATTACAATTTTCAAAATTAAACTTTATGCAGCCCCTAACCAAATCTTTGTTTGTAAAAATAATTAACACTGATTGAAAAAATTCTAGAAAGCTCACGTAGTATTGTTGAACTGATAATTTTCTTTAAATATCATTGTTAATGAAATTACAAATAAAAAATCTCCTGTGCAATAGATTTCAAGATATTAGCCCGTGCATTTTATTGTATGCATAACACGGATGCAAAGCAATTGTCATTCTCACTTTTTAATTGTAAAATTATATTTTTGATTACTTTGATTGGCCGTTGTAAAGTATATGAATGGGCACAATTATTTCCAAAAATAAGTATTAATTCAGGTTAAGTGCTCTTCTTAAGTATGTTTCCTCATGTTACGAAAACTTGTATGTAACAAAATATATTGATCCCAGTTCTTTTCAGAATAACAAATTCAACAATATATATGACGGAAGTGGTTGGGGAAAATGACAGCCTATTCATTTATTATGATTTGGAGCATTAAGAAACCTATTAGCTAAAGAATCAACCCTTTTGGTTTTCCTTGATACTAAATTATAGTATTACTGATTTCGGGAAATACTTGAGTAAAAGCAGCTAATGAAGTGAATGTAACAGATTATTATTTCCTGCTCAAAACTAGAGAATCTATTAGTTGAATAATCTGCTAGGATATTAAAGTATCGCTGTCTCTGTTTTTTTTTTACCCTCTCTACATAATAGATCTTCCTGAGTAGAGTAAAGGCGCCCCCTCTGGGGATCAAGTGGTGCATATTCTGTTTAGACGTCTTTCTGTCTTGCTTGAGAGTAGATGTGGTATCATTGGAAATGTTATTATTTTATTGTAATTACTTGTGTTGTAATTGTCTGTTGTCATTAAACATGTCTGTTTGTGTACCACTGCCTTTTGTCTATTTCATTTTATACCTAAAATAATCGATGTTAGTTCATTTCTTTTTACACCAAATTCAAAAATTACTGCCTGCTTAAAGTACTCTAGGCTATGGCTTTCTTACCCCTACTCTTGACTAAAGGCTACAGAAAACTATTAGTTGAAGAATTGATTTCATTTGATTGTTCTTGACACCAAACTTAAGCATTATTGCTTGATGGAAATATTTTTTGAATGCCTATCTACGCCCTACTCATGATTTTCAGGCATAGGAAAGCTAATGATTCAAGAATAGATTCCATTTAATTTTTAATAGTACCTAACTCAAGAACTTCCTACTGAAAATGGTTCAGTGATCAAGCTTCTAGTCCCTAAGCATTACTTGAGGTCGCAACAAATCTTTGGTAGAAGAATCAGCGTCATATCATTTCTCTTAATACCAAATTCAAGCATCACTGCTTTAGTGAATGATGATTTGATACTCTCTGCTTATGAAATGAAGCTCCACAAGGAGCCTGTTGAAAGAAGAATTAATCTTATTTAATTTTACTTGAACATCGCATTATAAGTGTCTACGCACATTAAATTTTTAAAAGATATCTGATGGTGTAACGTAAAAACAAGTGAGACTGGATGGGTATCGATGTTATTTGACAGTGGTTCAAAATTGCGAATTATTTTTATATGCAAGTTTTAACGGGTAGGCTGCTTAGTGCAGTGCGAATTCCCATTAAGATATATATGCCCATTGATGTTTGGAAATCCCACAGGCTTGAAAAACAAAAGAAGAAGAAGAAGAACGAAAGAAAGAATACGGTTTTAATAAATAAAAACACAGAAGATTCAAAATCAAATTCTATTTATCTTGATTTCGAGACCCTGATAGCTATTGTAATAACTCCCGAATGACTACTCAATAAACATGTTGAATAAATAAGTTTATAAGACCATCACATTTACATTAATTGCTTTGTGTCATAATATTGTTTATGTTTTATATATTTGAATATGAAACCATATTTTCACTAATGAAAAGTATTTAAATAATATAATGGTCAAACAATGCATAATATAATTTAAAATAATTTCAGGTTGTAGCAAAAATTCCACTCACGAAATTACATGTTGAAATGTGTGCATCGCAATATTTTCGAAAATGATGCTTCACACACTTTAAGATGTATATAAACAATATAGCTTGAAATGCTTACAAGGTGTTTCTAAAAAAGTTCGGTGAATGGATGAAAACCTCATAAACAATGCTATTTAAAAATGCGTCCCTGTGCATGCACAGTTATAGACGAATGGTGATACAGCACCTAGCAAGAATTGCTAGAAACCGAAACATAATAGTCAGCTATGGCCAGACGTATGACTTATGTTTGAAAACTCGAGTCACATTACCAACAAGAAAACTGTCAATGCCAAATTTTATTAAACTGTTTTGAAATGATTTTTGCTGCTCATCCGACATTTCTACTAGCAGGTGTACAGGAGTTGAAATTGGAGTCTGCTCCATGACTACATACTACTATCCGTGCATATAATTTCTTGGCCCAACACCGTGTAACTTATCACACATCCACCGCTGATTGGACACCTGCCTACTTTTTTTTTTCTTACTCCAAGGAAGTCCTTAAAGGTAAATAAGACATTCCAAGCATCCAATCGTGAAGGAATGCGGTGTCCTGGTTTTTTAGAGCCTTCGTTCTCGTTATAAGAAGATAGTAAATTCGAATCCCAACCCTACCAAACATCGGTCGTGTTAGCTAATGGCTGTTGGATCACGTTAAATATGTCGTGGTCGCTATGTTCTCCATGTGAAATGATACCTCTGGGGCTGGCAGGTTAAGTCTGGAAGTTTTCTGCTTAGTCCTTGCTTCTATATTAAGAAGACTCCTTCCTGGCTACTTCTATCTAACTGGTAAAGGACAACTCAGGGCTGTTGGTGCAACAACATCCAATGAAGTATAACACCTGTGTTTCAGTTCATCCTAAAAAGACCATCAATGATTTATTCCAGAAATTTTATTAACGATGTCATGAATATACTGTGGCTAATGTGGATAAATGTGTGTAAAAGTATTTTGTTGAATGTTATTGATTTTATGTTTCCATTCATCGACTTATTTAGATGCATCTTGAGTATGTTGTTGCAGTATTATTTTTGGTTGAAGATAAATATCATATGCTTCAATGTTATAAATTCAGTCTCTATCTTGTTTTTAAATTATTCTTTGATAATTATCGCTTAGGAAATATTTTGACTTCTTTGATGAAATACCTCAAATATTGCGTAATATTATATTATAAATATTATTATATAAATATTTGGTAATATGTGTCTATTTGATTCCACTTGATTTAGAGACCTGTTTTTATTATTGTTATATTTCTCCGGTAATGGATTTAGAAAATTTGTTTTTTAATCTTTAACAGAGGTAGTTATTATTTAAAAGATCTTTGGGCTTTCTTCTAAGGCTTCCGTAAAACTATGATTTTACCATCTCTGTAGTTCTGGAGAAATGTTTGGAGAATTTCTGGAAAAACTTTGAATTTTCTTGAATGTCGCTGATTAAAATGAGTCAAAGTCTATCTGATCAGCTATATTCAAAAATTAAGATATACTTACTTCTAACGCAGGGCTGTAAAATGGTTAAAAATCAACAAGTACTGATTTAATTGCATGCTCACGACAGTCAGGACGGATATTTAGGAGTTTTCTGGGTTTTCTCTCTTGTGACATTAGAATATGATCCACTATATACGAAAAATACTCCCAGAAGGAAATTTACGTAGTGGGTAATATAAATGCTTCAGCCTTTTGGCTCCACACAACACAGTTTTAAATCACTGCTTTGATAAGGTAAAATGCGGCAGGAAAGTAATAAATAGGTTAACAGAATTCCATAAGAAGGTGGAAACAATATTGAATAATTTAAATGTTACATTAACGGTGACTATTAGAATTAGTGTTAAAAAGGAATTTACTTGAATAATAAAAAGAAACCTTAATAAATTAAAACAAATAAAACATGACATTAATAGGACATGAAAGAAGCTTTTATCTACATTCAAAATTCGCAACAATTGACTATATTTTCTATTAAGTTATCTCACAGCAAATTCAAATGATCTCAATTCCTCTAGAAGAATAGTTTCAAAGTCTATGAGAATGGCTGGAAAGAGAAATGTGTAACCAAAATATAATACCTAACACACTAATATTAAGGTTCATTATTATTTTGAGAGTTATCCAAACTCCCTAGCCATTCTATACAAAAAAAAACCATATTACTTTACATATATTGATCGACGGTGACAGTTTAACGCCATTATCGTCCATTAAGGTAAAAGCAGAACTAACAGCTTACAGCTTATTATATTGAAAAAGATGAATTCCACCTTGTATATAAGGTATTTAAATAACATTTTTGTCAACTTCTGAATTCTTATAGGTTATTATTATACATATAGCTAAACTCTTGCCAATATATTGTTCAGCTGTAGTTTCAAATTTAATTTAAAAAGTTCGACTCTAATAGTTTCTAATATACACAATTTTCGACTAAAGTTTCGAATTTTAGAGTAAGCAGTTTATGAATAAAGGAAAAAGAAAAACAATTTATTGATTTTTCCTCGCTTTTATGATTTTCTAATAAACATAGAAATTTTGATAAGCACCAAATGATTCAAACAAATCCAGAGAAATATTAACAGTGACTAATGAAAAATATTTCATGAAACTAAGCAGTAGTCGATGAGAAAGGAACGTTATGAACTCAGTAAGAGTTACATTGTTGGAAGACTCGTGTTATACATTAAGTGATCCAAAAGTTTGTCGAAAATTTCAAACTTCCATTATGAAAAATAATAATGATAAAGATGTGCGTTTGAAAGAAAGGGGTAAAATTTTTTTATTTAAAATCATAATGAAATTCAGATACCATCTCATCTTTCATTATTAGATTATTTTTATTGTGTCCAAAATCTGGCTGGAAATGGGCACAGTGACTGGTGACGGTGAGCATTATTTTACTTTTTATGAGATAAAGCCGTCCCTGCATTAAGCCAAAAAGGTGTAAAATATGTAATCTGCTTTATGTAAAATAATAATGCACCTTCACTCTTTGCCAATCCAGTAAAACGATTTCCTTAACAAACTTTAGATCAAGACAGAGAAATCAGTATAAGTTGAAAAATCGTAAGGTCTCTACAATCACCTAATTTTAAACCAGCCGATTTCTGGATTTCTGGCTATTTAAAACATTTGTTTGTCATTCATCCCTTTCAATATTGTCTAAACTGAAGCATTCTTTTTTTTTTTTCGCGAAGCTCTTACAATTCATTTTAACATACTATATGGTACTGTAACGAGTTTTTAGAATTGTTTTGATAATTCGACGAGAATGTAGGAGGTCATGTCGTACACTTGTCATTGCCTGAATAAATGACAGAAATATACTTTTGGTCTGTTCATTATGTTTCGAATTAGGGTTGTCAACTCTTTCACCCAATGATAAGTTTAATTATTATTATTTGTTTCGATGCAGATGTAGTTTTAGGATCCCTTTCTTTCAATTAGCACATTTATATTTTTATTTTATTATTACCTTTTTTTTTATACGTTTTTAAAGTTTCAAGGAACTTTTTACTCCGTCATTATATAAAAAATCAAGCTATATATTATTTGATAATCTTGCTGAAACCAAATGTTATTATAAATTTTCTTTAGATAATTGCTATTTATTTACATTTTGTAAATGATTATGTTTTTAAATTACTGATCAAGTTCTCGCAAAAATATTTCATATCAAATGTCTGTCAGGATGAAGGAAAACAACGTTAATGCTTTTACAAATAAAAAAATATATGATGCTTGCAGTATTCTGCTGTGAAAAAAATGGTAACCAATATCTGGATGGCAACAGATTTGATTTCTTCAGATGATTTATGCATATATAAATTCCGTAGGGCGCTCCGTGGCTGAGTGGTCTACAACATCACCGCTAATCGCTTGAGAGCGTAGGAGTGTGGGTTCGATTCCCACCATGGCCCTGGGTGTTTTCTTCGTTATTCTTCTGTGGTTGTACATCTGTCATTGTGCTATTTGCCCTATTATCGACGAAGACTTATAAGCGGATCTCAAGAATCAAACATACAAGTCTGAATACATGTAATGTAATAAAATAAATAAATAAATAAATTCCGTAGGGTTAATTTGTGTAGAGTAGAGTGGATTAACAACTCAAAATTAACTGCGACACTTGATTGGCCATAATTAAGAGGTGAATAACAGTATTCAGTGGTTTTATTTGTCAAAAACATAAAGTTATAAAAAAGCTTTGCAATTATAAAATAATAATAAAATGATGCTTACAATAATTATGATTACCTCTCTTGATACTCAAACAGAGTATTTTTTTGAGATTGTTAAAAAGTACACCATAACTATAACCGTTCCAAGGCTAAGATAAAAAAAAGAAAATAAAAAGTAAAAAAACTCTTCTGCTGATAACATTGGTTCTTGGATTAAGTTGTTGAACGATGGCTTAACTGCGAAGTGGGGTATGTTATAAATTGAAAGGAAATTTTTTATCAAAACGGAATTCATTGCCCCTTGTATTCTGCTAAAATGATACAACTTTGAGCTTCAATAAAATCAGTATTTACAGTATTATGGCTGCAAGCTTACCATATGAAATATCGAAATTTCGGAATCATTCAAGACAGCTACGGCGAATATTGCGTGATACAAAACAATCTTTAGAAGATATTGAAAAAAGCGGATATTTTACCGATGGTATTTATGTATATATTTTTTGACCAAAAACTATTTACAAAAATTAATTTTCAAATAATTTAATTATATTTTTTATTTTCCGGTGTATTTTCTTTAAATATAATTGTTTAGTAATGTATGTTTTTCCTGCTATATTTTATTCAAAGATTGCCTTCGTTCAAACATAATTTATTTTGTTTTAGTGCTCAATAGTTTTTTATAAGTAAGCTTGTTAAGATAGTACTTATAAAAATCTAAATATATTTTACTGGTTTCAAACTTTGTGAATCAAAAAGTGAATTTATGTATAAAATATATTAACATTCCCATGAAGTTCATTAATTTATCTGTATATTTTTTTGTGAAATTGTAGATTTTTTCTTTATTCTGTCTTACATCTGTATATAAATTAATACATTTTTAAACAACCAAAAATAATTTATTATTGAATGTTTAATCTATTTTTTCTTTCCTTCATATAGTTGTGTTTTCTTAAGGGATTTATGAGATGTAATGAATGTGTAATAGTATATTTCAAAGTATATGTTTCAATTATTTATTGAAAAATGCATTTTTCTCCATTTGCATTATTTAAATAACATTCCTCAAATATATTCTTGTATTACATTATTCGTTTTTGTTTTTAAGTAGGAAAATAAGATTTCTTTAGTGAAATGAAATTTGACTTCCATAATTATTCAGTTCCTATGTATAGTTAGCATACTATTTTCCCTTTCAATGGATTTAAGTTCAAATCTGGCTCGAATTGTATAAGTGTTTTATCAGTATTGTGTAATTTTTCTTTGATTATGCTTAAAATTGTGTGGATATTTTCTGAGGATTTTATCTTATTCTACTACTTATTGGCTTTTAAGTAATTTGATTAAATTGAAATCAATGTATTGTAAATTACTTAATCTATTTCTTTTATATTAAATTATTAATCATGGAATATATAAATATTTTTTATAGGACTGTAAAGTTTTCTATATATAAGTAACTAAGAAAATATAATAAATGTATTAAATATAATAAATGTCTTTGTATTAATTGCATGCATTAATTCAAGTAATTTCAGATTATGAATTTAATATACTTTTTCTATAGATACCAAATTTAATGACTGGATAAAATCTTTTTGTTAAATACATAATCTTTAATTAATTATGATGTTATTAATAAACATCTTGTTAAAACATATGTTGTTAAAACATCTGTAAATAAACATATGTTAAAGCTTAAAAATTTGATAGAAAATAAAAATATTTGCAAACCAAGCTTTCATTACCAAAATAATGTTACCAATTTCCTTATATATAATAATTAAGATTTAGCGATATTATGATTTAAAATTTGTTAAAATATAAGCTTTAAAAATTTAAGGTTACTCATTAATTTATAATTGTTTGTTTTTAGTTTTTGTTAATTTTTAGTTTGTCCACACAATTTTAGCAATAATTTATTTTCAGCTTAATTATAATGTATTGTTAATTAATGAATTATTAAAATTATGAATATTGATTTGAATTCAGATAGTCATCGTGAGTGCAAAATTGATTATAATTTAAATAGATTGATTATATTTGATTGCATTTTTAATCTTAATTTTGGTTAAAATAAAAAGAAGAAAGAAAGAAGCTTGTGAATTTTAATTATGTATTGAACCATGTTTTGTTTATTTAGAATATGTCTATGCATTTTTTTCCCAAATTTTTTATTTACAATTCCTTCTGTGAATGTATGCCTTTTAAGTTAAGTATATGTTTTTTAGTAAGCAAATCAACTCATTTGTTTTATGGAGTTAAAAAATACACAACTCTGGAATGTCCATGCATATATGTGTGAAAAAATTTATTAAAAATTTAGGCTGAAAAATGGCCCTCCATAATTTGTCACTGGATACAAGTAATTGATATTGCAAATCAACGAGTATATTTTTTCTTATCAAATATTTTAGAAAATATGTTAAAGTTTCTAATCCTATTTTACATGTTCAAAATTTTACTGTATCAATCAACAGTTTTCAAAGTATTTTTCAGATAAATATATTTGATAACTTGTGTTTCTACAAGTAACAAAATAATCTTTGAGTACTTTGTTTATATTTATTATTTCACAGACCTTTTGTTAAGTGTACAATAGCATCATTTTTAATTTCATGGTTTAAACTATTTCAGAACAAATCTCTAGTATACAATTAAAACTTGAAAATGAGCAGGTAGTGTGTGATTTAATTTACAGTCCTGTTGGAATTACAATATTGGGTCATGATTGCTGGGCAAAAGCAGCTGTTGCAAATGAATTGTTTGGGCAGAAAATCTTACCTACTGAACCCCAAGATCCAGAAAGTGACAGCTCTAAGATATCCTGGCGTATGGTAAGACTTTTATTTAAAAAAACTTTCACCCGCCAAAAATGTTTTGGATGTTTTTACGATATTTATGAGCACAACTTCGAAGTTCTTTACTAGTATATGTTTCTGAAACAGTATTTGATATTTTGTTTAAATTGATTGCTTTGGAGAAAAATTTTAAATTTTCTGTAAAGTAAAGAAAAATTATTGTAAATTTACACACATATTCTAGGACAGGAATCGGCTGTATTTTTTCTAACCAAACCCTTTAAAAAAGATAATTTACAATCTCTGAATTTTTTTCTGAAACGCAACATATAGTAGATGCTCTTTTTTAAGAACCTCTAATTTACAAACACTCCCACCCTTATAAAATAGTTAGTTATTGGTTTCTAACATAGTCCCTTAGACACTTAATTCCTATTTGTAAACAAAAATTTTAAAATCTTTTTTTTTTCAACTTTGTTTAGTCCTAATTTTGAAAGTTACACTACTTGATTATGTTATTGGATGTTTTGAGAAAATTTGTGAAGGTTTTCCCATCTAATCTAAATTTCATCATACAGTTTATAGATCAGAGTAAAATCATCAATTTCTAACACAAATATTGTAAAGGTAGTTTTACAAAGAGGGATCAGAACATTGAGTTTAAAGGCCCTAACCAAATTGGTATTCTAGACATATCCACTGCTCGGAATGATTTTAAAGAAAATCATTATCTAAAGCATTTCAACATGCAGGTTTTATTAAAAATTTGAAAATTGAAAAAAGCAAAGAACATTTACCTGATGACTTAAGTGAGGATGTGTTATTCATATATGAATCCTAACAAGAAACCTACTATTAATAAAGAAGCAGAATTTCATTCTAGGACTTTTTAAATCCAGAATTTGATGTAATTGGTCTTGAAGAAGACTCATACAATAAAATTGAAAACAAAATAAATGAATGAAAAAGGTATTGAACAAGAAAATTAGAATACAATATTGTTTGTAAAACAAATAACAATGGCTATTGAATGTGGACTTCTTTTAAAGAAAACGACAACTAAATAGTCTTCTATATGGGAGAAAAAGTTTTTAAAAAAATAGTTTTAAAATACTTATTTTGCTTGAGTTTTCAGTCAATAAAATGAAAGTATGTATTGTTTTTTAGAATATAATTTATTTTACATGTTCTTCTTACAAAGTGCATAGTAAATAACTTTTTCAAATATTTATTTATAGAGAGAATAGTTTGATAAAAGATTAAAATAACAATTTGATAATTTTAAAATCTTATTTTTTATACTTTACTAATTTTGGATTTTACTGTTCTCTATGAATTCATAAAAAGGCATATATATATAATTAAATTATAATAGCAAATAGCTGCATATAAAGCAATTAACAATTTAATTAAAAGTGGGATAGAAAAAATTAAGAAAAGTAATTCATTAAGTTTTAATTTTGCAAATATAAACAAGATTACAGTAACTCATTTAGTTTCACAAAAATTTTATTTCAGTAAATGTAGTGATTATATATTTACATGTATGTGCAATATCCATGTATGTGTGAATATTTATATGCATATTATTAACCAATTTTACTAACTTACATGTAATTATAATAAATTTTTAATATGATTGTAATTCATGCTTTTTCTGATTGTTTTCATATTAAATGTGAAATTAACAATATTTGGGCTGTGAAATCACACACTATGTTCTGTAATATTTAAATTAAATTAATAACTTCCCAAAATTTTATTAGTGCTACTAAATCCTACTTTTAGTAAGATTTAGTCACATTAACAAATTGTTAAGAATTTTATAGTTTAATTTTATTGTTATAGGACATAATGTATGACTACAGCAACCAAAAATATTGTTAATGTAACCAAGTAAGCTACTACCAAACCATTATTTTTTCATTGTTTCCTTAAATCATACTTAATAAGAATTGGAAGAAAAAAAAATGGTTGATTTGGCAATATTTTATATATTCCCAAATAAATATTGCAAATATTACTTAACAATTATATTCTTGAAAAATTAAAGTTTATAAAGGAAAAAAAGATCTTTGTCTTTAATTTTTGCAGTAGACTTTTAAACTTTGAAACCAATCACAAAAACTTACTAATTTTTTTAATGAAGTAATGAATAGAAAATTAAGTAGAAAAATATTTTAGTAAATTCACTGAGGTCTTTAAATTTATTTGCATTAAATACATGATTTCTTTTTTTAAATATATTATCAATTCTATATAAATTTAAAGGAAACTTATATTTTTAATGAAATAAAAGCATGAGATTGTCTTATCAAATTACTTGTAAAAATGCACAAAGAAATTATACATTAACTTGTTGAATTCAATAACTATTTAGCTTCATTATCAATATTACATTTTAAAATTCCTTGCTGTAATAAATAGCATATGAAATTCAAATCATAAGTAATTTGTAATGTTTACTGTTGTATGAATATTTTATATATAAATTACTGAATTTTTTAAAAAGGTATGCAATACCAAGACAAATCCAAAAAATTTAATTTATATTTTAAATTGTTTTATTCCTCAATTTTAATCAAGATTATGTTTATGTACTTAGTTTACTGTTGGCTAAATCACTATTCACTAAATTTTGTTGTTACATTGTATAGAGTTCCAATGTTTTATGTAAATTGCATTTTGTTCCAAAAATATATAACTTTTTGTTTTCTTAAAATAATTTACCTGTAAATAGATTTTTAATTGTGTTAAAAAAATTTACTTTGTTCAAAATTGTTATATAAATACAGAATTGAAAGTATGGATATTCAACATTGAAAATATTAATATTTAATGAGCACCAATAATTGTGCTGTTCATGGAACTGGTTTTATTTAATGTGAGTAATCAAATAATTATATTTACATAAAGTATCTAGTATGCAGGATACAGTTGAATGTCCAAAAATCATTTATTCTTACCTTAAATTTAATTTTAAACTCTTTTAAAATTTATTTTATATGCATATAGTAGTATTTATTTAAAACTTTTCTATCTATATATGCATGTGTATTAGGTTTTTTATTTATGATTTTTCATTATTTCCACTTTTCAAAACAATACTTTGTTATATCCATTAATTTAGAAAATTTTTTATAATTTTCGATAACAAATTACATTCTTTAACAAATTATATTCCGTGTCATGTGAATTTATTTTCTTTCAACCATTCAGTTAATAATTATATTTATAGACTTCAGATACTACTGATTGTACTCTAATTACTAAAGTATAGATATTTTCTTGAGTTTTATTAACTAGTTCAAACTTAATTAATAAACAATATTAAATTATTTCATTTCAGGTGAGATTTATTTATGGTGTTCAGACACAAGTAACATTAGCCCTTCCAAATAGTTATGAATTATTAGGCCATTTAGCTTGTCATGAACAGCAGTGGCATACAGTTCCTTTGGAAGATCTTGAATTGAAAGTAAGTATCCTTTTTCTAAAAAGTGCTTAACTTGTTTATAAGTATGAAAAAATAAATTGGTATGATGTAGTAGATTTTGTCTTGATGTAGGTACTTCCATTCTGTACCAAATGAGTTCATTTTTTAAGTGTTTTTTGGACCTAAATGAATGAATATTTGATAAAACAATTTGAATGACTTGAAATGTTAACTAATGATCATAACCATTATTGTATATGTATTGCAACTACTCTAGGACTACTTAGTTTAAAATTGCCTCTGTAAATTAAATTTATATATTAAATTTTAGAATTAAAGTACTATTTTCATATTGCAATTAGCCCAAAATACCTTTTTGTTTTTAATGTGAAATTAACTCAAAAATATAAATGTTTGTATTAAAGAAGAATAAGAATTGTATCACCCTGTTAAATTATAATATATTCACAATTAGCATTTTTATTTATTCTATACAATTTGAGTGATCACAAATCCAAATTACCTAAATGGGAAAAATCTGTAAAAATACCAGTTTGATTATTTTGTAGCTGATAATTGAATGATCAAAACTCTTATCTTCAATTCAGCAGTTTTCAAGTTTGACTCTGGCATCAGACTCATATTCTAACTGTGTTTTAAAGAGTATCTATTGAATTTATTTTCTACAATTTTTTTAGCTATTAAAAAGGAAAGAATATAAATTAAATCAATTCTATAACTCTTGCACAAAATGTGATAGTCAAGCAGCTAAGCACTCTTTTTAAGCTTGTCATCAAAAATGTCTTTATGTAAAAAATGACTTTGACACAATATTTTCTTTGACTTAATAATTTGTATGTTATCGGTATATTTGAATTTTTTGTTTCTTGTGAAAGATTGGTTTTCTTTATTCAATTTCATGAGTTAGTATTTCTGCTTTACTTCTAGTCTATTAATTATTCAGCTTTACATGATTTATAAAATGATTTCTGAAATATAACTTTGTGCGTGTAGGATACTCATATTAATTAAAGACTTCCTGGCTCAGCAGTTTTGTGCTACCTGTTTCGGAGATTGTCTCTCATCTTTTAAACATGGTGAAACTGGACTTCCTCGGGGCACCGTACTGAGGCCTATCTTGTTTAATATTTTTATAAATGATGTCATTGAAACTTTGATTTCTGATGGCTCGACTAAGGTTACTTTGTTTGCAGATGACTTGGTAATTTGGAGCTCCTCCTCGACTGCTCTATGGATGAACAATTCAAATTTAATTTAGTATTCAATTCTTGAGAGACTTGGACATTGGTGTTTTGAAAACATGTTTGTTAATTCTGATAAGACTTTTTGCTAATTTTTCATGCTCAATCACCAACAATTTATCCCTGATTTGTCTTGTCAAAACATAAGCCTTGTACTTTAGGACGATGTCTCATATCTGGGATGTGTTACTGACAAGAGACTATCATAGCAAAAACATGCTGAGCATGTAATCCAAAAAGCCGAAAAAAAAGGCTCCTGATTCTCAAGAGGTTTGCTGGTGTAAAATGGGGTGGTGGCAGAAATACTCTAAATCTAACTTATAAAATGTATATC